>VXBH01008298.1:13218-72719 GCA_013400035.1 Rynchops niger | reverse complement strand
TTTTTTTTTTTTTTGAGGGGGTGTGGGGAGCCTATGGATAGGGAAAATTAGCTCAGATCTCTGGGTAGGAAACAAGAAGAAAGGAAAAGAAAAAGTTCCCTAGTTTCAAGAAGGATTTTATACAGGCTATTTCCTCATCTTAGCCTCCTGTATCACGTCAAAGAAGCCTTTTGCACATTCACCAAATATGTGGGAGTTGATTGTTAAGAAAAAAAAAAAAAACCAACATATTTTTTTGGTACAAGAGCATGCACAATCACTTTCCATGAAGGGTACCAGGAGGAGAGAAATTGTTTCCAGAGCTGGCCGGGGACGGGCAGCGTTTCTGTGACCGTTCTCTCCGACAAGGGCTCAGCATCAGGCACCATCCTGGAGGACATGTTACTTTTTTTCTCCTCGTGTGTGCTCCCAGCTGCCTTCTGCCATCTGGGAACCGCACACTTCTCTCTGCGCTGCAATAAAAAAACCCGCTGTTTCTCCTAATGCTTACAACTGCATGACTCAGTCATAAAACTGGGACTACTACTGCACTGTAGCTTACAATGGTATATACGTTTTTAAAGCTGGAGAGCTGGATAGAGGAATTAATGGCCTGTTTTTTAAAAGGGTATAGGCCATTTTCAGTGATGGCAGAGACAGGCGTGAAGCAGGCAGCAGGAGTGTGTGTTTAACATGCTCCTTGTCTGTGCAGAAAGCAGAAGAGCTCCAAGACACGGCTGGTATCGATAGAAAGGCGGGTAGCCTTTGCCAGATATCCAGGTGATTCACCTCCCAGACACTTGACCCCTAAAAATCTTTGATTCAAATGAAGAGGAGGCATTTGACTTGCTGCACCCATGTCGCAGCTCCCGTGCGTGTCCTGGGCTGCGCTGCCTCCGCAACTCAGCTGCGGCTTCACCCTGGCAGATTTGGGTGTTCAGGAAGGGGCCGTCCATCCGAGCAGGGAGTTTCCTACAAAATTTGAAAGCAGAATCACCCTGGGAAGGAAACAGAGCTTCTTTTTCAGCTCCCCGGCTGGTAATTTTGCTGCGTTTAATCACGCCGCATGTTTGACATCATTGCCTTTTCAAACTGCTCAAACCAATTGTTCCACCAAAGTAGCAATTGGACGTGAATATTCAGAAGCTGCTCTGGGGTGCTCGGTGGTAATTGGTCACATCACTCACATGGTCTCCTTCCCATTCTGATGAGAAGAGGGTACAAATTTGCTTCACGCGGATACTTAAACACCCACACATAAAAACCTTGTTTAGCACAACTATTTTTTTTTATTATTATTTTTTTTCCTGGGGGTTACTGCAGCCGATTGAATGCTTATAGTTGGAGGGCAGAGGAGGGGAAGAGATGAAAGAAGTCAATTAAAATGGGGAACGCAGATGCCGAAAAATGTTTTTGCCTTCACCCAGCTCGGTCCCTGCTGTTGGCCTTGCTGATACGTGGGGTTTTGGTTGGGTGGATGTGATGCAACACACTGTGACCAGGTGGAAGGGAGGAGGTTTCGGGGAAGATCCCGACTAAAGCCATACTGATGCTTCCAGGGACCCAGGGCTCGTACAGGGAGGTGGTTGTGGCAACCCAGATGTGAAGTTTAAGAGAGCGAGCATGGTGATTAACGAGTATCCCTTAGGGCCTGCGTCGCTTGTACATCATGGGGCTAAGGAAAAACCGCTTAAGAGCCAAGAAATATTTGGGGAGAAATTATCTGAATCGTACAGAGAAATTACGCCAGCTATTTTACAACTGGTGAGTCACACGTGTAGCGGGCAGCTATTGTCCACGTGGATCTCCGCTTGACTTCAAAGAGAGGATTTTTTGGTAAGGGGTGTCTGCAGAGCGGGCCGTCATGTAAAGCAGCCATGTGAGGCGCCATGGCTTGTGATCTTCTTTATTGTGCTCTGATACACTGAAGAGCGCGTGAAATTACCAACGGGGGTGACTTCAAAGCCCCCGTTTATTCAGAGTTCAAAATGGAAAGGCTAGTGTGATGTTCCTGGGTCAGAAAAAATTACTCCTGATGGACACACTGTATTAGGAAATAGGAGATAACCCAGGGTGGCTGGAGGAATCCAAGGGGGTTATTTTTAGAGACTGATAAAGGGTAGCTACTCACTAACACGTAAGGAGTAGTTCATCTTACTCAACTCAGATGTCCTCCTTCCTTCTCCTTCCAGTAAAAAGCTAACTAGAGTAGAAGAAAAAGTAATCAAAAATTCAGACAAAATTAAGGACAGAAGAGCAGATATTGAGATGATTGCAATCTGCTTCCTGTAATTCTGCAATCACACTAAAAATGCAGTCAGCTTGCAAATGACCTAATTTACCAGTACCTGGGCTTGGCCACCTCGGTAGCACGTAATAAAAGCAGGTTACACCGGTCACCTTGGGGTGGTTTGGTTGGGGCTGGAACCATGTGTCTGTCGGAGGCAGATCAGCCCGCGGGTGTGCCGCTCTGAAGCTTGCAGGATGTATTTTCTGTAAATAAATACTGTTTAATAAGTATTCCATGTGCATTTTATCATTAGCCTGATGCTATAGAGCCGTGCAGACCCAACCTTGATTTATAAAGCTGTTAAAATGTTTGACCTTGTTTAAATAAAAGCCTTGAGGTTAATTACAACAAGCATTCTATATATGCGCTCTCTGTTTTGGTTGCCCTGATGATTTGCAGGAGGAAAGGGTAATAAATTCTCATCTTTTAGAAGTGACTGCAGTGCAAAAGTGGAAGAGTTTGCTTTTCTGCCATTTTCATGTTTTGCCACACTTTGATATGTGATATATTGAGCGATGATGAGCTGACGCTTCCTAGGGAGCACTAGAAATTTGATATTTTTACTTAAAATATAATAAGAAGCTTGTGAGAACAGGGTAAAAAAAAAGGTTGTTGGGAATAAAGAGTTGGTGCTTTCCTCCTGGATAGGATGTATCCATAATGAGGTAAACAAAGGCACTGGGTTGTGTTTTGTTGGGGTTTTTTTTATTGCACAGAAAACAAATTTCACAAAATAAAAACCAATTTAAGTTTCTTTTAAAAGAACTGGAAAATATTGAGGAAAGTTAATTGAAGCACATTCAAATTACAATAAACACATACAGGCACAATTATCTCCTTTTGACTAGTGTGTGGCTTAGAGATGTTTTTATCTTTTGTTTATTGCACTATTAAAAATATGGAGAAGCATCAAGAAAGGGTAGATAGCCACCATATGGAATTACATATTTTCCCTATTTATATTTAAATAACTATCCATGAGAAATTATGCACAAATCATGCAATAATTCCCAACTGAAATGACTGTTTAGAAAATAAAAATTCTGAGGCACAATATTCTTTTCATATTAAATTGCCCACTTTCTGTACATCATATATGTTTGTACAATACCAAAAAAAATGCTGCATTACAGCCCAATACAATTTGTTCACAATGCTAATGAAGATGGATAGAGGACATTGTAATATACTGGAGTAATTCATAAGCAGTGTGGGAAAACAAGACAAACAAGCTCAGAAAGCTGGAGCATAATTTTTTGTTCCCATTTTCAGAGTGAATAGTGGTAATTTTAATAACCTGCTGGTCTGACAGATTTAACGATGCCGATTAACTTTTATTGCTCAATTCATGCCATGCTCACATTTGGGGTGAATATTTGTGCCTGCAAAGTTTGAGTGGCTGGTTTTAGGCAGCTAAAAAGAAGCTCCTAACACCCCGCAGAGAACTTGGCAAGCCTGAAAGCCTTGTGCTCGGGATGCCACTCTTTCCCCAAAGAGGCACGTTTTGAGCCCGAAACTCTTTGCAGTAGAGCCATGCCCCCTCATTTCCAGACAGAGAGTCCATCTGCCCACTGAAAGGTTCCTTCGCCACACAGAAATATTAACTCTGGCTTCACTTGCAGGCAGAAATACGACTTGATCTCTCTTGATTGCAAGTTCTGATTAACGGGGACTAAGCTGCGAATGCCGAGTTCATTCTCACTTGTGATAAAGCCCAGAAGAGGAAATATTTTATCAGCAAAATATCCAGCTGATTTATACCTCCTTCAAAAAGGAAAATTATGAAATCTTTTGACTTTCTCAAATGGGAATGAAAACTCCAAATTAGCTGATGTGTCCTTACAGGCTCAATACAGAAATTTTCCTTGTCTGTCTGTCTCTCTGATAATTCTAACAACTTCAGGTTTTATAATTCATCCAGCGTCTCTTACCCAAGTCCTTAGATTAAGAGGTTTTAATCAGGCTTCTTTTTTCACCTCAAAGAGAAGAGGTCAGAAGGCAGAAAGCCCCACTCACCAAAATGAGCCCTTCCTCCTGTTGAGATGCAAAACTGCGAGTGTGGGGGTCACAGGGAGAGGCACCACTTCAGGAGGAGGCTGAAAACTGCTGCACAGCCTGAAAACAGTAACGTATAAATATCGGCAGCATCTGTTTTCCTCTAGACAGCCACTGTGCATGCCCAATCATGGGCCTGTCCTTAAAAGCCCGCACCCGAGCCACCGCACAGCAGCACACAAAGTAAAAAGTTTCTTGCCATTTTAGTGGTTTTTAGTTTTTCTCTAAAACCTGACATAATTTTAACTGGACGTTCAGGCCCCGAGTGCACCTTGCATCAGCTGCCACACATCAACCTGCCTGACCCGCCACATGTCCCATCCTGCTAAGCCAGATGTGACAGCTGTGCCTCCTTCTGTTGGTCAGCCAGCCACTGGGGACTCCTCTTCCACCACAGACCTGCGGGTACCCTGGGACCCACTCCCCGTCAGGACATCCCGATCAGCATCTTGCAGGATCATGTCTTGCAAATTGATTTACCGCAGGCATTTCATGTCCTATTAAAACAGGCTGAGAGAGTTGTGGTTGTTCAGCCTGGAGAAGAGAAAGCTCCGGGGAGACTTTAGAGCCCCTTCCAGTCCCTAAAGGGGCTCCAGGAAAGCTGGGGAGAGACTCTGGATCAGGCAGGGGAGCCATAGGACGAGGGGGAACGGTTTTAAACTGGAAGAGGGGAGATTTAGATGAGATATGCGGAAGAAATTCTTTACTGTGAGGGTGGTGAGCCCCTGGCCCAGGTTGCCCAGAGAAGCTGTGGCTGCCCCATCCCTGGAGGTGTTCAAGCACAGGTTGGATGGGGCTTAGAGCAACCTGGTCTGGTGGGAGGTGTCCCTGCCCAGGGCAGGGGTGTTAGAACTAGATGGTCTTTAAGGTCCCTTCCAACTCTAACCATTCTGATTTTATTTGTGTATATAAGCACACACACACACGTGTGTGTGTGTATATATATATATATATGTATGTAAATATGGGGGGGGTGAGGGGGGAGAAGTCCTGCTGTGGTGTTAAGATGGTGATTGTTTTATTTATTTCAAATGAAATACTTCCAAGAAATGTTCAGGTCTGTCAGAAATAGGCCAAAAAATTCAGAGAGTTTAAGCTAAGTTTTATGCCTTGTTTCTTTTTAAAATTTTATTAGATCCCCTCTTTGATGCTGTTTTGTAGATCAAAAGGGTCATTTGCAGTGTAAACTCCACTTTGTTTCCAAGGCGAGTTTCTGGTTGGTATTTTGGGAATTATAAGGACTCCTTAGTATGTTAGCACTAGAGAAAAGAGTAAAAACTGGCCTTCATGGAATGTTGCTGTCACATCCTTCTGGCAAAATATGTCGTTGCGGCCCCAGTACTGCTGATAAAGGTGTCTGCTCCATGCCTAACTCTTAGTTTTCATCCTTTCCATGTGCTTCCAACTCTCATTCATCTATTCATGACCTGCCTCTCCATCTGTTCACATCAGCTTGAACATGAAGTCATGGAAAAGCTGGAATTGTAGTTAAATGCTCGTACGAAGGCCTGCAAGGAGGTCTTGTCTCGGGCACAACAGTGTGTGGGAGTATCGGCATCGCGCCAGGAGGTGGGATATGTATTCTTGCCTGCCACCAGCCAACATCAAACCCAATAGCCGTCTCTTCACAGAGGTGTGGGTATATGGCACCATGTTACTGAGAATACGGAAGGATCTATGGAAAAATTAATTTCTGGTGCCAATAGCTTGTTACTGGCATCACCAGAGTTGTTCCCAATTTCCATCTGTAAAAATGCCTTGCAACCTTCTTTCCTCCCACATTTAATTAGCAGTTAACAACAGTGTCACTGTAACCATGGTGGTCTAAAGAGATAAATAAGACAAGTTTGGCACTTAGGAATAACACCATTTAATAGAGTGACTGATACCAGTTTTCATTTTTAAAAATTGACATGAAACACTGTAGCATGTATTTTAAAAAATGGTACCACAAAGGGCAAAAAAGTTTGGCCACAAGCCTTCTTATTTTACTTAAAAAAAAAAAATCAATTTTTTTATTAATTTTTGTTTCATTTCATTTTGGTTTGTTTCATTTCATTTATATACCAACAAAATCCAGAATCTTGTCTGCTACAGATTTAATTTATTGGGGAAAACAGGTTTTGGTTGAAAACTTTGAACCAACCTATAACAAAGTTGGGGAAAAGAACTGCCAAACTGTTGTCCAGATGTCACCATACTAAAATAACCTCATGTTTTCATCTGCCCTTAATGTCAATGAATGTCAGAGGTAGAAAATTGAAATGTGGGCAGTCCAGAGCCGTAGCACGATGCGAGTCCTGCCATGCAGCTGGCTGGAGGCTGGTGCCTGATGCCACGTTCTTGCCACAGCCAAGACTCTCCCACTCCATTGCTCTTTTCCTTCCTTCTCTCACATTCCCCGATGATGCTGATGGGGATCCTTCCCGGCACTGGTAGGTGCAGCCTAGTTTGGATGCAGCCTGAACAAGTTGAAGTGCAGGATATCTGCATACGCAAACAAAGACCATTTCATTACCTGCTCTGCTCCTCACTCCTGTCTTCCCCTACCTGTTCTTTGGGATTTCCTGGGGAGAACTGGTAGAGAAAAAGATATCTCACACTGCACCAGCAGCTCAGTTTGGCACTCACAGTTTATCTGGGAATGGGCCTTCAGTACTTGCACTGATTAGCTCAGTCTGTTGCCTTTGATGATCTTTGGGTCAGGTGCGAAGGGACATTGTTCTGAGCCTCAATGCTTGCCTTTTGCTTGTGGTTTCTCCACTGCCTTCTGGAAAGAGAGCAGGTGAGGACCATTTGGGTAGGAGATGCTGATATGACACCTTCTCCTGCCCTTCACCATGGGAAGGAGTCTGTAACATGTTGCTCTTCCGTTCTTTGCTAAAGACACACTCTATCTCAGCTTGGGAAAAGTACACGGGAGACAAATGGTGTTGGAATGGCATTGGCATCAGGAGTTTTCAGAGTTGTATTTTCCAAACAACTACAGGTAAAAAGGTGTCCCCATCCTCTTTTGGGCTGGAGCCATCTGCCATAACTTTGGCTGTGCTTCTTCTCCCAGGGGGAGGGGATAAATTTGGGTGCCATTCAGGCAGTGGGGTGGAAAAGGACTTCCTTTGGCACTGCCTGGTAGAGCCTCCAACTGAGAAACACCGTCGGGTGAGCAGCCCCAGTATCCACCCACCCCCTCTCCATCCCAGCCCTGCTGGCGAGGTACAAGCTTTACAGATTTTATTTAGCCATTACCATTTATTTCTCTCCCCCAGGGCAAATTTTCTCTTTTTCCCCATGACACTGCTAGGAAAGGACCTGGGCACAGTATTCCCCGAACAAAATTAAACCCAGGAATCTTCCCTGCAGGGCACGGAGCATTGCGTTGTCCGGTGTTTGGGGGGCCCTGGCCTCCGAGACAGTCAATACAAATAAATAATACGAAGCCCTGGAATGACTCATTTGTCGGGAGCGCACCTGCATAACCCATCCCACAGCTGTAGGGCTGGAAAGGCAAATAAAACAGCTGTAACCCAAGCCTGGAGGGTGCTGGGGACCCAGGGGAGGGAAGCCGCTCTTTCAAATCGCTGTAACCCAAGGAAGAAAATCATCAGCCTATATGCCTTTCACAGCATTTGATGGCAAAATGGTTTGTGGCTTAGCCATTGTTTAAAGGCCATTCCTCAAATTCCTTGTTTACTGTCAGCAGGGTGAGTTGTGGACTCTGTGACTTTAGCTGTTAATGGGCCTAAACACTTCTGCCAACAGATTAAGCTTTGCTGAAAGTTAAGAAAATTGGCCCAAACAGAGATAGGGAGGCTTCTTGTTTAGCTGTTGTTTCATTTGCATGAGAATCATTGTCTGCACACAATAGCATTTCCATATTGCCCAGAGTGGGCAATTGGGTGAAACTCATTCAATTTCTGTTAAATGACAGAAATTGTTTGTTTATTTGTTTCTAGACAGAAGGAAAAATGCTCATTTTCAGCTGCAAGGATGGGTAGCTCAGAAGTGAAATTCAACCTCCAAATGCCTCAAGCCTGTGATGGACTGGGAGCTAACAAGTTGGGATGACACTGAAAGAAAACAGGAATATTAAGTCATAAGCATGTTTAAAACAATTACTGTCTGTGGGAGAAGAGGAATAAGCACAATTAGTCTATTTGGGGAAGGTGAAGAGCAAGTTCCTTTTAAAAAAAAAAAAAAAAAAAGAGATGTCTTTTTGCTATGACGTGTGCTACTGAACTTCCCAGGTGATCCATATCCCCATCTTGCTTCTATATAAATGCTGTCCTAACAGGTACTGCTGTTACCTGAGCTTCTCCTAGGGTCAGTATTCAGGAGAGGGTTAATTTGATGCTTAGATGACATATATTCTTTCTGGTTCACTCTCTGTTGTTAAAAATAATAGCCTGGGTCCTACAATTATTATTTGAATTAAAGCAGCACCTGGAGTCATCAGCCAAGATTGCAGCCCCTGGCAGGAGACACCAGCCAGAAAAATGGCAAGGTGGTTCCCCAGCAAGCTCCCTCTTCCCTTGGGCGTGGCCAGCAGAAGAGGAGTATTGCGGGGATGGAGAGTGAAGATGTGAGGCCACCGTCAAGACTGGGGCACAGGAGGAAAGTTTGCGTGCCGGCCTCAGCCCAGGCACACCTGTGAGCCAGGTGAGTGCGTGTGGCCAGGAGTAACTATATGCTCCAGGCCAACATCTACCGCGTATTGGTGCAAGGAAGGATGAACCAGCTCAATACCTTAGAGGCTATTTTCTGTCTTTATTGCTGATTAGTGCTATGAGATTTACTTCAAGCACTGTTCGACATTTCCTTCCTTCAGGAGAGCCTGCTGTTTTCTTTCTTTATTTTTTTCCTCTAGACCTAATACTTTTGGCCATCACTGCTGTTGTTGGCAGTTACCTGTGGCTGCTTTAAATGCCACCGGATGCGAGGGGATGTTTACATTTCCCCAATTACGTTGTCTTTGAAGGGTTCTAAACTTGACTTTGATTAAACATGCTAATAACAAGAGAGGTTCCTTTTTTTTTTTTATTATGAATGTCACTTGCTTGAGTTGAAAAGACATGCTCTTAATACTCGCTTTTCATCTAAATCAAGAAAGCAACACTAAGCAAAAAAGTATTTAACTGTAGCATATAGGATTGTAAAGATGGTAATCAGGGACACTGGTAATTGAAGCTTTTGGGGGAGAACCTTTCTTCTGAATCCTTCAGTCTGTTTAATAGGATAAAATTAGCTTGAGTGGCTTGGTGTTTGAAGAGGTTATGATATAATTGGAGCTGCCTCCTGGGTTTGCTGCTGGACAAGGCGATCAGGTGGAGACATGGGAGGGCATGGGAACCTCTGAAGTACAAGACTCAGCTTCTGCCATACTAATTAGCCTAAATTAGCTATGCCAGTTTTCTGCTTGCTTTTGAATTTCCCTGATAATGCTTTTATCAGGAGTGTAAGAAAAGGAATATGAAAACGCGCGCAAAGTTCACTGCAGAATGGCAAAAGCGGTGGCAACTGCCGACGTAAGTCTCAGGCTTATTGCTGCAAGCTTCAAAAAAACAGGGGGGAAAAAATACGATTGAAAAGCATTAGGAAATAACAAATGGATATCAAGTACAACCCCTAGGGATTTAGAAAGTACTATGGCTTGCGCTCTTGAACACGAAAGTTTACAAAGCATCTGTAAGAAATTGATTACCTTGAGAATTATAGACATATTATTTCGAGACCAACCCCCTATCCCCAAAACCCAGCTCTGCTCTTGAGTGTTTAACCCAAGGTGAAGAAGGCGGTCCCTCCTCAAGGCAGAACCAGCTCAGGCATCTCAGTTTGTGCTCCATCATCTGCAAGGCCCAAGAGAGGCTATTTGTATTTTGTTAGCTGCTGCAGATTTTTAATTTTCACTTCCGACCCCAATTAATCAACTTTAACCATGCAAAGAGATTTGCGGTGCATGCAGTATAGCTTGCATGAATCTATTTTAATTGAAAATGTGCGAGGGAAAAAGAAAATAAGGAGGGTCGTTTTGTTTTCTTTCTATCCTGGAAGGGATGGCTTCTGTTGCCAGTGGATGAAACAAGTCATGAGAGGACGTCAGCTTTCAAAGGCATGTTAGGATGCACTTTCACAGATAAAGACAGCTCCATCCCTGGAGAAGACTTGAGGCTATGGGGAGATACAGATTTTTCCTTCAGAATTAGTACCAGCCTTCATTTGGAGAGAGCTATTTGGGGCCAGAATTGTCCCCTGTCTATGCTGCTAATTGCACATAGAGATCTTAGACGTCACAGGAACAAGCCTCACATCAGCAACCTGCTCTGCTAATCACCATTGGGGTCCACTGGCTCCAGGAGGCCTTTAGTTGCTGGATAAGAGGGTGCAGGGAGGTCCCAGGAGATCTGCTGGACAAGCTCAGAAAGCATTATGGTTCAGGAGCTCTCAGGTAGGAGTCATCTTATGTTTCCCACCAGCCCTTTTCCCATGCAGTGCTCTTCGTTTCTCCCCATCAGGCTGTCCTAGGAATGATTTATGAAGACCTGTGTGAATTTAGGAGAGGATCTTGACTTCATTCAAAGAGCAGAGTTTGCAAGACTCATCCAACCCTTGGCTTGATTCTGGTTTTCCACCACTTCTCCTGGATCACATCAGGGGTCGTTAAACAGACTTGCATCAACTCCATAATTAGAGCCATGATGGGGAGGGTAATAGCATAGTGAGCTGATCTGAGGGACCATGATAGATAGGGGTGACTTGTGCTCCAGAGGACAATTTGTTGTAAAACTAGACTTGTTTAGATACATTCTGCATCTCAGCACAAGAAAACAGACCTGAGGGCATTGCACCATTACTATTCATTACTGTCTGCTTTCCATGGAAAATCAATAGGGATATCAGGGTTTAAAAACTCAGCTAAGCCATTATATTGTATTTTATCTTATTCTTTCCGGAGAGGGGACCGGTTGATCCCTCATTTCTAGCTACTGCTTGAGAGCAAGTTTGGAAGGACCTAAAAAAAATAGTTTGATTCACTGTTGTCTCTGCTCCCATGTACGAGGTACCTGGAATTGCTCTAGAGGTCCTCTCTTAGCCGGGGGGATCTGGTCCTCAGTGGAAAATACAGTTCAGATCCTGTTTTTTAGGGCAATGAAACATTCAAGGAAAGAGATTGAGTCTTGACTTCTCCTCTTCAGACTCCCATGCTCTCACAACACTTGTCCTGGCTTTTTATCAGGTGCAAACACCTGAGTCCCATAAGCCCTTCAGCTCTGGCACACACACTTTATGTATTCACTTGAGTGCCTGCGCACAGACAAGTGTTCGAACGGCTTCATCTCCCATCCCTGCGGGCCTGAAGGCACAGCATTGGGTATTACCTGTTCAGCTACTCCACGTCCTATACCGAGGGCTGGAGCCTGCAAATGCCTCTTCGCAGGAACAGAATCACTCCTGTGACCAAGTCCTTGCAACCAGATCTTGCAGAGGTGGATTTATCAGTCCACTCAGTCTCTTCATGTTCACAGGGTTTTCTTTTGCATGGCTTATTGGCTTCTCTGACTACAGAAATAAATACAGTGAAATTGTTTTTAAAATAATCTCAGTCCAAAACCTGGATTTTTAAGCTTGCTGCTTTAAACTCCGCAAGGGAAGTATTCTGTTCTTAAAAAGTATTATGCCCAGGTTACAGCTTTGAGAGTTGAGGGGAGTTGGTTTTAATTCGATAAATGAAAAATAGGAACTCTTCTGGTTTGTTGTTTTTTTTTCTGCCAGACTCTTCTCTTTGGAGTGCTGTCCTCATTTGATGGAAATATTTAACTGGTAGGAGCCATAAGGCAAAGTCTTGAATGACAGCTGAAGAAAGGACCTCAAGCTGTTGTCCTTGAAACCAGTGTTGAGTTTTCCCTTGACTTCACAGGGCACAGTATCCAGCACAGCCCAACTCCGGACATTTTTATTCTGCAGCCAGCTGCGGTTCCTGTTCAGAAAAGACAGCCTGTTCCCCAGAGAAGATGTGCAGCATGGAAAAAAAAACCTTGCACAGATTAAAGGCTGGACCAAAGCCCCACCAGAGCCAGCATGAAGCCTTTCTGTGGTCCCAGTGGAGCAGGAGTCAATCGCCAGTGCCCAGACTGACCACACTAGTGTCTGCTGCAGAGCTGGGGAAAATGTGATCGAGCACAATTCAGATTTGACCCAACATTGCACGTATTTGAGTACAGGGATATTTTGCTCAGTCCATGGCACATAAGGTTTGTCCCTTCAGCCCCTCTTTGCTTTCGTACCCAGGAGAGACAAGAGCTGCAGAGGATGAACCAGCTTTTCAGGAAAGCTCCCTTTCTGCCTTGGTAGTGCCTCCAGCTCCTGAGACAACAGAGAGCCACTTCTTCTTCTGTGCTTCTTGCTTGTCCTTGGAACAACTTCTGCAAGCTAGATCTGCTTCTATTCAGAAAATATGACACACAATAAAGAAATAATCATTTCAGCAGTTTTCTTCTACCCTTGATTCCAAATCACCCCACAGACCTGGCAAATGGGTCACCTGCCTGATGGTGCAGTTGATGTGCAATCAGCATGCCTTTGCCTGAGATGTCCCAGGAGCATGATGATATGAAGTCAGGACTTCTCTGGAAAAAACAAAGAAGTGGGGGGGGGAGAAAGAAAAAAGAAAGTCAAGACATTTCTGGCTAAAGATGCAAGCACTCCTTGGTAGGGAGTGTTTGACCCTGTCCTCAAGGCCATAGCTGCAGAGGGCCAGGAGAGGTGGGGCTCTGTCTGATGGCCACAGGACCTTCCCCTTCTCCTGCTAAGATGTCTGGAAGAGATGACCCAGGTTCCAACCTCCTCCCTTCTCCCAACAACCACAAGGCAAAGCCATATGAAGCTGGTTTCCACCTTCCACAAGGTGTTTGCTGGCTCTCGTGCCCTGTCACTCAACATCATTGTGCCCAGGACCTTTGAGAGACAGACCTTGCTGCAGATTGCGTCCTGTTCCCTTCCAGGAGCAAGAGGTTTCAAGCACAGTGTGCCGAAACCTGTTGGGTGGCGGGGAGGGAAAATCCCCCTCTGCTTAAACCAGTTCCCCCAGGTCTCCGAGGAGAAGCAAACCACAGCAATCCCAAAGTGTCTGTGGCGTCCAAGAAGCTTGCAGCTCAGCATAGCACGAGAGGGCTGCCTCAGAGAACACCAGCAACGAGAGTCTCTCTTTGGCTCCACCAGGCAATAATGCAAATAAGTCATGTCTCTTAGAAGAGGAAAAAAAAAATCTATTTTAGAGCGCTCTCTTTTTCTATGTGGGTGCTTATCTCTGGTCACTGCTGTTCACCATGTAGAGAAGTCTCTGTGGCATGCATTTCTAAGAGGGCAAACTGTCTAAAATTAGCTGTTAGTTTAAAATAAGAGACTGTGCAGTTCTCCAGGGAGGGGGATTCATCCTCCAAAGGAAACTGTCAAGGATTGTTCAGGATTACTCTCCAGCTGTTCAGAACTGCTGCATCCTTTTAAATTATAATGTCAACATGTCACAAATAATATGGAATGACAATGTCTAATTTCTGTCCTGTGAGAAATGAAAAGGAAGGAAAATTGCTAGCATACTAGATACATGCCAGATTTAAGAGAACAGGTAACCTTTCTAGGTGGCTAAAGGAGAATAATTAGTCAAAACAATGAAAATGTCATTTTCTAGCTAGCCTCTGAAATCTAGAGGCTTTACATCATGATTTCCAGGCTGATGCTCTCCAGAATAGATTGTGTTATCTCCAGGGCCAAGGGATGTAGCAACATCTCCACTGATTGGATTCTTTATGTTGAGTAGCTGGGTTTTTTACCTCAAAAATATTTGTTACCAGCATTGCTGGCTTTGAAGAAGGAATTTCAATGCCAAATTGCATGACTATTTAAGGGGTCAGACCAATGTTGTAATTATTGCTGATGTTAACACCCATGAGCAACCCACAGTGAGTTTATCCCCCCAAAAAACATGACTGAAATAGTCAACCTGACTACACGGGCATACAAGTGGAAGCCATGAGGTTACAGCAGTTCACGGGCAACCTGCACCACGTACATGCAGATCCCATCCGAATTTTAAAGGAGATCACCAAGAGGAGGGAGGTTTTTAGCAGATAAGGTTTTTACCTGTTATTTGAGGTAATTGTAGCTCTGAGGAGTGAAGGAGACACCTACTTCAGGTTATGAGGTAGCAGTGGGTTTCTGGGACCCAGCTGATGAAGGGTAACTCATGAAGTCGTGGTAATGTGATTGTTTCAATCAGGTGCCCACATCCAGAGCTTAAATATTCTCCTAAGCTCTCAGGGTGGCTGCCTATAAAATATAAACAATGCAATATAAACAAGAAGTGTCCCAAGGTATACATTTTAATGCTCAGTTTCTATGCAGCACTGTATATTTTTCATGTTAAGTTAAAGAAGTAAATGAAACAGAAAGAATACAACGTGTTTTACATTCCCTTGCAACAGGAACCTATTTTGATAAAACCTACAAATGATCTGTATTGATATTAACTTTTTTTTTTTTGTAAACTTAATTTGAATTTAGAAAGTCTGTAAATGATAATTGAATCACAAGTCTGGATTAGGATTCTAGCAGCAACACTTGACTTGGTCAAAATCACTGTTACGAAGAGATGCAATTTTTACACAGTACTTCACATTGATTAAGTAATGTGTGAAAATGGAAAAAAAAGTATTCGAATCTTAATCATAGTAATTTGCATGAAATAAAAGTCTCTGTCAAGGGAATGCACATTATAATAACTCCTGGGTGTTTTGGTTGCATCAGTGAGCAAAGAAGTTGTGTGCATTTTTTTTGTCCTGATATACCAGAATTTCCTCTATTTTTAGTGTACCTTTGATTATAGAAGAATTCAGAAATACAGCATTGTACTTAGTGAGAAACTGTGAGACAAACAGGTACTTTAAGAGAAGCCAAAGTTCACAGATGATTGATCATGTATATACCTGAATTAAGTACCAAAACATAAACCAGTATGTTGTAAACATGGGAACTCAGTTTGAAGCTAATTAAGGCTCATTTGGTTTTGACCTGCATCAAACAATAGCACTAAATCAGAAAAGCAGATGCATTTTGGAAGCTACTGAACTGGAGCACCTTATCTGGAGCCCAGTGGAGTCAGCAGAGACCTTCTCACTGACTTCAGTCAATCAAGCCTTAGAAATGTTTGCGTTTATTTACTCAAATTGGTCTGAAGTAGAAAGAAAGGGGTTTTAGAAGCAGTCCCCGCTCCATTGCATGCACATGTCAATGCTGCTAAACACTGCGATGGTGTCACTCTTATCTGTTACTGAAGCAGACCCAGGAGCTCAGGCGAGTTTCTCTGGGCCAGTGCAACCATTGCGCAACCTGTTTTATTTTAGAGTCGCTATTTCAAAAATCAATGGGCATCGGCTGCTAATTACAGAAAAATCTATGTCTTGTCCCTTCAGCAGGTTTCGCATTTTTCCCACTCGCCATGGTACCTTTGCTATGGGTTGACAGCACAGCTCCATAGCAATAAGTCATGGCCACCCCCCCTGCCCCCTTTGCATTCCTTCCAGCCTCCTCCAGGGTGGACTTTGCCATGTAAAGTTTCTGGTGAATGGTCTTTACCATATCGCACTTGGATTGCCCCACTGACCTTGAGATTAATTTGATGCTCTGTTTTCTGAGAATGTAAGAAAACAGAGTCAAGCTTTCTTCAGTTATTTAAAACACTACCAGTGGGGAAGCTCGTTTATCCCATAAATGGGGTTTTGTGAGTGGGAGGCATCTGTTCTGAATGAACGTCTGAGATCCCTGCTTACTGCAGGGGGGTTGGACTAGATGACCTTTAAATGTCCCTTCCAACCCAACACATTCTATGATTCTATGATCCATGATCCCCTTCTCCGTCTTCCAATGATCACAAAGCGGGACAAGGAGTCCTAGGCATTTATGAACAGTCAGAATAACTGACTGTTTTACCTTCCTTAGAGCTTAACAATTGGTCCAAATGTTCCTGGGCAAGGAGTTTTCTAGGCATGAGATTTTGCCATTCTCTTTCTCTTTCATTTCTGCAAGATGTGCTAATAAGGGGGAACAGATTCAAAGACCCCTTTGGAAGAGGGTCCTTTTTTTGAGGGACGCCATATGAAATCTGTTGAGACCTGCAGAAGTTGTGGTATATCAGTGCGTTGTATCAGGAGGGATATTCAGTTATCCCCAGCCACGATATCATTTGGATAATTGCTTCTTGCAGGGGATCGAAGCAGGTGTGGGGGGGGAAAAACAGTGTCGAACAACTAAGCTTGGAAAGGAAGCGGAGGTTGAAGTTTATCTCTTGTTACTGAAGCTGCCGGTAAAGCTAGGCGCAGGAGGGGGGTTTGTTTGGGATTTATTCTGGGGGAGAAAGGCCCTGCTGTCTTCAGAGTGAGTTGAGATCAAGTTCTGCTCGCAATACTTCTTACATGTTGTAGATGCGGGCCAGGAGATTTTTTTTTACATCAAAATAAAGGAATGGATGGGCCTGCACTTATAAGAGAGTTGGCATTCCTACAACAAGCGTGTAGGTTGATAAGGATTTTCTTTATTCTTTTCAAAAAATAACCTTTCCTGTGAAATGCAAGCTCAAGAACATTATCGGTTACATAGAGAAATCACATAAAAGGCTGTGTTACAATAATGAAGAAAAGAGATTCTGAGAGGAGAGCAGCAGCAAAGGTACTCAGTGCCTCCTTGGCTTGAGCTGCTCCTTCTCCGCACAACTGATGTTCTCAAACCTTGTTTTTTGGCAAAATCCTACATGAGGGGGAAAGTTTGTGCACATAAACCACCCTCTGGGCATGATGCTGGGGTCCCATCTTGCTTTCCCCAAGGAATATGGAGTGCTTAGGGGCGTTCTCAATGTGCGGGAGAAGTGTTAGAGTAATGGGGCTATCTCTGTTTACGAGCTGAGGGGAACGGTAATATGCCGTCCTGTGCTTCTCCTAATTTGAGGATGTGCCCCATATCGGGTGGTATTAATGGGGCGTGGTAGTTATCATCACATCCCTAGTTCTGCAAACACAGCCCTGGCATTTTACCGAAGGGAAGGCGAACCTACCGCTCTCATAAAACATCCTACAGAAAATGGAAGGAGGAATTCATAAGAAATAATCCTATTAATTAATGCCCAAATCCTGGTCCCTGTGCACAGCCTGCGGAAACACTGTGCGTGCGAGGGAGTGGAGGCAGGGGAGGGAAGGGAACACAACCCTCCTCCTTGGCTGGAGCAGTATTCCTGCTTCCCAAGCTGATGGATCCACTCTGCCTGGCATATTCCCGGCAGTTCCTGCCAAGTGCCACCCAACGCAGAGCTTTGTGGCCAGGCCCGGGTTGTACCCACAGGAATGGGGCCAGGAGAACACAAGAAACGGTGATGAGAAAATAGCGCTTTCTCTTCCCAAAGCAATGATGAACAGGTTTTGAGTGTTTGAGAAGAGAGACCTGTTCTCTGGAAATAATATCACCTGGTGGCTCATCAAGACTCATCTCTGACCCCAGGTACAAGATGCCTCAATTTAATCTTGTCTCCAAAAACAATGCCAACCTGTACCTTCTCCCTCCAAGACCTGCGGTTTTAAAATCTGTGGTTCAATTTCAACCACAAGATACTCAGTTCTCCTAAGTGTTGTGGAATTTGCCAGTTGGGAAATGTCCGTGCTGAACACGTGGGGAACATAAAAGGGAACGCAGCACAAAAGGTACACGGGGAAGGGACTGGGGACACCAGTCTGTTGGAATCCCAGCTTCGTTAGTTCCCGGGCTGGGGGAAGAGCTTCTTTTAATAGTTTTCCCTTAATTGCGGTGGATTTCCACAAGTTCTAATTCGTTGGCAGCTGGATTTAGCTCAGAGGATGATCTTTAACCGTGATGAACCGTTCCCATGCAAGGAAAAGTGTGTTCTTTAGATCCCCAGTTCTGCAATGATGTGCTGTTAAGGATGTGTGTAAGCGTAGCAATGAGCGATGTCAGTAATAAATAAATTACCCAGAGAGTTTACAGTGAGAGTGGCTATAACAAAGGAGAAATTTAGCTCCCCCATGCATAAATGTAAACATGCTGTGAGAGCAGATGCCCCTGCCTGGACATACATACAGGGAACAATACTTGCCCACAGCACAAAAAGCAGCAAACACAGATAGTGCCAGGTGATATTTGGCTTCTCGGCATGTATTTAGGAGGGCTGCGCTTCGCATTCATAGGAGCCATCTTTCTTTTTGTACTCCATTTTCTGTTCTTCTTATTAATCCACAGATTCCTCCCTTTGCCAAACCAGGAATCCGAGGCAGATCCCTGGAGCATTGCTTGAGTCTTGGATCCTCGAGCAAATTCAAGCTGTAGTATGCCACAGGGGCAGTGTTATCCCTACAGAGTTTTTAGCAGCATGCCTTCTAACCCTGTTTAAGCAGCTCTGTTTTTAAGTGATGCAGCTACTGGTATTAAGATATTCTGAACCATCATTAGCTCTATTTACTGAGCCTTTAGATGTGTGAATCGCTGCAAACATCTGGAATGAACAGGTGGAATTCAACCGCACTCACCGTACATTTCTGTTTTAATGGTGTTTGTCTTCTCTTTTAATTGAACACTGATCCTTCCTGGAGACCCAAATGTTACTACAGGCATATATGAATTTAATTTAATTGGCAATGAGTTAAAAATTATTATTTCAGTGGAATTTTTGATGTTAACTAACGAGGCATCATATTCCGTACATATTCCTGCCATTTCAGCCTGCTTCCCTGAGGAAGCACAGGCTATGCTGCTGCGTCATCCATTCGGCAGATTGCCCTAGAAACTTTTGACCTTATAGGATCATAGAATCGTTTTGGTTGAAAGAGACCTTTAAGATCATCAAGTCCAACTGTTAACCTAGCACTGCCATGTCCACCATGAAACCATGTCCCTGAGTACCATATCCACTCGTCTTTTGAATACTTCCAGGGATGATGAGTCAACCACTTCCCTGGGCAGCCTATTCCAACGCTTGACAACCCTTTTGGTGAAGAAATTTTTCCTAATACCCAATCTAAACCTCCGCTGGTGCAACTTGAGGCCATCTCCTCTTGTCCTATCGTTTGTTACTTGGGAGAAGTGACCGACCCCCCTGGCTACACCTTCCTTTCAGGGAGCTGTAGAAAGCGAGAAGGTCTCCCCTCAGCCTCCTTTTCTCCAAGCTGAACACCTCCAGCTCCTTCAGCCACTCCTCATGAGACTTGTTCTCCAGACGACCCCTCACCAGCTCTGTTGCCCTTCTCTGACCATACTCCGGTGTCTTTCTTGGTGAGCAGCCTGGGGTCAGGGTGCGCTGGAGCATGGAGGCAATGCGGTGGTGGGAGACACATGACTACTCTCCACTGCCTCTTCTCCTCTGTAGCAGCAGTGTTGGCCTACTCGGCACTATACAATAAACGCATACAGTGGCCAAAACCAATTTCTGAAGGCAGATTTTGGAGGGGAAGGAGAAAGAGGAGGAATGCAGCCATTACTCCACTGTTTTGTAGCATCCCTCCTGTAAAATTGTTGTTAAACGTCTAGCACAGCCAGGATGTCATACACGATCTCAAGGAATCCTTTTCCCCTTTTTGCAAAGTGTGCCTCCTAATAGCAACCCCTCCGAGGTGCTACAACACCTGATTAATTCATCTTTGTAAGCTACCTTCTGATTTCTAGGAGAAACAAAATATTAATTGCTGATACGTTAACAAGAAGTTCAGATGCAAGGAGAAAAAAGGGGATCTCTGCGCCTGTTTGCTTAGCTGGATTTCCACTGCTCAATGAAAATCACCCATATGTGCTAGAGAAAGTACAAGTTTTCTCCCTACAGGTAACTCATTCCAGTCATTTTTGACATTTAAATGAAACAATTATTTCTCATGAATATTTCTTATTGTTATAATTGATTTTTTTTTAATTAAATTGCCAGGTTTGCTATTACCTAAGCCATGGGTTTGTTTATTTCATGATGGTAGATTCTTAAAATAGATTATGTCCTTCCAACATCGCTTTTCTTTTTCCACCCTGCATGCAGAGTTCAGTTACTATTTCTTGCATCAAGGTAATGCCAGCCCAAGTTTGCAGTTCAAGTTTGCATTATTTCTCACCCAAATTATTTCTTCATTATTTCTTCACCCAAAGGATTGAACTGTAGAACCTCACGTTGTGGTACCAAAATAACACCTTGGCGGTCTTCAGACATGGGTCCTGCTCAGTTTCTCCTTGAGCTCTACAGCCTCAAGTATCTCTCACGTCAAGTGAATATTGAATTGTTTATACAAAATAAAAGGCACGTCTAGGCAGGGTTGGGAGAGCTCTACCCCCAAGGCAATATTTTCATACTCAGCACGCTCAGCTGCTTGGGGAGACACAGATTTGTGTCTTTGTGCTGCCTGAATCAGGCTGGGTATTTGAGCCAGACCCTTCCTTAGCTGTAACCACGGGGGATGCTTGTCTCATGAGCATCTTTTGAAGGTCTTAGTTTCCCTCCAGAGCAAAACAGCAAAACCATTACATTCACCAAAAGATTTAAAAAATTTTAAAAATGTGAAAGAAAGATCTGGAGCCTGACCTCACTATGATGAATATTGTACAAGCACGGAGCAAGAATAAAGTCCCAGCATCAAAAAGTTTAAGATCTAAATAATTTCTCTAAACAGAAAGTGCTTCTTTGGTGGCCAGGTGATCCAAATGGGCTGGGGCTGTGCTGCGGGTCCCTCCTTTCCCGCGATGCATTCCCACCGGGACCCCGCCAGCATCCGCACCTGCTCCCACACGCATCCCTGCTTCCCAAGCAACCTGGCCAGGGTGGTATTTTTTGTGTTTGCACAAAAAAGGTTAGCAATTACCAGGCCACACCTCCGCACACAACTTCTCATGCCTCTAAAGTTTCAAAACTGCTGAGTATCAGGTTCCCGAAATCACTGTTGCCCAGGAGGGAGGCGTTGCACAGGCTGTGGGGGGTTTCACTCCCGTCAGCTGTATTTTATATGCTACTTTTGGACTATCATGTTATTCATACTTCTTTTTTCACCTTCTTACCTAGCTTTTAAAGAATATGTCTGTTTCAAAGAATAACTTTGCTTTTAGGGGCTTTAACTATGGCGCTTTTTGCCTGCATTTTCAGTGCAATGCCATGTTAAGGCTGGCTTCTTTCTTTTCTCACTTTTCTCTCTTCTTTCTCTCTTTCTCTCTCTTTTCCTTCCTCTCCTTCCTTCCTTCCTGCCTTCCTTCCTCTCTTTCCTTCCTCTCTTTCCTTCTTTCCTTCCTTTCATTTATCTTTACCCATGTTCTAATGCAAACGACCCCTTTCCCAGTAATAGCAATTGGCATCTGGTTTTCCATCCCTCTGAACCCTGCAGTGTTGCTGCTCCAAGACTCAGCTGGTTGGAAACGTATAGACAGCAAACATTCCCATTCAGCATGTCTAACATCATCTGGGACTTAAACCCACAACATTGGTGATGCACGGAGATAGATATTTAGTCACATCAAAGCTATTTGCTAATTGCAGACACTTCATTCTTGTTTAATGTTTCATGTGCAAGATTAGTTGGTTGATTTAATTGGTTCGGCAAAACTTATGTTTTAAGGCAAAACATTAGTTAAGACATAATGTATTCCCTTATGGAAAATTCCCATAAAACAGAATACATCAGAAGTCAGTTTGTGCTTTGTAATTCTGTATTCGATTCTGTAGTCAGTCTGCCTACAGAATTGAATAGAAAACTACACTTTCCTATTGGGAAGTCTGCTGTTTAATAGAAATACAACCAGGTATTAAATCTTGTAGGATTGTTGTAGACGCAAAAAACATACAGTAGGGTTATAGTTGGCTTCTACAGTCTGTTTTAGGGGGGGTTGTAATATATGAATGGGTTTGTAATAGAAACAGATACAGAAAAGGAATAAAAAGGGATGTCAGGGTGAAACGCATATAGTTCTTATCCATATATTGCCAGGACTGCATATCCACACTAATATGTTGAATTTATATACAAATGTATCTGATAATACATGTCTTTGTGTGACACACATATAATGTAAAGATTTACACTATGAGTGTGCATGTGCATTCCTATATTTATGTTTACACAGAACCTAAAACCTGCTCGTGCAAGACAGACTGCACAGGAGGTTAATTCAGACGCCTCTCAGTGACTCAGTATTTCACCAGAAAATACCCCAAATCCTTGCCAAGCTTTCCAGCAGCAGCACAGCCGCGCTGCCCAACCGACCCCAGGGAGGAGCTGAATTTCAGATCCTGGTCCCACGGGAGAGGGGACGAGCAATTTGACCCCAACACAAGAGTCAACCATGAGCACCAAACCCCACAGCTTAACTGCCCTAAAGTGTTTGGGGATCTCCATTATGAATATTTTCCTGAAAAGCTTCAAGAGGTTTTGAAGTGGGTTGCTGCTAAAGGAACGTTTCTGAAGCCCAAACCCTCTGTATGTTTGCATGTCTGTATATGAATATTAAAATGTTGAGTACATGGACCACCAAAAGTTTGTTTAGCTTGAAGTTAGAGATTTGTTTTGCTTAGAATTTAGTCTCTTGATATTTGGCTGATCTCTTTGTACTGGCTTTTATCTTAATTGCTTTTTAAACTATAATTATGGTGCCACATCCACATGGCTGTAACACCACTGTAGTTTTAAGTTGAGCGTGTTTCTATTATAACTTCTATTTTTAAGNCGTAAAATTTACATACTGCAGGCATGAAATTTAGCAAACAAAGTCTAAGGCAGGGAGAAAATCCTTCTCTACAATATTTTAAAAAATAAAATAGTTTGCTGAATAGTAAATTAGAGGCAAAAAATCATTAAATTTGTTCTCTCCAATGCTGCAATTATAAAAGAGGAAAAACGCTCCATTTAAATATCCAGCTGAAATTTTGCATGCCATTACCCCACAAATAGACCCACGCGGACAAGCATTTTAATGTGTATATACCAAAGCCATATTGACACTGCAGACTATCGTTATTCCTTAAGGAAATGTCATGGGCTTTCCTTTCTTATTTGAACGAGCTGTGAATTTATAATTCTTTCAGCCAGTTGGTTTTAATAAGGTATTGCTCAGTTATTTGCATTTAAACCCTTCTCTAAATAGCTATTTGAAGACTAAACCACGTCCATCCGTTAGGCCCGTAACACAGCTCAGCTTTTAAAAAGTCCACGGAGGGCTGTTAGCATGGTGTCCTGCCAACCCTAATCCTCCTCCCTGCAGAAACATTTCTTCTTTTTTTTTTCATTTGTGACGAACATTTTGGGGGAAAGCAAAATGCAAGCCACTCTTCGGTAGTGTCCCTCTTCCACCCAAACATACGCAAATGACATTAGGACTGTGACTGGCGCGGATGAAAGAGGGCGGCAGCCCATTTCACCTGCCCGCTTCAACCTCCGTTATTAATCCTGCTGGTGCAAATGCCATGGGATTTCTGCAGAAGTCTGGGGGTAAACTGAGATTTATCCATCTGGAGGGCTCGTGGGGGGGTTCTTGCCACCTTACCATGTGAGAATAATGGTATATTATGGAAAACATTGTGCGGTGTCGGACCTGGAGTTGGGAAGATGCTCTACATACAAATACACTTAATATTGCATTTCCACGGGTGAGCGCGCTCCTGCCACAGTTTTATTGGAAAAGGGAGATCTGTTGGGCTTGTGTCATCTTAGGGGCCAGACCAGTTTTGAGCAAACAAAAGCTGTTCTTATTTTTCGTCTTCTCACTCCACTAATTTAAGGTCATTCTGCGAGATCCAAAGGTTACCGATGAGCCGTCTGGTAGAGCATTTTTTTTGCTTGTAAAAACGGAATGACACTGAATATTGCAGGGTGCAGAAGTGAGTGGGATAACTCTTATTGCACACAATCTGTTCAGAGTGAGATGAGAACAAATATATTGCGGCTTTGTTTTCCTTCCATCAGAAAATTACTCTGAACAGCTATTTACTCTCCCAGCCATTATTTTTTCTTCCTTTTCTGTGTAAATAACATGACTTTCCAGAAAGGGAAAAGGTACCTTTCCTGGAAATGTGGGTCTGGGTGCGCAGTGAAAAACTCCCCTCCCGACCCCCCATCGCTGGGGACACTTTCCCCAACTCCTCGCGCTGCCAAAAGAGCAGATGACGAAGACCTGAAACCTTCACAACAACATATTTCCCGAGCCCACTGCCGCTCCGCAACGCTCCCAGCCATTTCCAGCCCCGCGATATTTCTCCCCCACCACCTCCTTTGTGCTCCATTCAAGGTTTTTTTTCTGAAGTGAGACAATCTTTTCCATTTTTTTGTCTTCTGTCTGCATCAAAGTTAGGACTTTGTTAGGGATTCTTGCTATCGGCATCTGTTACCTCTTTTTCTCAGGGGCTAAGGAGGAGGCTGCTGTATGGCTGAAAAAGGCTCTCATTCAGCCTGCAATTGCTTCTCTTTGCTTTCCTGTCACACTGTCAACCTCAATCAGAAGGCAATGAAAGTGATACAGAAGCAAAGCTTTGCTGCCTCCTCCTAGAACAAAGAGCGTCCCATAGCCTAGTACAGATTTCACATCCAATTTAACTCTTTGGAAAAGGATTTCAGGAAATACATAGTCAAGAGTTGAAAAAATGGAGTTGGGTCTACTATAAAGGCTAAAAGTATTATCCTGGCTTAGATAAGCTACAAAGATAGGTTGATACTATTTTCTAGCATAAACCACATTAGCTGGCATTACACATTGAGCTTTCTTTACTCGTTAAGTTGCAAGGAGATTTGAGAGGAATTTAGCAGCTACATAAAATGACTCTTTCATGATTCTAGCTTTAACAGTCATTTTAGTTGTACAAGGTGCATGAATAGCAAGGACCTAAATCATGTTGTTTAACAAATCTGGTATTAGAGGGTTAGTCTCAGTTTACTTATTAAGAATTTAGTTGAGTAAAGGATTTTAGGACTCAGTTCTTTGTGTGGATGACAATGAAACAGGCCAGTACTTGTATTTTTGGGAGCCTAAATCAGCTACACATGTTTGAACTATGCTTTTGGGCCTATAATTGCTCTTTTGCACGGAGAATATTTTTCTGTTTGGATTCACGCTAAAAATAAGGCTCATTGGGCAGGTCGTAGAGTAGTGAGGGGTTTCACTGGGTTATCTCAAGGCAATATTTCTCAAATTTACAATAAGCTTAGGGTCCATCTACTCCCTTTTGCCTGCAAACACAGAGCCTCATGCACAATGATAAACTTTTTTTTTGCATTGGTCCTACCAGGGAAAACAAAAAAACAAAAAAAAAGAAAAATTGTTATTTCAGTGCATTTTTTTATCATTAAAAGCAGTCTTTCTTTATAGAGGTAAGGTTCACTCTAAGCACTGATATTA
Source organism: Rynchops niger (assembly GCA_013400035.1). Lineage (NCBI taxonomy): Eukaryota > Metazoa > Chordata > Aves > Charadriiformes > Laridae > Rynchops > Rynchops niger. The sequence goes on along the minus strand of VXBH01008298.1, from coordinate 47,005 downwards.
CCACTTTTTCCAAGGCAGTTGTTTCTAACAGATAACCTTGATCAGAGCGTCTTAGCGTAATAACACAGCTGCTAATAACACACTCCAGAGCAACTTTTTATTAATTCAGACTGGGGGGGGAGGGGGGGAACACAAAACCAAACCCCAAAACCCCACAACTTTCCTAGCTAATGAAATATTTTTGCTGCAAAAAGGCAGGAAGGGGAAGCTGCTTTTTTACATTTCTATATAAAAATGGCTCGGCGTGTTCTCTGCTTCTGCAGCTCTGCAATAAGCAAAATGTTTAAGGAATGCTGACATCTCCTCTCTGAATAACTGAGAGAGGTTTTGTACATTATGATACTGATGGAAACGCCTCTTAAACAGCTTCTAAAAGTCATCTTGCTAGGAGAGAACACATCTCTTTAGAAATTCCCCATGAACAAGAGATGATTACAAGGAAGCAGTATGACAGACACCAACATTTCATCTCTGCATACAATTATGGTACAAATTAGAAATGCTATTATGTTAGTGCTCCATAATTAAGTAAGCAATTAAAAACAAAAACAGTTCATTAACAAATTGTCATAGCTATGCAGACAAGTACCCAGCAAGGTCATGATAGGCAATTGCCTGAGACAAGTTAATGCTGGGAGTGAGCAGCAGAAATCTGAGCACAAAAACATTTGTGGGGTAGAACGCACAGATTTTGCAAATTACTTTTCCTTGGGAAGCATGAGATATGGTAATAAATACCATTATTCCTTGAGAGAGCGCAGTAAAAAATCCAAATATAGGTTGTTTCAGAAAGTTAGAAGAGCAACTGGTAACAAACCCTTTTCCCCACTAATTATATACTCTCTGGGTACGGGGACATAGGAGGAAGCTGAAACTAATACGAGCCTGTTTTTCATAACACCTCACTGTTATCTTATGGTTATCTGACAATTTTATACATTTATCTGCTTTGCTCTATTCCAATAAATGTTCCCATGGATATTAAATTCAGCAGCTGGTTGAATAAATGTAGTGGATGGGGCTGTAGGGTCTAATTTTTTTACCTTCTGCAACATGAGCCTAATATTTTCTCTCATCTACATCAGATTTATTCCCCAGTTCCTTTTAAAAATATTTTTAGCTATGTCAACAAAGGGACTTAAAAAAAGCCCTATCACTGCTAAGTAGATTTGGTAAAGAAGGACAATAAAACAGCGAAACAGTTAATCGCCGTGCTAATTATTTGTCCTATTTTTCTTAATACAAATTAAATGTTTCACTTGGTTAATGACAAGTTTGATCAAACAGTTTCATAAACTGATGGATTGACTTTGAAATGAATTCAGGGGGAAAAAAATGACATGATGCAGATTTGGCAGAGGGCCGTCTCTAGTGGGAACAGATGCCCAACAAATTTGGCGACTAGTTTTGTTCTCTTCTATCTGTTGCAGTTCACAATCCTAATGAATGTTATGTTTAAATAACATGAATAAAGATAAAGTGAAAATGAATTCAACTCCAGTTTGAGCAGCAGAATAGAAATGAGCAAACTGTATTATCTTCTGCCACCTAATCTGGGTTGAATTTCCTCTGTATCTTTTTTTGTTTGTTGAAGAATCCTTTTCTTGAGTCTCCTTGGCCATTGACAAGGTCTTTTGAGATGAATATGAAAAGATAGATTTAAAGGTTAAGGCCAGGGTCAGATGGTTGCAGATGTTTTGTGAGAGATTGTTCGGTTCAGTTGTGGTACTTCTCCTGACTAAGGTATTTCAAACAGGCAGAGTCATGGCCAGCAACTGTCAATGAATTTTGTTTGTTTCACAAATGATCCACGCAAACACAAACACAGAGGAGATGAAGTGTTTGGAGGTTTTGGGCTGTGGTTTGTTGATTGTTGGGGTTTTTTTTCTTTCAAAGGCAGGCAATGTTTTCTTTTTCTTTTATTTTTTTTTTTTTTCTCCCCCCCTCCCTGCCCAAAGACTCGCCCTAACCCAGAGACCTTCCTCGTGTTTTGTTTCTTGGGAGAAAGGGAGGGGCGACGCCCCGCTACCCATCCGCGTATCTGTGAAGATGTAGTTGTAAAATGCGATGCCTGCTTTTGAAAAGAATTTAGCAGAGCTGCTGGGCGGCCCCCAGCCAAGGTAGGAAGAGGAGGCACGGAAAAGGTGCACATAGGCTATACCCACCCCAATTTACTCAGGTGAGAAAACACCCTTTGTATCAATATATGCCTCTGTGCAGGAGTAAAAGTCTGCGGGGTTCGGCTGGATGTGTGGGAGCACGTAGGAACCAGGTCTGTAGTTCCCACCCGGAGCCCATTCACAGCCGCTTCCCTTTGCACTGCACAAGCCGGTGGTTTCTCTGACCCCGGAGAACTGGGCAGAAATGTAGGCCCATGGTCTCACCATTAGGGAAAAGAAAAATCACACTGAGAAATGCTGTTTTCAAACTGTCTCAATGGAAAAAATAGCCTCTCTGATGTTTAATTTCGACTAACCGTGCTGAGCTATGTTCCTGTGAGACCGTGGTTCTTACACAGCAGAGCTTGCAGTGAAGTTGGGAGGAGATCTGCACTAACACCCCGACCCACCGATCCCACGTTTAAATGGTACAAAACTAGATGCATTTTCCCTGCCCTGGAAACATGCAGCCTACCTGCTTCCTACCAGGTTTTAAATGAATTCTTCAAAAAAAAAACCCCATATATAAAGCCTTCTGTAATACTCAAGGTCTAAAATTCTCCCCCAAAACTGCCTTCAAGAGCTCACGTCTTCTCATCCCTTCAGCATCAGTCCTGTTATAATAAAGATTATTTTGAAACCAAGGCAATTGATTACTCCCATGAATTTCTTTTAGAGAGGGATCTGTTCTGCCATGAAAAGCAAAATTTTATTTTCTATTTGAGTTGCCTGATGCAGACAAGAAGATGAAGATTCAGTACCAAAGGATTGGGTTTTCTCAACAGCTTCTTATAATATATTCTGCATTGTAATTGATTTTAACACTGGCGCTGACAGTCCTGCTTGCCCTCACGACTGAGGCGCAGGAGGAACCTCTGCCACGCTGGGTGGCTACTCTCCTTTTCTCCAAAAGGCTAAGAAAGCTTGAATGGGCAGAAAAATACTCAAGTGGTTTCAATATACTTTCATAGCATGTCCACGGCCGGCACATTTGCAGTAAAGGAAATATGCCTCCCTCTAACAGGTTATCTCCTGCCTTTACAGGTTGGAAGCTAAAATTCTGCCTGTCCTATATAACATTCCCCTTTTCATGCAGGCATAATCCCACCTGTGATGCGAAATACAAGGTTTTCAGCTCTTAGTTGATTAAATGCCGTTGAATAACTTCGGTGTGGAAGTGGAGCATCATTTAAAGTAGTTGGGGTTTGGGTTTTTTTTTGCGTTGTGCTAGATGCATAAAATGTGTGGTTTTTTAATCTGTAGCTCAAGTAGTCGACTGCTTGAAAAAAAAGTCACTGACAGTTGTGGGGTTTATGCAAGTGCCAGCATTAAATAGCATTATTTAAATTTGCTTCTAAATACTTGTTTGATAAGTAGGGATATGTATGAGTTATTCATATCACAATTTACTGAAGCATGTTAGCTGGTGGGGTTTTTTTCTAATTTATACCCTACTGTCACTCTGTTTTTATGTATGTTAGTCAAAAAAGATTTGCCCAACGTAAATAAGAGCAATTACAGAATTACAGAACAGGATTACTTGTGAAGGGAAAAAAAATAAAAAATAACCATGGCTGGTATTCTCAGTGGCTATTCTATTTGACTTCATCATTAAGAAAAGTATTCAGAGCGTCTAAGGGGTGAAGAGTGGAGGCGTGTGTTTTCTTTTCGATATGATAGCTGCATTCAAGTTATTCTTTCCTTTACAATAGATTTTACCTAGCTTTATCTTCATAGGAAGCTGCTTTCAGTTGAAAAGCAGAAGTGAATAGGAGTGTCATGACATAGGATTAACGGTACAACCGGATAGTAAATCAAATGTTTGAGATGAAAAAAACGTAGAATGTGACATGCATCAGGAGAATGAACCGGCAGCGTTTCGCCGAGACGAGGGAACAGATAACGTGTAATTGTCTGCAGAGGTTCTTGAGACCTGGACTTTAATTCAACTTCCAGAAACACACGGCCCATTTTAACCAGTCAATCTCTGTAATGAATCTAATCACAATGTAAAACATTCCCAAGAGCTGCGGGCCTTACGGAGCGCTAATTACAGATGAAACTAGCCTAAGCCTTAAGAAAAATAAAAGAAGACATAAAGAAGGAAAGGCACAGTGTTTTAGCTGGACCTGCAGCTCCAATTCAGGGGGAGCAATGCAAACAAAACAGAGATCCAACAAGTGCCAAAATTAAAGAATGGGCTAAATTAAGACTTGAAGTCTTGTATATGTTAATATTTGACAAATGCTTAATAGCCTTAGAGTAACCAGGAATGGTGACCTCTTGCTCTGATCAGCAATATCTATCAGAAAACACATATTGCCACCAGATCCTTCTGCAACATGGCACGGCTATCACAGCGATGGACCTACACCAAAGATAAATGCATTTGATCCTGCCCTGTGATTTAAATGCGTTTGTGATTCTGCACTCCTGGTTTAAATTCACTGTAGAGAGCAACTTGCAATACTTTTAACAGGCTCTAATCTCTCTGGTTTCAGTTTGAGACCAAAAGGCATTTCATATCATCAGCAGTGGATTTATATTGTATGCTTAGAAAATAGAAATGGATTTCCAGGGGGTTTAATTTATCAATATCTAGTCTTTACGGGAAACATTAGTTTGCATAGGAAAAGGGGTTAAAAGAAGGTTTAAATTATGTCTCTAATATTTCCTGAAAACTTTGTACAAAAATATTCTATGCCACAAAAGCCAATTAAATATTCAAACTTTAATATACATTCCTCAGTAACAAATGTACAGTTAGATAACACATAAAGAATTATGAATGACTAATTATATTTTGCATATTTACAGCAAAGACAATTAGCAAATAGCTTTTATATGCAAAATAAATGAAAAAGTAATTAAGATGCACTAACTAGAGCAGCAATATCAAGTCTGTTGTCTTGTGATTCATTCCTAACAAACATAATAATTATGCATTCATTGTCATATAATTAAAACAGCTCTGTCCTTTAGAAAACTGGTTATTTACTGTATAATAACCTGAAGAGTGGCAGAAGTTCCTCATAATGGTGAGAAGGATAATTAAATATTTCTTCCTGGTGTCTGCTTACTCTGTTGAGTTTATTATCTTAAACTTGTGCGAGAAAACATTGCCTCTGCCGTTCCAAAAGCTCACCTCTCCGCCGCTGGGAAAGCAATGCCTTTGCCGTGCCCCACTCCCAAGCCAGCTGTCCAAAACCTCCCTGGGGGCTGACAAAATGGGCACGGCATTAAAACCCATCCCAGGATGAGAAAGCTCAGGGTCCAGCCTAGGGAGGACGGGGGACACTCTGGTTAGAGCCTGGGAGTCCCTTCTCCTCCATGCTATGACCTTGGTGGAATTTCTTCAGTGTCATTGCAGGGACAACCACATCTTTCGTTTTGTGCATGGAGAACATCTCCCGACATGAATGCACGAGGCAGACCTACATCCTTGTAGGACCAGGGACTTCTTCATCCCACACCTCTGCTCCCCAGCTCTAACACAGACACCACCCCATCTCTGCTGTCCATCTATTCCCATTCCCTTCATTTCCCAGCTCTTATTATACCTCAATAAAACATAATAAATAGTCCAGTCTCCACTGGAACCCTTAATCACTGCTGAACAGAACAGTAATATCCAGTACCGTAAGCCGTCTTTCTAATACTAATATCATCAAGCACTTTTTTTTTTTTTTTTTTTTTTGGTCTCAAAATTCTGTTTTCCTATAAACCTCAACCGCAGAACCCGCCGAGCTGCAGTGGAGGAAAAACAATGTAATTGCTTGGCTGCATGTACGGCTGGCCTGGATCAGTAATCGGATTTCGAGGGACTCAATAGGTAAGGATCAGGGCAGAGGGAGCCACGTTCACCTACACAAGCCAGGACAGACGAACTTAGCTCCTGCTGCCAGACAGACCTCATCCTCCTCTCCGAGCCCTTGACATCAGTCCTTGCTCCTGTCCCAGCCATTCACCTTCCCGCGAAGGGAAGGGATAACCATTCCTTTTAACGCTTTTCTACCAGATGGTCTTTATTCTTTTTATTTGGGCAAAACTAAGGATGTTTTGCTGGTGGAGGGAGAATCCCCAGGCATGGAGGGGTCTGTGCACAGTAGGACCTGAGAGGTCCCCATGGGCAGAGGAGGACTCAGTTCCAGCCCTGCGCAGAGAGATCCAGGGTGGCTTTTATTGCTTTCGGTCCCCATCACCTCAGCCCCATTGCTAAGAGTGTTTGGGGTATCCTGATGTTCGCCCTGGAGGGATGGGTCAGCCAGACTCTGCTGCAATACTCACAGAAGGAAAGAAATAAGAGGACCGCAGGTCCTGGACACACTGGAAATAGCACTGGGCTTTTCACACGGTGCCCTCTGGAAGGCAGGGGATTTTTGCACAGATTTCTTAATACTTCAGGGGAGAAAAATAAAATAGAGTTCCTTTGGGCTTTGTCACACAATTCATTTACCCAGACTTTCTCATCTGCTTGTTCCCGTGTCAGGAATGCAGCGGGACTTCTTCACCTGACCTACACGGAGGGACACCCCTGGCTACCCCCCTGCAAGTCCCATATATTTCTTTTAAGAGAATTATGCATCCTAAGAAGCTGGAGTCCCAAAGGGTCCCCATCCTGCCCCATTTCTAATTAATCACTTAGTGTTTAGAACAGAAAAAGGGGACAGATCGTATTTTCTATTAACTCCTTCAGTGCAGGTCTTTGCTGCTGCAGAGATTTTAGTGCCTTTGGGCTGTGCTGACGCTCCTTAAGGCTGACCTGTTGCTTAGGTGGATTTCTCAACAGCTCTGTTGAGCTGTTACCCCCTTCAACGCGATGTTAAGAATGATTTGTACTTCTGCTGAGCGAACAGGGTTTACCCTCCTCTTGCACAGCTGATGTCTAGTGCATTGACCAAGTCAGGTAGGGATGAAGCGGAAGTATGCGGGGGTATAGGTAATTCAGCTGTGAGCCCTTTGAGATCCTGGCCCATTTTCCCGGTCCTCCAAATTATCACCTCCACATATGGAGGAATGGGGAGTGTTAGCCACCCTACAGGGTGCGTTAGCCGTTCTGTGGGGACCATGAGCTCCTTGGAGCCTGCAAGGTGTCAGGATCCAGCGTTTCTGTGCCCAGCTCTGCACAGAGCTGTCAGGATGACAGACTTAACCTCCCTCTGTCCCTGTTTACCCAAAGTAAGAAGATTGTAAGGCTTAGTTAATGTTTCTAAGTGTCTCAGGGCTCTTATACGATAGGTGCTATGTACGTGCAAGTGTATTATAATACATGTCATAAGAAGAATTAATAAACCATAATGTATTAATTTAAAGGTAGCAGACACTCATGCATGATAGCCTTTCTAGCTGCTTCTTTACAGGCACCCAGAAAATGGCATTGAAGCTAAAATCAGGTTAAAGAAAAAGAATGCAGTCAATCACTACTGGATACTGAGTCAGAAAATATCAATTATATAAAATGAGTCACCGATAAGAACTTCGATAAAATCAGGTGTTAGGGAAAGGATGCTTGGAGAGACAGATGCAGCACATGCATTCATTTCAGAAGTTATACTGCTCTTTTTGGACACCTGGCTTTTTTGGGGGAACATTTCTATTTTCTTCATGTCCTTTCAAAATACTGGGGACCCCAGCAGTAGCTGGGCACAAAATGAGAAGGATGGCCCCTTTGCCTCAAAACTTTGACGGCAGAAAATGGGAGCCCCCAGGAAAGGACCGGGAGGTCCTCTATGACTTTATCTGTAATCAGGGTGAGACTCAAAAGCCCTTTAAGCATTCCCAAACATAGAGGCATCCATGGGTTTGAAGTACTGGGAGAAAGTGAAGTCAGGGTGGGCAGGCTGGCAGTGTAATCGTAGCTGCTCCTAGACCTGTCAAATGAGGGACGGCACTGCAGCAATACCGGTTTCAAGAAGTAGGATGGACGAAGATTTGCCTGTGGCCCAGATTCAGGAAGGCGGCGATGTACAAGGAGAGCTTCAAGTGCTGGAGGATCCGGTGGAGAGCCCTGCGACCTCACTGGTGCTCACCGAGGCATGTGCATGTGCTTAAAGACCTTCTCAAATGGGAGTCAAGAGGCCAAGCCATCAATAAGACACGAGTGCTCACATTTAATGTGTTTTGCACATGCAATCCTAACCCGCCAACAAGCTCTCCTGAAAGCAGAGCTACTAAAATTAAAACGTTACCTCTACTTTGGCAATGAGCTGTTGCACCTGAAGCAAAGATGATGCAGCAAGGCCAGCTCCGTATTTCAGCTTTTTTCTTGAACCTTGGATCGAAAGCTGGTTTCTTTTACCTCTCCGAGGTGTTGCACCCCCTGAATTTCTCCTTCTGCTGCAGAAGTCACCCCCGGCCACCTCCCCTCCCTGGGCACAACCTCAGCATGGCAAGGGGCCAGCAGCTGGGCTTTACCTACAGTATAGGTATATAGATATATCCCTACTTATGGGTAGGTTATCCCTACTTATAGGTAGGGATAAGAGGCCTCCTGTAAAAGAATAAAATGAGCTCTTTCTCTCTCTCTGCATAAAAGAGAGTAAATAAAATTCCAGCAGCTACAAGCTGGCGACATTATACTGTCATAATCCAGAAATGAACGTTGATTCTGAAGAAGTCGCTTCTTCAAACTTTAACGCAACAATTAAGTATTCCATTGTCATGGCTCAATTAAATGGTATGGCCTGAGAAAATTGGGGATTGTAAAGTGAGGATGGAATGTGCTTTGATCCTCTTTCCAGGGTTATTGTTTCATTAATAAATGAACATGTCATTTGTCTCACCAGAGGGAGCTCCTGCCCTCCAGGCTTTTTCCCTTTTTTGTTCAGGTTTTATAAAGATGAATTTCCAGTGCTCTGAAATACCATGGATTAGTAGTTAAGCCTGACAGCACTTCGGGGAGTAGTGGGCTTAAAGTGCCTCACACAGGTCTCCAAAGCACTTGTTTACTAATAGAGGAAATCAGCGACCGTCTGCAGCTGCTGATATCGCATTACCATTTGGAAAGACAGTAGCTGAGATAACAAATCACACAGTTTTAATAATTACTCCTGCATTCCAGTTTTTTGTTTCCTGCATAACTGCAAAGGCTGGATTTCTTCCAAATAAACAGATAAAAACAGTATGGAACTTTTATCTTTTAATGATAATGACAACACATCATGTTTCACTAAAAGTTTCCTGCTGGATTTTTTTCTGATTTCTAGAGTTTCAATAAAATGTAATTATACTTTATAATTCCACTCTTTTAATCTTCACTTCAAAAACTATTCACAGTTAGCAAGTTTGCTAGGCACGGAGAGGGGGTGAGGAGCAGCGGCGGACACCACCCCCACCCCCCCACACACACACACATCGGGCTGTTCATAAATTCTGTCTGGGGGTAAACCTGTCATTGAAACGGCACAAACTGAGCTGCTTTGCATTCAAATTAATACCTAGTTTAATTTGAATATAAAATAGCTCCATTTATGTGGTTATTAAGAAAAAGTAACAAAACCGGTTGGCAATGAATGGATGTTTAAGATAGGATACACTTGCAACCTATTTCTTTTCCGTTCTCAGGGTTGTTTTTTTTCTCCTTTTCAATCCATTGGATACTTTGGTATCAGGATGTTTTTGTATCAGTAGATGAGGCATTAAAACAAAACAATACCTATAAAATCCGAATGGTTAATATATACTCTGGGAGTCAAAAAGTTGCCATTATCCCAATACTGAATTAGACTTGGCAGGTTTTGTTCGAGTACATCTTCCTGTCTTGTCCTTTGCTACGCTCAGAGAAAAGCCAGCCATGGCACTAACAACTTTTCTTGCTAAATAATTTCCTGGACTCATTTAGGAGAGCAGAGAAGAGGAGGAAGAGAGGAATACTGCAATTATACCTTCCTCTTCCAACTCAAAATGTCCAGACTTCAAGGTAAGGTAAACTTTTCTCACAGCTTTTAGTTTGCTTACCATCAGCCCGTGTTCCACTGGGTGATTAAAGAAAGCTTTTTTAAAGCATTACTTCAGAATGATCTTAATTGGTGCAAGGTTGAGCCCTTTCTAGGAGGGGAGGGAAAAGGTTGAATAGCCTTTTCAAGTCACATGAAAGTTTCTAGGATGAATGTACGATAATTAGATTAATAAGTAGCTTAATTTATCACAGCTAAGGATTTCAACAGCCACACATTAGAGCAAGAAAAAAAAGATTAGTGTGATTCCAGTTTGTAAAAAATTGTACTGAAACTTGATTAACCTTAAATACAAAGTGCCTTTCTTTTTGTGTGTAAATTCAGTAGTTAAGGGGAAAAAAAAAAAAACCCACACTAAAATAATCAGAAAAGTCCTGTTCTGTTCCTTTGTGTTCACTAGCTAATGAGAGATACCGGGGTCATACAAAACAACTTTTCCCTGCGAGGTAATTCTTCCTAGAACGTGGATTTAAATGAAATCTGCAATCCCAACCATGGTTGTGGACCCCGAAGATCTGTATGAGGTGGGAGGTAACGTATGCAGGGGTTAAAAATATCTCTAGTATCAGCCATTTTAATTTTAAAATAAAATAAAATTAAAATAGTAGGTGAAATATATATTCTAGAGTAATGCAAAGTTATCATCACCTTAGTCCTGGCGACGAGAAAGGAGAGAACGGGAGCCGGGGTGGCTGGCTGAGGTTTGGAAAACAACTGTAGCCAAAGCTAACGCGGAGCATGCAATTAGGGATGACAATTAGCCACGCAATATTGGCTCACGCCGAGCACGACATCTACAACACGGTATCATTTTGACAGCGCTCCCCGGTGCCGCCATCAGCCTAAAATCACATGTGGCAAGAGCAGGGGCAGAGCGGCAACTCGGTGCAAAAGACCTCACTTGCCGATGGGAGGTTGATGTAAAATACTGCCAGGCCATCCAGCTTTCCCCTTGCCACCGTCCCTGCCTCCTTACAGGACAATCCTTTAATAGAGAGTGAAATCTGCTGTGCTTTTTGATGTTGCCGTCCACCGCTGAGGTTGCTTTCGGTGGTGTCATTATTTAGCAGCACTAACGTCAGATTTCATTAATCCAACTCTTTAACACTTCTATGAAGGTGGACAAAAATTCCCAGTGCTTTTTATTAAGGTGGCTTGGCACTGGGGCTCGCAAAGCCCGCGGAAGGCTCTGGAGGACAGTTGTATGGTCCCTGTCAACGCTCACCAGCCATCGTTATTTGGAGGAGGCCTAATGCAAACTCAGCGGTAGTGAGACACGCGATGCTGGGTTTGTGACTCACTGTCCTGAATCCCTTTTTGAAAGGGGATGATAAGGTGGAAGGTTGGTTCATACTCCTAGGAAACTGCGACTGAAACTGCTCAGAGTAGTTAAGGGGAAAAAAAAAATAAATTTAAAAAAAAAAATGAAATTAGTAAGGAGGATGGTTTCTTTTAATTTTATCTCGCACTTAAGAGATGACTAAGAGTGCTAATGAAAGGGAGTGTAATTATAGCCTAGATAGTGCGTATTGCACACGCTGTAACGTCGGAAAGGTTAACTCTGGCAAAGAGAGATCATACAAATCAAAGTGGCTGAGGGCACTCATGCATCAGCCTGTTTGATAAGATTGATAACTGTAACCAGTAGCTTAGGAGAATCGATTTCCACTGCCGGGGATCTCTCTGGATGCTCTCATCTTTTCTTCTGTTTATATGAAAGTGAAGCTTTAAAGATGTTTTATCATCTAATGTCGAATATGACACACAGTTACAAACGGAATCTTTTTTTAATCTCAGAATGGAAAATTTAAGTGGGGCAATGATTCGCTTTAATTATGTATATTGAACAAATTTGAAGAGATGAGAAGAAACTTGTTTTTCAGCCCACTGAACCCAAGTGCTTGCCTGTAATCTAAAATGGATATCTAATTATTGTTTAACATTATTTATTTAGGAGGAGTTACGACCTCTAATTTGCCTTTAAATGATTAATTTAGTGTTTAAATAAAGCTCCTTTTATTTAATAATGTTTTCTTTAACCAATCTTCACTAATGTCAATAAACTCTTTGTTTAACCTTCTTAAAGGAAACATTTTCTCAGCTCGGAGACAATTATGAATTACCAAAACCCGTATAGAAAAATGAGCTAAGTAATTATCTAATATTATTGCAGTGTGCTTAAGAAGAGAATATTCCACACCAATAACATAAAGCAGGAGAGAGGAAACAAGCTTTTCTAAATATTGAGCATTTTATCAGTCGGCCTCTTTTTAAGGTGATAAGGCAGCACAGAAATACCCCAAAAGACTAATAGATTGGCTAAATATACTCGTGCGCTTCTATTAGCATCCTTAAGTGGTAATTGGTTCAGGTCCCAAGCATAAAATGAGCAGCGCAAATATCCCCCTCCATATGCAGAGAGATGGTCAGGTGAGACGTAAGTGCCCTCATCCTGTCCCCAGCCCTCAGCAGGAAACCCTCACCGTGGCAAGGGTGATTTTGCACCACCACGGTGCTGCCTCGATGTCCAGGACCGGAGGGGATGAGCTTAGACATTGGGGCAAGGCAGCACCAGTCACTGCCCCGAAACTCTGCTCCAGACCTTTGGCTGTTTTCTGAAGCTGACTCTCACATATAGAAAAAATGGCACGTATGTATTACATTATGGAATCACAGAATCATAGAATCATAGAATTGTCTAGGTTGGAAAAGACCTTTAAGATCATCAAGTCCAACCGTAAACTTAACACTGACAAGTCCACCACCAAACCATGTCCCTCAGCACCACATCTACCTGTCTTTTAAATACCTCCAGGGCTGGTGAGTCCACTGCTTCCCTGGGCAGCCTGTTCCAATGCTTGAGAACCCTTTCAGTGAAGAAATTTTTCCTAATATCCAATCTAAACTTCCCCTGGTCCAACTTGAGGCCATTTCCTCTTGTCCTACTGTATATAGTATCTTGTCTTATAGTATATACTGGCCACCAATTTTGAAAGCGAGCACCTTCTGGGAGTCCAAGTGTGGCTGATATATATTAACTATTGAGCACGATTTCTACATAATGAATCATGTTTGTGATAATGCATATGCTTTCTTGGTCTTGCTTAGCTCCCCCACACACCAGAGGGGGAAGATCCTGGGAAGATCCTGGGAAGATCATGGAAAGATCCTGGGAAGATCCTGGGAAGATCACAGGAAAAAATAGGCAGCACAAACAAAGACAAATTGATGTCCAAAAGGCCAGAAAGGGGCAGGAGGTAAGTAGTGGAGGAGGAAGAGGAGAGGAAGATCTTCCAGCAGGAGCCAGATGAAACAGAAAAGCCAGGAGTGGAAGAAAGAGGTGAGAAGGAGCAAGGAGAGAGACATCAGAGGCTGCAAAACAATCCAAGGAGTGAGGCTCTCAGGATCACAGAAGTGTTGAGGTTGGCAGAGCTGTACAAGAGCAGCTCAGACAGGGCCAGCTACAGCAGGCTGCCCAAGACCATGTCCAGCCTGGTTTTGAACATCTCCATGGATGTAGACTCCACAGCTTCTCTGGGCAGCCTGATCCACCCTCATGGCAAAAATGGGTTTTCTTAGGTTCAGATTGAGTTTCTTGTGCTCATGCATGGGATGAGGTCCCAGCCTTGGGCTTCTCTTATTGTTGACCCACAAGCTCACTGTGGGCACTGAGGAATGTTTCCCACATGGAAACACCAGGCGTTGTTTACAGTAGGAGCAAAGTGTGAAGGTGCTCAGGAGTGGTGAGAGAGCACTGGGATGGAAATGCCTGTCTCCTGAAGGTGTCGTCTGGAGAAATGTCCTAAGTAGGAAAAAAAAGGATGGATAGATGGGCCACAGGCTCGGAAGGGGAAAAAATTGCAGCAAGCTCTCATAAGAGAGCATCAAATGTTAAGAGAAGGTGTGAGTCCCAACCAAGCATTAGTAGCAGAGCTGCAGGAAAGACTGTCTAAGAAATGTATGGCTTTCCCTTAATCACACTGATTACTGTCTGGAGCTCAAGTGCTGGAAGTCTGAACAAAAGCTGTGACAATTTCTAACTTGGGAAATGTGCTGCCTTTATTATAGGCAGAGATGAAAGGGTCCTCACACTCAAAGCTGTACTCCTGTACAGCAAAAACTGCAGCAGAGCATGGAGGGGTTTCTGTTAAATTACTCATTCCAGGTCTTGTTGAAGATCCCAGGCAGAAGAAGGGGAGAAAATGTCCAGATTTGAACAAAGAGGGCTGAGCAACAGTGAAGGGCAGCATGAAACCCACAGCATTGCAGAAGTAAGGGGAAAAGGAAAAGAAGGAAAACAGGTGTGTAATAAGCTTTGGTAGGAGGTCTTGGAAGTAAGAAAGGAGGAGACTGGGGAAGTGATCAAAAGGCTGTATCCAAATGGATCCATGAACATGGAGGGGGAAATTAAGAACACACTTAACTGTGCAATTCTTACTTCAGGGCTCTTGCAAGGTATGGTAGATCAGTTCGAGGAGGCAGGCGCCTGACCCCAGGGGTTCGTGGTTCCTGGGGTGGTAAGGTGGACAGAGATGTGTGCTGGCACTAATCTGGGATTCAGGAGGAGCAAAGCTATGTTGGTGTGGCTCCAAGCTCAACTAATATTAGCCATCTTTCATAGCCTCTTGCTCTTTTGCAGCTTTTTGGGAGGGTGGGAGCCCGGGAGCGGTGCGGTGGGACTGTCACACCCATCCAGGAGCGGAGCTCCCTGCCTGCTGGAGACTGAGGGGTCACCCAGGGGCGTCAGCACTGCTGCTCCCCGACACCTGAAACACCCAGCAGGTCCCTGCTCTGCTCCCAGTTTCTCCCACCCCACCCCTGACACAGAAGATTCCCCTTTGGCTTCTTTCCTTTTTTTTAAAAACTCTCAAAGAGCTTTTGACTATTTATTCTCTGAAGTTTTGATATTATAGTTTAAAGTTTTTTTCCCAATCATGTGAGCTGAGACTTCATCCAAGCTGTGGATGCCTAAAACAAGCGAAGTCTCCAATCCCTGTTCTTTACAGTCCATATCTAGGCTGACACACTGGGGTGGCAAATTTGCCAGGGATTCGGTAGAAGGAATATCCACAGTCAGCTTATTCCTTCTCTCCCACCTTGTCCCGACATTTTCTGTACCCCATACCCTGAAAACTCAGAGTCAGACCACACAACAACAGAGTCCGGCTGATGCCATCAATACAACCAGGAGCCTCTTTTAACACTCACCCGCAAGCTGACCTCGGTGTAAGTGATGATTTGGGTCCACAAAATGAGTGAGGAGGACCTGGGAAACCCCCAAACTCCATTCTGAAGCAAGCAGAGTTGGGATGAGCTGCCACCATAACATCCCCTCGGTGGTGGACCAGCACATCTGGAGTGAAGATTTGAATCCCGCCTTCAGCCTTGCCCCTTGTTGTCCATGTAGGCTTCTCTTCCCAGGGAATGCAGCTGTGCCCACCAATCCAGATGTTCAAAGAGGGACAAGACTCCCACAGCCCCTAAGTGAAAGGTGAACAAAAGGACGGTCAGCAACTATGTGTCTTAAAATCCTCAGACTACAACCCACCATGAACTGATGCCCCTTGCCAAGTGATAGGAAGCAAAGCGCAATCTCAGCTGGGTTACAGGTAAACAGGCAGATGTGTTTGCCCTCAGGCAGCTTGAGGACACGCCATCCCCTTCTGAACACAGCATGTTAAAGGGGGATCTTCTTTTAAATAGCTGTTTACCTTCAGGCTGCTAACTCCACGAATGGCCAGCTGCTCATTAAGGGTCAAGAAGTGCCTGGTTAAAAGGTCCTGCCCCACTTTCAATGCAGCATGGACAAGTCCCTCAGGACTTGCTTGGCAGCGCAACAACATAGAGAGCCAATCCACGACACCCACTGGAGTCCTCCTAACGTTAGAAGATGGCATGGCTTGCCCCAGCAGATATGGAAGGAATTTTCCCAAGAAACACCCAAAAACCTCTGCTGTGATATACAAGAGACAAGCCCTCTCTGTCAGCCTACGTGCAATCCTCAAATAGGGATAGGACTCATCCAACTTTTTATATTTTTTTTTTAAACCCATGGTATTGTGCCTTTTTTTTGAATCCCAGACAGGTAAGAAGAAAGTGAAGGATTTCTTGCATCCACCACCTCTTCAGACAGGACTCGCATAGCACTCTCAGCTGCTAGAGAGCCTTAATAACCTAAATTAAGTAAAAAATTACAACTCTAATTAAAGTAAAAACTGCTGGCTTGCAAAGAGTTTATTTTGCTTTTTCACTTCTGCTTGCTTTGAATCAGCCCTGCAAATTCCCTCCACCTGCATGGACGGAAAGTTAATATTGTTTGATGAATGAATAAAATATCAGGTAGGAAGTGTCTTGTTTGTCTGCGTCTTCATTATCTCCTTCCCCGTCCTGCTGAGTTAGTGCACAGACTGTGTGTCTGGACCAGAGTGTTCTTCTTTACTGGTCATTGACTGTTTGGTTTCTACTAGCAGCTACCAGCTGGGAGCCCCCGACATAGGTTAAGATCGAAGGTGTTCGAGACTGTACAAATAACAAATAAAAAGAGAATGCCTCCAGAATAAATTCAGAGTTTTGCCAGACTTTGGTTTTCCCTGAACCCCTTTCTTTGCTAGAGCTTTCATACAAATTTTAAATCTGAAGCCGGGAACAGTTCAGATGATAAATCATTGTTTTTCTCTTTTGCCCTTTTGTAATTATTTAAAATGACAACATTAGGGATTTTTCTCTGGGGCTGCAAACTCATTTAGATTATGTTGGTCAAATTCTCCAGTGAAGTGTAGAATTTGGATCCGTTCTGGGGAGGGGGAAAAAAGCCAATTCCAGACACAGGAGAAGAAAATTTCAAAACAGAAGGCTTTTTTGAAGGACATGCAAAACCCTTTAAGAGTTGCAACCACTCTCCCTGGAAGAGGTGTGCAAGAATCCTTTCTTTCGATTCCTCATTTATTCTCTCCTTGTCTAGCGATGGCAGGTAATCTCAGATTATTTACCAGCATCTCATTTCCAACTCACAAGAAATGCCTCGAAGCCAGAAAAAAAAATACTCTCTATCAGCCTGTTTTTGTTTTGCTCTTGTGTTTATTTTCATCTTAACATTAATTGCCCCATAAGGTCTGCTTGGTTTTATCAATTAGCCTTTGCAGTGGGAAAATATTTTAGCGCCTAATACAGCGTAATGATTTTTTTCCCTATTTGCCAAGGGGTTATTAATAAATGTCCCCACTGGGGTTACAACTCTGGTGCTCTGGTGTTTGCTTTAGGGGAAATGAGGGATTGGAGGAAAATCCTAACCAAACGGAGCTATAATTAGAGCAAAAGCAGCTGCAATTAGAAGTATATGTTTGACGGCACCCATGGCACTCGGAGACAAACCTCCCCTTGACTCGGGCCGGGGTGGCATCAGAAACTGCCACTGCAAAAAGGGGAAGGCTCTTTGTTTTCCTGCTTTTCCAGGTGTCACATCAAAGATTTGCAAAGTCTGCTCAGCGTATTTGTCCGAGGAGGAAGGGTTGGGTTTTTTTTTCGGTGGAGGAGTGTTGGCCCAGCAAAGCCAACAGCAGACTCCTCCAAGCTGTGATTTCACCCTGATCTCTCTCTCCTCACTATTTATTTAGCCTGAATCGCTGCCACCAGCGCTGCTGGGCTCTCTGGTCAGCTGCCAGCCAAGCAGCCCCTTCAAATGACACATCTCGGTGCGCATCAGACGTCCACGCTATTTCCCACGGAGTTCTCTCCTGTGGCGGCAGGTACTCCAAGGTTGGACGGCGAAGCCTGACAGACCTTGTTCTCCTCCCCGCTGCCCCAACAGACTTTGTTCATGGAGGAAAAAAAAAAAAAAATACCAGACGCCATCCCTTTGGCTTTTCTGCCTGCTACAAATCTAAATTCTCTGTCAACTGGGAAATGAAGCAGCTAATAGGCTATCCTAGCAAAACTCAATCCTGTCATCAGATACCGGTTTCTGCAAAGCCGAACTGGAAGGAGTTCTGCAGCCTGTCGAGAATCCAGGCTGAGTTAAATTATTAGTGCTTGATTTTATCAATTAGCTGAACAACACATTTAACAATAAACACTTTCATAGAGCAAGGACACATACGGAATTAAAAAATGCAGCAGATGTGCAATACCGCTTAATATGGCTTTTAGCTTAATTCATCTTATTGCAGAAATCCATAATTCTCATGGTCTGGTTTCCGAACAACAGCTACTGATGTAACCTTTTGTCTTTCCCTGGGTTTTTTTTTTTTTGACCAAAACCCAACCAAAACAATTACTATTATAGCACTATTAGCTTTAAGGATTTACAGCTTTGCTCCTTTCACAACAGAGCTCAGAAGTCATAGAATTTACTCTAGGAAAACCTGGCCATGTCCTTGCAAACCTCTGTAGGGCTTCTTGTACTGGGGCTTTGTATCGGCACCCCATATCGCTCTTTGTAGGAAACAGGTTATTGCCAGCACAAGCTGGGTGGCTACGGAGGCTTATGTTTGAGTGACACCTCCCATCCCACCACACCTGCAGAAAGCAGATAGAAAGCAGCAGTGAAATGGAAGGATGTGCCGCACTCCTGTCCTCCACGTGTGATCCAGGTGGTCCGTCATTGTGCTGGATCCACAAAAAAGCAGATTCCCCTCAACATCCCAAAAGATGCAACCTCATTCCTACAGACCTGTGAGCACCAGAGAAGTCACCTAAATAAGAATGGGGCTTGTCGTCTGATTTCTCTGCTCCTGCTCCAGAACAGCAACACCTCTAGACTAGAAGAGGAACTCTGGTGGACCTTGGGACTGCTGGTTTTCCAATGTAAACAAACAGAGACTAAAGGTAACCAAATGAAGACTCCAGTGATTATTTCTGTTGCAAAACAACCTGAGAACTATTCACAACGGCCACTGCGGTACCACAAGAGACAGCCCTGCCCTGCTGAATGTCCACCCTGAGTTCATAACCCTGTGTCCCATAGACAGTCCCATAGACTGTGTGGGAGAAGCAGGTATCCACCACCAACACTTTTGGAGCAAGGAGCACTGTCCCTGGGAAGATGTGTGTATTTTATACCTTATTTATACTTCTAGCAAAGCATCCAGGAGCTGCACAGAGGGAATTGAACCTGCACGACAACAACTCAGTGCCTTTTGCTATAAAACAAACGTTTTTGTCCTAAGAAAAGCAAAGACGATGTTTCCACCAACCTCGCCAGTGTCTGTTCTGATTCCTGGCCAGGCGTTCACCACAACTAAATATTTCTTTAAAGCCAGAACCTTCCTGAATCTCCATCAAAGTGCCGACTCTGGAGACATTGACCCATTTGTTCTCTTTTATTTCCTTCTTATCCTTTGTGTATGTGTGTGTGGAATTACGTGTCTCTCCATGTATACCTGTAATCACACACATGCATTATGTACACACTATGTATGTGTATTATAGACTTCTAATACTCAAAAAAAGCTTATAATTGATTGTAAAGGTTGTTTTAAAGGGATATGCATTATTCTAGGGATACACATCTATGCACACAACAACATATACAAATTAGTACGCCTGTGGATATTCATATGGATATTCATATACACACAACAAACATGTGAGCGCCTCCGTAACTAACTACAGAGCTCAGCACCGTCCCCTTTCCCCACTGGCCTTAAGAGTCTAAAACGAATACCAGGCTTTTAAAACTACTTTTATTACCTTCCCACACCAAGAGCAGCACAACGTTGTGCAGCGGCTTTGACACAGACGTTAATTTTCACTTGCAGCTGTGGCAATTAGAAAGTGTACTTAATAGAGTGTCACGTTAATTGTTGCAGAGTTAACCAATTTCTCCATTTAATTGTCAATTGATTAACCTATTGAAATGGTAAGTGACTCAGTTTCCTTCCAGAACAAACAGCAGCCACATATTGCGGCTTCATCCAGCTGGAGGGGGTACTTTGTGATTTGCTCAGCCTCAATGTGCTGGTATTTTTCTACACCTCCCTGAGCTTTTAATTAGATGAGCCAATTTTACATGTATTTGTCTGCTGGAAAGGTTATCTGTGCCGGAGCTGACCTGCAGAGACAAGGTTGAGCCTAGCGGTCTTAATAGAAAAGGTTTTCAGCTATGACTGCTGTACTTGATTGCATTGTAATGGTAATTAACGTGAGACTTTGCCTCCCTCAATGTTTTTCTGTAGCTTTAACTATGCAATGAGATGTTTCCTCTGTCATATATATGCACTTATTAAGCTCTCATTGGATTCTAATATGCATGCAAATAGTCAAGAGTTTCTTAAGGTAAATACTACACTATGTAGCTTGTAGTGCCATTAAGTCACTACAAAGATGTAGCCTGCAGCAAATTTATAAGTCGGTTTTTTTTCTTTTTCGGCGAGTGTACGTGAGGGTTTGATTTTCCATTTTTGTGCTTTTTTCAACCTAAAGGAGGAAGAATTCCCTCTGCATACTTTTGCGCCTTTTTATCTGAAGGACTCTGCGCACGAGAGCCCGTTTTAACAACTTTTCCTTCCCCGATGAGCCAAAAAACGCGCTTGTGTTTTAAAAGGAAGATCCCGATGTCCTTAATTCAGTTTTTCAAGTTGGTTTGTAATCCACCCCCATTCCTACTCCTTTCTCCAAGCGGCTCGTTTGAAAGCCCTTGGTATCTCCTGTGTTTCTGCATGTTCTTTTACAGTACGGCGCTGTCATTTAATTACGAGACAATCCCCCACAACTGAGCAAGCATTTTCATCATTGATAATGTTGGTAGCAGGCAACTGAGACAAAATGATTACAAACCTATGTTGCGCTCAATAGTCCTTTAGAGGATTTCTCTCTTAATAGTCCTGGCTCATTCATGTTTGGTTCAGTACATTTGTTCTTTAAAAAAGGCATAGATTAGAAGAGTTTCAGGGTAGGTTAATAACTCAACTGAAAATGGCTGCTTGCATTGTCAAAGTCTGTTCCTGCAGTTGCCTGGTGCTTTCTTCAGTTCTTCCACACTGCAGCTTTGGCCCAGTTGGTAAACAGCTTAAGTCCAGACATCTTTTCATTCTCCGCGCAGCGGATTGAAATAAAAATGCATATAAGTGGCGACTGACTGGCGCTGGCCTGACAATAGCCTGTAACATTATGCAAGGGTATTTACATAGGAATAAGGCCTTGGTAAAGAAGACAGGGGCAATTAATGACTAGGGCCACACATATAAGGAAAGTTTGTCCAATCCTTTCTTCAATAAAGATCTTTTGTAAAGTGCTATGGAAACTCATGGAGGCCCCCAAACAGATTAGGAGAGGGACTTTTGTGGTAGGCGTTTTTGGGGGGTTGTTTTTTTTCTTTTTTTTTTAACTTTACATCAAAAGGGCCAAATTTTGTAAAGGTAAAATGAAATTCTTCTGTGCTTTCGAATTTTTACTATTGTGACTTTCTTTTTTGTTTGTTTCTTTTTTTTTTTTTTCCACAGGAATATTCTTTGTGGGGCTATTTTCCTAGGAGAATGCGTGCAATAAAGAAATAAAGTGAACGGGTGCCTCAGCCGGGAAGGCTGGTGGAAGCGAAAGGCTTGGAGGAGACCTGTCACAATGCTTGACTCCTGCTAGCACAGGTTTGGAATTTAAGCTAATTTGTAAGCATTTAGGCCCTGATTCTGATCTCCCTTACACCCCAGCAGTTCTGCTGGGGCTGTCAAAGCCCCTCCCGGCAGATGCATGATAGGCAACTCCGCCTTCTGTGTTTGGCTTTCTCCTTCGTTTTGTCCCGGCAGATCTGGGAGTGAGTGGTTTTGACAAACCAAGGAAGTCCCACACTCTGGCTCTGGGTTGCAATGCCGAAGGCAGAGCACCCTCAACAGCGGGTGTTGCAGGGATGTAGCCCCAGGCAGAATTTAACCCCAAAGCTTCATCTGGCCAGATGGGATGCTCTCCCCCAGGCTTGCAGACACAGATAATGAGCCCGTTTCCCTGGGGAAGACCAGCCTACGTCCCCCTGAGGCAAAGATGGCACAAAGGAGTGACAGCTGATGGTGCCTTCTCCACCCACTTGAGTTTGCACATCTTGGCACAGTGTGAATGCGTCGCTTTGGGTCCGAAGCCATCACCACCAGGACAGGGCTCCTGGGAACTTCTTCATCAACACTGTACACTTCTTCGCTGTCTCCTTTTCCTTCTCAAGAAATTTAAGCCATTGTCCTCTAAGTCTCGCCTTAGATGTGTTGAGGACCATGTTTTCCTTGGGCTGCCATGGCAGATCTCTTGATGGCAGCTTGAATATGCCCACGTCAGTTGAGCAATTTTTATTTCAGGCTCATCCTTTGGTGTTTAGAGGCTTTGCTCTTGTTCTAATGACTGTGGAGGGCTCCTTGGTTTGGGTTGACGGTGTAACTTTTTAAACTCACTATCCAGAGAGTAGTAGATCTCTATGTTGAAAGCAGAGCAGAGATCCTACTGCTCAACCCATTGTATGTGTTCAAGAAGTCAAACCTTTGGCGGGCATGAATGAGCAAAGCCCCAGTGATTTCTCTGCAGTCCTGCCAAGCTTTACACCACTTGACTATCTACTACTGACTGGATCTTTTTCCTCTAAGACAGATTTTTATAGCAGAATACCACTCAAAGAAGAGAGAAGTACATTTCCCGGGACCCCCTGTCATGCCGCTTTCTTTCTTCAAAATAATTATAAAAGTCATATCTCCCGTGGAAATATATTCCTAAAATGCTTGCTGGGCGTTGAAGAGGGGGAAATAAATGCTAACAGCACAAATGCATGGTTCCTGAGAGAGAAGTGTGCACGGAGCAGAGAATGTGTTTCTGCTGCAGCCCTGGAAAGCTGCAGAAATCAATGCTTCATTCAAGGCTATTGATCAGTACTAAATTAATTAGACTTCAAGGCTTATGGCAGTTGATAAGACAACTTGTTAATTTAGTCAATGATAGTGTTTTCCCTAAAGCAGCAAATACCCTCTTTCTCAGAAAAGACATTTCTAGCACTTGCTACCCGACTTTTTCCCCCCTGCCCCCATTCATTAAAAAAAAAAATTCACTTTACATTTAAATTAAGATAAGAATTGGACGGGGAGATACTTCTATTTACGCCTCTTTGCCGCCTTTTGCTCTAACATCGAAGCAGGGTGTCGATAACATCTAATGTAATTTAATAGGACAGCAGCATAACATTTAGCTGCTTCGACCCTGGCCCATTGACGGTGATGTTCATTTGGAAAAGCTGATGGGGAGAGGAGGAAGGAGGGAGAAAAACTACTATCTAAATTTTAACTTTTTTTTTTTTTAAAATGGCAAACCCAGAGCTTTTGCTTCCCAGGCGAGAAGGATGCTCATGGCCACTGGCAAAGGCACAGGCACTGCCGGTCCTGCGAGTGGTGAATGAGACGAAGGTATCCCAGAATACCCCAGACATGGGGCCGTACTTCCTGCTGGCTGGGAAGGACAAAAGGACAAAGCCAAAGGAGTGCCGGGGTCCCACCACCAGCTCTTGGAGGCACCAGTCTGCTACCAGCAGCACTCCAACCCTCGGAGAATGCTAATAAGCCACTGAAGAGCTCAGCTTTCCTGCCATAATTCTATAGCGCCGTTGAGGACCCCATAGTGTTCACTAAATAAAGACAACTAATTGAGAATTTTTTGCACATTTTGCTCAGTGGACTTGTTGTTCAGGCGGTTGGTTGGGGAGAATGTCCCCCTACTGACAACAGGGGCTGATTGTTTTGGCAGCCGCCGGGTTAGCACCATTTCCCGGGTCTGAGCCTGACTTTTGAAGTATGACAAAAATGTTTCATTTCGGAATTTTTTATTTTTTTTTTTTTTTAATTATGTGGCTGGGAATTATTTGGGCTTCATGGAGAACAGGCCGTCCGGTGCTGGCATGAAAAAAAAAAAATTTAAAAAAAAATTGCTGGCAGAGTTTCTCAGAATAAAACCTTTGGTCTTTCTCTTTCTTTTTCTCCTCACTCTCTCTTTTTTCCCCCTCTCTTTTTTTTTTTTTCTTTTACTGTATTTTCTGTGGCGAGGCCTACATTTTTGTGTCTGCAGGTGACACTTTGATTGAAACTAAAATTAATAAATCAGCTGAAAAGCTCACACCTACAGCTCACAGCAGGGCCTTGAAAACACGGTTTATAAAGGGAGCTTTATGCCCTTGTGTAAAGAAGGAATAAATTACAGAAGCACTTGTTGCCCTTGGACTCGATTTTGCTTTGCAGGCTGGTATCTTATTTTTGGAGCTTATTGTTAATCAACAGGTTCCTTGTAGGTTTAGCAGGTGACTTTGCTATTAATCTCCTATTTGGCCACTATAGAATATTAATGAGGTAGGCTTCTGGATGTGGCTGTGTCTCCAGCACAAGGAATTAGTTTAAAAGGTGCACTCTTTACTCAATTGCTCACAGTTAACGATGCTGCAGCCCAAATGCAAAGTAGCATTTTCTACAGCTTGTGTAGCATTAAGAGTGTTTTACTAACATTATGTTCCTCACTGTGCTTTTCTTCTGTTGTATTCTTATTTCTTCTCCATGGAGGGCTATTATCAGGCTTACCGGTCCTTCCTTCTTTTTATATTTTTGGGGGCTTTCTTCATTTTTTTATTCCCCAAACAAAATAAAGAAATTATATATAAATGACAAAATGATATCCTTTCTGATTAATGTGCACCTTGGTTTTAATTAAACAATTCCAGAGTGCTTTGGAGGTACCATTGGATTTAAATGAAACTCTCGGCTCAACCTTTCTCTTCAAAACTAGCTTAATAAATATCATTATAAAGTGCAGGAATTCAACCAGCCCCATTTCACCTTGTATTTTGGGTCTGATTTAAGCTTGGAGTGAGGATACCTATAGGGGTACTTTAAGAACATAAAGAAAAGCCAAGGATTTAAGACTTAAATTTGTAATTACAAGGATCTGCCGAAATACATAATATTATGAGCCAGGCTACAAAACACCCCAGTGGAAACAACAGCTTTGTTGTAATACAGTAATTTCCACATTCCAAGGAACGTGCTCTGCCATAGACGGTTATTACTGGCGTTTCCTTTCATAACTTTCAGACGTGTGGTCTACCTCCCAAACAGATACATACTCCTATTTAAATTAGCGCTGTCAGGCTTATGCCTGCAGATTCCCAGCATTTTTTTTTAACAAGGACTCTTGCACGCAACGGCATATTTGTGTCAGGTTAGATGTCAGCCTTGAGTTTTAGCATGAACCGTAAAATATCTGTCTTTTATGGATTAAGGTCAAAGATATCACGTTACTTTAGCTTGGTATTTTGGTATTCCTCTTCTTTCTCCTCTTTTAATTGGGATATATGTATTTAAAAAGAAAAAAAAAGTAGAAGGAACAAAATCTGCTAGTGGAGTATGTCTAAGAGCAAAGATATTTAAGGTATTAGGAACACCTTTACTGGGGGCACCAAGGATAAGTGCTGGTCCCCTCCACCTCTCACAAAAAAACCCATGGAAGGAGATGTACAGCCCATATTCCAAGTCACCTTCAAATTTCTATCTATATTTTCAGAAATTAATGTCAATTTAAGCTGCAGCCGTTGCAGGGTGCTCAGTTTGAGCTTCTGCAAGGGCTGAGGGCTCAGCTGAGCCGGGGAAGCCGCCCCGAAATGATGCGCTGGAGTGAAGCATCCCTCTGGAGAGCCAGACATCCCTGGTCATGGTGGGACAAACTATGGGGGAAAGATGAAATTCATCTGCTGACCTCGTAGCGCCCTGGCCTTGGAGCGGGTACGATGGAGGGTCATGGTGAAACACCCAGAAACACCTTCACAAACTTGGATCTGGCCCGAGGTACTCCCACGCCTGTACCTCCACATCTCCCCAGGAGGAGCCAGTTGGGCTCATTTTCAGACAACCATAATTCGACTTGTTAGTTTGTTGAAACCTAAGCGAGATCTTCCCTATCACAGCCCAACAAATTAGCTAGCTTTGCTTGGAAAATAAAAAAAAAATAAATAGAAAGGCATTTTTCAGCTCTGACAAAACACACTGTAATTACCACCAATGTTATTTTTATTTTATTTTTTTTAAGGAACCACCTTTTAAACAGTTTTGTTGGGTTTTTCTTCAGAGGCTTCACGTTGTGGGCTTGTTTGTCAGGGTTCAAGGAGGAGCAAATTTTTACCGCACAGGCAGAAACCCCTGTAAATCAGAGTTCGTCGTTAAAACACTGGCAAACCCTTCACTGAAGTGGTGTTAGTGGGGGCTGCTCTACAGCCTATTTCTAAGGAGGAATATTTAATGTAACGTGGTTTGGGAGCCCTTCCCCTCCCCAGCCCCCTTCTCCCCCAACTACTTACAGCAAAAGGAGGTTTGAGCTTATTTTGTCTTTTCACAACTTAGCAAGATCAGACACATTTCTGCAATGCATATGCAGATTTTACCTCTTGTTACTTTCTCTAATGAGCTTTCACTTAATCAATTTGACAGTAGCCTTTCTTCCTTTTTTGCTTCGCATCCACTAGGAAAGTATTCAGGAAAAAGTGTTAACAGTTTCAAGGGGTATTAGCAAAATGAAATGGTGGCAAAGCCAAATTTAGGAAGATCGCAAAAGTGCTTTACGGAAAGAAAAAAAAAAAAAAAGAAGTTAAAATGGGGAATGTGGATTTAACAAGAATGTTTGTCTAGGAAATGAGCAGGACTGCAGACCACTTTTATTTGCCTTCAAATAATTTAAAGTAATGCTAATAATGAGTAGAGAAATCTTGATTTTATGTAAATATCTGGGTTACAGAAACAAGCACTTTCTCTGATGATATGTAACCCTTTTGAAAATAAAAATGTCCTCTTTAATGAGCTATTGCATGGGGACTGTAGCCACAGCCAGCCATCCAGGACAGGGACGCTGGAAGTCCCAGCAACCTGCAGAGCCATGGGAAGGGATCCGCAGAGCTGTATCAATCAATCCTACACACCCAGGTTATCAAAGCCAGCTATGCATTTAATTCCTCCGTGGAGGGGTTTGATGCAGAAACCCTTCTGAGGGCCACGCATCAGTGTTTTTAATGAAGTGGGTGATCAGCGTAATGGTGATCTCTAGGAAAGGACAAGGGATGATGACGGCCCAACAGCTCTGGATTCCCTGGGCCCAAGGGATGTCCATAGAGGACATTTGTTCATAGAATCATAGAATGGTTTGGGTTGGAAAGGACCTTTAAAGGCCATTTAGTCCCAACCCCCCTGCCATAAGCAGGGACATCTTCAACTAGAGCAGGTTCCTCAAAGCCCCGTCCAACCCGGCCTGGAATGTTTCCAGGGATGGGGCATCTCCCACCTCTCCGGGCAATTTGTGCCAATGTTTCACCACCCTCATGATACTTCATTGTACTTGCTGTAATTTATTACTTGTGGAGTTGGTTGAACACAGACACAATCTGGGACCCCCAGGAGGGAGCGAAGGTGCCCAGGACCAGCACTGCCTTGGCTTGCAGGGGGATGTTGCGTCCTGGTGCCTGGCTAGCCAAGCTCTGCTTGTACCTTCTCTTAAGCCTTAATGGAAAGGAGCTTCCCTCCTGGGGTGGGTGTCCTGGAGCATGGTGGTGGCTTTCTCCAAGAAACTCCCAGCTCTGACGTCATCCCTCATTTAGGGGCCGCACTGGGCAAGGAGAAGCCAAGGTGCACCGGTTTTCATAGCATCTGCAGGCACTTGACACCTAAAATCTATGTGCACAAGCAGAAATTGGTGGTCTGCATGGTATGAAAAGCAAAACCAGGCAAGGGCATTACCCCCAAAGTGGAGGTGTTGCATCTCTCTGAGTCAGCGCTTATGTGCTCAGTGTCATCACTAAGCTGTTAGTCATCACTGAGGACATCGCTTAGGCATTAAGTTCATAATAGCGAAGTGGCAAAGGACTGCTGACACATCCTTACTGACAAGGAATGCAAAGCTTTAGCCGGGGCTTTCATGAGAGCCACAGCCTGCAGGAAGGTGGCATGGGCTGAAGGAAAACACTGACGGGCAAACTACTTGGGTCAATAAACAGTCAATAAACCCCAGTCAATAAACCCACTGGAGACTCCCATCCTGGTCTGGTTGTCAGAGAAAAGTTCAGAGCCCGATTCCTGCTAACCAGGTCCTTCATGTGAAGTCACCCAGTCACTTCACAAATGCCAATCCACAGGACCACAGCCCATTTTGCAGGACTGGACCACATGCAAGGAGTGGGGCTGCACCTAAGGAAAACATTTTCCTTCCTTTTCATGGGAGATTTGTGTCTTGATGCAATGGAAGATGCAGCCTTTATTCATGGGTTTCCACCCCTGGATACCAACAACGTGATGACCACAATCAGTGGTTTGCTGTGGGCCAGTTCAGGACAGCACCAAGGAGCACTGAGTGCTTCTTGGCTAAAAAAAACCCTCAACATAAGTCATCACTGAGATGGAGAAAGAAACAGAGAATAGTATTGCTAAGGGGAAAGTCTGCTTTGAACTGAACATAAAGTCTACACTAACTCTGAGTTAATCTTACCAGGGAATTGAGCCTCATGAAGAGTCCTTTGCTGAACAGAGCCCTGGTTATGGGATATGGTTGCTGCCAGGTGGGAGCTATGGCTGCGGTTAGGGGATGTGGGGGACCTGGGTCCTACTCCTTGTGGTGCTATGGGCCTCCTGCATGACTTCAGGTGAGTCTCTTAGCATCCCTTCCACACTTAAAAATAAAGATAATGGGGTTTTCCCGCTCTGCTGAGATGTGAAAATAAATGCGGAAACAGTGAGGTGGTCACAGAAATGAACTGAACGGGTGCGTGAGATACATAACCTGAAATTACCAAAAGGATGGTTGTGCTGGATGTGGTTATCTCCATGTCTGAAAACAATGACATTTCAAAAGGAAAATGCCTACCTTTGCTCCCCGCAGGCAATCCTCTCCCTTTAGCTGCTGTTCCATTTTTTTTCTAAAATGGATTCCTCCCTGCCCTCCCAAGTTACAAAAAGACCACTTTTCCACCCGACACTGACCAACTCCATCGTGAGACACCTAACAACCGAGTCTAGTCAAATGTGCCTTTCCCCACTGCCAGACCAAGCTGCTGTAGCCAGAAAACTGGTCGGAAAACGGGGCCATCATTAGTCAACACTGAATCTAGTTTTCGCCATCATTGCCCGCAAACCGAAGGATTATATCCCAACAAATGCTCCGAGCACCTGCTTCAGTAAGCAGGGTGCTAATGGCATTGTCTTTCCATGTTTTGACGTTATTTTGCCCCGTTATAACTTAAAGGCAGTGATGAGAGAAACAACTCAGCATCGCGGAGCTGAACCTGGCAGGTCTGCGGAGCCAAGGGGGAACACAGGGACCCAGAGCAGCTTTAGCTGGGCTTTGCTTTCCTGGCACAATTTCCATCCCGAAACAGGGGACCACGCCACCGCGGAGCCAGAGTATGTGCTCCGACACAACTTTTCCAAAATCACTATGTTCAAATATTTTATTCAGATCTTATTTTTAAGCCGGGGTCCAGAACCTTTAAATCAGAGGCAATTTTGTTTTCCTAGCTGTCAGCAATATTTTGGCTATTTTAAGAATGTAGGACAGGGTTAAGGATTAGTACCAGCATTTCTTTTCTGTGTATCAGAGCTGCTTAGCAGTAATTAATTAGGACATTGGGTTTTGTACTCTTGGTTCAGGTCATTTGCCTATGAGCAGCTCAAGCCTTTTACAAAGGCACGCTGCATATGTTTCTGGGTACCTTTTTGAGAGAAGACTTAAATTGGCCAGATGAATAATACTTTGCTACAAGTGTTTTGCCCTAGGCAAAAAAGGTTTTCTTCATATTATCATCGCCCGGAGCTGGAATCCTCAAGCTTGATGTGACTGGTGTTATACTGTCACATGGCAATGATGTAAGAACAGGAGCTCTCTGTGTCAGACAAATCTGGATTTAGGGGAATTATAGCAGATGTTGCAAAATGGCAACAGTTTAGTAAGTTCCTTTCATCCCCCAGTTGGGAGGCAGGTCCACAAAGTACACCCAGACAGAGAAGAATGTTATCTTTGATCCCTTTCACTCCAGGGCAAGGAGGCTCCACTCGACGAAGGATACAGCGAGGCTGGAAATAAAAATAAATTTACAGTAGCTGTTTGTTTTACAATATGGAAATGGGCTGTTATTTATTCATGCTGTTTGCCCAGACATGTATAAAAGATCTCTATCGGGGGGAGGGGGGGGAAACATGTGTATTGTGTGCTATAAACAGATTAGAGCATTCAATATTAAGATTAATGGCATGGAAAAACACTTGGAAATTCGTTTAGGGTTAGATTACAAGAAAGACTTGCAGCTCCTTTCCACCACGCGTACACGCACGGTGGCACAGGCAGAGTTTCATGCCGAGGAAACGAGGAAGGAAGGAATATAATTGCCTGTGATACAGGGATGGAAAGCAAAAAAGTTATACATTATGGCATATCACATCAATTTTATCCACCACTTAAGATTTTATTTTTTAATGAAAGGAGCTAGAAATGCCTCTATTCATCTGCTCCTCCTTCGTTTGGGTAAACAGCTCGTTTATACCTATGCAGAAACCTAACACATGACGACAACGTGACAGACCCTGTTTACGACAAGAAAGCACCACCCGCGGTGAACAAAACATGCCAGTGTAGGACAAACGGTCATTCTTCTCAGGAGTTTAAATCTGATTGGAATTTGGTCAGAATTTGTAGGATTTTTCTTAAATTGGTCGGTTCATTAAAAAAAAAAAAAAAAATCCATTAGGTGACAGGCATAAAAACACCCCGGCCTTTGATTAGGTTTTAATAAAAAAGTCCCTCCAACCACCTGGCAGTAACATGGACTTGCCGATGTACAGCACAGACACAGCTGCTCACACTGCAGGGATGGAGCATGACCCTCTCGCCCAACAAGCTCATGGCCACGGCCACACTACCCAAACCTGCCACCCTTGGGCAGTCGTGCCGAATTCCAATCTCCAGAGGAGCTAAACCAGAGGGTTTCAAGAACATGCACGGTACCAGCTGTGTTTTGCATTGAGGTGTCCCTTGCCTGAGCATGCAATGTTCATTTTTAAGAGTAGAAGCTCAGCTCAGCTCAGTTTGGGAAGGTGTTTAAGGTTATGCTTGAATTTAAATAGTGGAGTCATGACGGCTCCAGGTCCCACACAAGCTTCAAATCTGACCATCCTTCTGCCTGGATTCAGGTCTAGCCCTGCATGTGGTGCACCATGCCTGAGACGTACAGAAGACACTGATGGAGAAGATGGTGTCAGCCTTCTAATGCACCTTTCCCATGGGTGCCCACAGTCATCTGGATCCCTCACATATGTGAAATGTGAACAGGACCAAGCTGAGAGACAGCCATTGTGTCCACCACCCACATTAGTGGCCTTTTGGTACCATCTTCAGGAAAGCATCCCCAAGCAGTTCTGTCCGCAGCACAACAAGAAGACCCTTCTCCATCTCCAAGCCCATTTTGGATGCCCCAAACTACAGGAGACCTGCAGCAGCCAAGTCAAGGTGACCCCAGCACATTCTTGTTTCTGTCTCTGCACTGACTTGCACCCAGCAATGTCTCCTACCCTGGTCCTCCAGACCAAGGCGGTGTTTGCAAGGCAAAGTCCCAGCTTTTGTCACTCCAAAGGAAATACCTGCCCTCATCTGCCCACCAAACTGCTTGTGCAGGCTCTTCTGCCCATGGGGAGCACCACAGAGCCTATACCTGCAGCTCTTGGTCCATGAAAACAGTGAACCCACTGGGCAGGAGGCCCTTGGGGTGACCTTACAACACAGTATTGATCCCTCTGCATCTTCTGCGTCCTCCCGTAGAACCAAAACCCTGCGAGTGAAAGGCTGCAATGAACATTTTGTCAAGCACAACAGAGCCTGGGTCAGCTGAAGCCTCTAATTGTTGCCACCAGGCAAATATTGATTAAAAGCAGCTCAATGCCACAATCACGGCACGGCCAAAAAACCACTACAACCCACACAACAGTCATAGCACAAAATTGGTCGCGCCATTCAGGGTCCCAGCCCCGTGTGCTGGGAATCAGAGGTGTTCTAAGGAAAACACGGGATCAGCACACGTTCCCATTCAAGACACCTAATCTTGTCTACACTCAAAATGGTACCGGCTAAAATTGGTTTTCAATTGATTTAAGTTCACTGGCACAAAGCCCTGTGTAGACATTCTTAAATGGGTTTAAAAATGGCTTATCAATTTAGCTTAAGACACTTAGTAGCTAAACTAAGCTAAATCGGCATAAGCCAGGTTTAAATTGATTTATGATGTCCACAAAGAGTTTTGCACTGGTTTAACTAAATTGCTTTAAAAACACACCGCCACTTTAGCCTTCAGAAGTGAGTGCCTATGAGTGTAAGGATTTAGGGTAAATGTCTTTAAAAGTGCCTAAATATCTGAGGAGCTTATGCCCCTTTTCCCTAAACAGATTTAGTCTTTTCGAAATCAGAAACTGTCCTTTGTAAATGCTACTCCAAAGTGCCAAAAAAAAAAAAAAGGGGGGGGGAAGGAAAAGGGTCAGATCCTCCATGGAGTAAATTGGGGAGATATCCCATTTTACATCTGCTGGAGGAAAGCCAAGCCCTGCCTCAGTTTTTTAAAGGGAAAGCAAAATTGTCTGAAACCCCAGGTTTCGGGGGGCTTGAGATTTTTTTTCCCACTTGTTTGTTGGCTTTTTTCTTCACCTCCTTAGGTATAGTATTTGCGTGCAATACACATATATTCAAATAATCATGTCGCCGTCGCAGCATCCCTGCGCACTACAGTAATTCAGGCTTTTATGTTGACGTGCACAGACAGAGTTTGGAAGATATTTGAGCTCTCGTAGCCACATCTGTTGTTTTCTCTCTTAATGATTTGTAGTTAGCCAAAATAATAGCAAGCAGGCAGAGCTTTTTAATATTGGCTTACTTGACGTGAGCCTATCTCAGTCAAAATGTTTATTCTGCAGTGCTCCCGCTAGCTCTGGAAATTCGCGTATCTATATGTATTTGTGTGTTTTGCTTGACTAGGCACAAATTATGCTCTCAACTGGAAATATCACAAGTGTAAATAATTTGGAGACATAAGTGTCTGAGCGAAACTCATGTAAAAGCTATTTGTTTTATGGATTTTGATCTCCAAAGTTTAAAATATGAGCAAACTTTTCATTAAGGGTTTTGCCATTTGTTTGAACACTCCTGTAGTAATTGGAAATGCAACAATTGTTTAAAAGTGGCATTGTCCATGAAAAGATTTAGTGAGGGATGAAGAAATTTCTTGAACCTAAAGACATAATCTGGTGATCCAATTCTCCCCACTGTGTCCATTCCCGTGAAACTCCATTTACTTTCTCCTATCCGTCACCAGCTCCCCCGCATCCCACCTAGCCAATCCTCTAGGTTTCCCACATTGTTTCCCCTTTTGTCTTTTCAGTCCAAACAGAAGAACAACAGACAAGGTTTCGAAGGGCAGGGAGCATCAGGGGCTGGAAGAGAATGGCTAAGATGAGGGTCAGAGTCCTAGCCCTACTGCCAACAGTTACTAGGGTTTGTGCTGCCTGGCTGGGCAGTGTTCAAAGACTTTGCTGGGCTTTGTTCCACTGTGTAGGGATTAGGCCTGGCGGTCTGAGAATTTGCCTTCTAATTAAAAAGGATAAAAGATAGAAGTAGCATTAGACTAAAACATAGCAGTGATACTTCACAGGCTTTTTTTTTTTTTCC
>VXBH01008298.1:0-13195 GCA_013400035.1 Rynchops niger | reverse complement strand
TTTTTTTTTTTTTTTTAGTCACGAGATGATGCACGAAGTTGTCAGGTTGTTTTATTTCTTTTGTTTTCGGCACTTATGAAAAAAATCGTAATAAAGAGAAGGGAGGGGAGGAGGAAAAGTTTTTGAAAGTCTTCCCAGCTGTTCCATATGGAGAAGCAAGGCTGAATTTCTGCATGCGCCGTGGCAATTTTGCTCCCTGACTATTGCATTTATTGACAAGGATTACACCAACTCCCTATCACATCCCTTAATGCTCTACCAAAAGGTGAGGGAATTGCCCACGTCATCCTCCCTGGCCGAAGGAGCCTACAGGAAACCTGTATTTCTTCTTGCACAACCTCTCCTTTTTTTTTCTTTTTTTTTTTCTTTTCCCCTTGTGCTTAGCCCTCGTTAGGGACACTCAAAAGCAGCCGCAAACCCTCCCCTCAAATTAACTGGGACGTATTATTTTCCCCCGCGCAATGTGAAAAACACTGGAGGCCGCATGCGGCTAGGCATTGCTTACAGCGCCGCTTTAATTACGCTTAAAACAACCGTGTGTTTCGAGCAGGAACGGGAGCCCAAATCCCCACAAGCTGTTACTCGTGTGAGTAATCCTGAATCCCGCAAAAGCCCTATTCAGGGCAGCCGCCAAGATCCAGCCCCACGCAGGACGGTGAGGACGGGCGTAAATCCAGGGCCTGCCAGCCCCGACAAGGGCCGTTGGAAGAAATCCCTGCTTTTTACAACTTGATCTGCCTTTAAAAAACATCCAGGGAAGCCGGAGATGGGGCAGGGGGAGCAGTGGCGTTCTGGGATGGCTCTTCCCGGGACGATGGCTTTTAACCTAAGAGAGAAGCTGAGGTGAGCGGTTGCGTAAGGGCCGCCGATGAGATTATATTAATTACTTTTCAGAAGGGAAAAAAAAAAAAAGACAGAAAAGAAGGGAAAGGAGTTTGGTGGAAGACTTGAGAAGCTTTCAAAGCCGCCGAGCTCAGGTTGCAGGCAAGGATAAAGGAATGCCCTTTTGTTCCCACACATCTCCCGTTACGTCACGATGAGCCCAATTTCTTCTGAATTCTGGCTGACTTTGCGTGTCGTAAATGATTCGGAAGAGACGCCGGACCAGGTGAAAATTATTCACAGCAGAGAATCGTGGCACTTCACCATGCAGGATCCTAATGGGAAAGCGTTTCTCCCTTTTCATTCATTAAAATTTTTGCACCAGTTTTCTTTCCTCCGAGCCAGTAAAGATCATATTTGCCCTGTGCCATAACAGGGGAAGAAAGGAGAAGATTTAGAAGCATCGCTCGAGCAAAAATGTTGTCTTTAACGAAAATAAGCACTGTTAGACTGCTGTGAGTTAGCTCGAAAGCAATACTAATGTGGCAAATTATCCCATTGATTTTAGGCAGGGTTCTTCATTGATTTTTACTTAAAAAAAAATGCTGGTATGATACAGCACATGATGGCCAACTTCTTAATATCAGCGCCTTTGTGAAAGGTTGGAAATGGACTTCTGCTCCTGCACTTTCCCTGAGTTTTTAAGGACACGGAAATTTAATAAAACCTGCGTGCTGCTTTCTCGATATCAGCGTTTGAAATGAGACCTGTTCTTCTTTGGTGGATGTAGAAGCAAATAGATTCAACGTCCCCGCAGGACAATACTCCCAGTTCCCTCCAGGCCTGCAGCCAGCTCCTTTCCGCCTCCACCCCAGAGAGACAGATGCAGGATCGGGCCACGCTTTGGTGCTGCAAACCCTCTTCTCCTGATTTATGGGCTTAACATCATCTCCAGAGAGGCTGAAGCAAAGGCAAAGCTCCCCCCTCCCATTTTGTATTTCAGAGGACTGGTGATAACTGGGAGGAAATTTCCAGTTTGCCCCATGACGGGGGTCACTCGGAGAAGCCCCGTTAGCTTTTGCATCTGGTTTTGCAGTGAGGACCAGGGATGAAAACCCACTGCTCAGATACTGTGCTTCCAGACCTCCCCGTGCCTCCTCCTCCTCCTCCTCCTCCTCTTCTTCCTCCAGCACTGCTCCTTCTGCTCCCATAACGCAAACTGGGGGGAAGCATCCTATCATCCATTTTCTATGGGGCAGGGAAAGACAGGCAGGGTGTAAAGAGGAATATTGTATTTTTTTTAAATACAAAACCCGGGAAGAAATAAAAATCTATTTCCATGGTGTCTTAGAAAGACTTAACACAAGCTGGGTCATCTTGAATGCCCCAAGAAGGGTGTGCGGATGAGTGCTATTTCTCTATTACTCTTCGCTTATTCACCGAAGGAAGGAAATGATCCGAGGGGGCTCGATATTTGAAAGAACGCTCCTAATATTTGCATTGCCGTCAAGGAAAATATTTTTAGAGGCCAAACGAATATTCATTTATATTTATTTGCTTAATCTAATGATCTATTGTGATCCTCCCTTTCATCTATTCTTCCCTTGATGAGTGTGTGGCACTCCCATTAAGATTAATAGCGGTTTCACATGCACAGTCAGGGGAGATTAGACCCCTGCCCCGGCCTCCTGCCAGCCCCATGTATGTCTTTGGATTCAAGCTCCGAACCCTCACTGATGTCAGTGAAAGCACCATGTGTACAAAAAGGCCCAATCCTGCCCGGGCGCTGAGCATCCTCCCAGCCAGCTGAGGCATTTTAGGAGCGGCAGGGCACAGCATCTCCCCAAAGGCATTGAATTATGCCGTAAAGTCTGGGGCTGTCTGGGGAGCATATGTTTATGTGGGGGTCACTGTTTCTGTGAGCACAAGGCAGGGCCGGGGGGAGGCAGGGGGGGATTTTTATGACAGACCAGTCTAGAACGGCATATGGGGACCAGCGCAGGGTGCGCTGGAACCGTTTTCTAGCAAAATAAAAACACACAAAATCTGCCTCCAAATGCGCGCATTACCATCCTTCTACGCCAAGTTAACTCCACGTACAGAAATTGCATTTTGTGACTATTTCGCTTCTTCCTGGGTGCAAGAGGTGAAACACCTCTGCTGTCATACGCACCGGCCCAGGGATACATTTGAGCCACCCAGTTTCTAAAATTCAGTGTATAATAAATCGTGCTCCTCTACCAGGCAGGGTCTGCTCCAAAGCCCTGCCATGGGAGCTCTCCTGTCGCCATCAGCAAGGCCTTTCTTCCAGTGGCACAAGAAATCCTTCTGGTGCAAGCCGGGCTCCCAATCTCACGAGCATTTATGCTTTTTGAGCGGCAAAAAGCTTTTGAATTGTCCTGGTGCCCAAAGCTGCTCACAGGTGTAAGGGTAAACCTCACTTGAGAAGCTGAGGTTTTTGTTGGCCTATGGGGCCTGATTTAAGAAAACACATTTTTCTTTTGCTGCCTGATGAATTTGTATCACCTTTTCCTTTGCAGGAGATTACCAGTATCCCCCTATTACATCCCGATCCTGACCCCGCCAGAGCAAGTACTCCAGCTGCCTCAGTCCTTGTACCATGGAAGGTTTTCTCCTATTTGCATGGTGCATGGTATTTCTGGGAAAAGAAGGATTTACTAATTGCTAACAGAGAGGGGTGAGGCACAGCCTCCACGTGTGCCTTTGAAAATTACTTATACGGCCTTGTGCCTCAGTTTCCCCAGCCAGATTGTGTGTCTGTGGTGATACCTTCAGCTTTCCAGCAGTACCATAAGAAGTAAGTGAACCATTTATAAAGCTTTTTGAGGCTGGCAGGCTTAAAGGCATTTATCATGATGTTTGCCAGACTACTTCCAGTATTCATCCAGGGTCTCTAATAGCAACACCTACTATTACTTATTTTTACTGCCCCGGAGCACTAAAAAACACCAAAATCCAGCCCAAGCAATGTGACCGAAGTCAGACATAAAGAGTAAGGAAGAGCCAGCAAGTGAGCAGGAGTCAGGCGCTAGGATGGAAACTGCTACACCATCTGTCCTCCCCGCTTTGCTCGAAAGACATCTCACAATTAGAGTAAAACTGAGTATATGACATTGTTTTCCTGCATTGTATTCAGGCTTCGTTCTTGCTTCTTGTAACAACCTAGTTATTGATTTGCGGGGCTTCCGCTTAGAGCTTCTGCACCTTTCATAGCACATAGCCCACATACCAGCTATAAATTTTATATTTATGTCACGCTAGCTATATCACAATATCCATCGTATATTATCAGACACAGGATAATCATGTCCTGCCAATATTTACAGACATGTTTGAGTGTAAACATTTCGGTAACTCCTATTTAAATATGACTATAGCTGTTTACAGTATCAAGCACTAAATCTATTTGATCGATTAGATAGATATGAGTAAACGATGAATATGTATGTTTATCAAATGCCTTCTTGCACATTTGTATGGCAGTATATCTTCTTTTGGATTTTCTAATAAGTCATAATAATAATTTGCAAATACGTTAAATTGCTACAGTTTATGGTCATGGCTCATGAGATGTTTTAGTAAGAGAAAATAATCTGTAGTATTTCAGCTATTTCAGTAAACGCTTAGAACGTGTGTTTTAATCTCTCCAAGATCATCATCCTTGTTCTAAGTATGAGTTCCTAAAAAGCCTGTGTTGTGATTTGCTTTTATTTTCATTTTTGGCTTAAGCAGTAGGCTTGAAAGTGGCAGCTCAGAAAACAGATTTCTTTATCCAGAAGCCAGTTTGGAGAGCGTCCACACAGGCTGCTATTCTAAGGCACCATTTCGAAGACTGCCATCTCTACGATGGCATATGAGATGTAATTTAGTCTCTGTGTTAATTTAGCCCAGGGTCTCTCCTGAACAGAGAAGACAGGCCGTGCCAAATTGTGTTAAACTAGGGATGGCGCTTTTGTGATACGGACAACTGTCTACCAGGGATTGAGCTGAGACCACCAAACTACTTTCATTTAGATTCTCAATTTAGTCTTGAACCAAGGTCAGAAGGTAAATAGCCAGGGCTTTATCTTCCCAGCCAAGCCCCTGGTAGAGGGTCTCTTTGAAGTGGAGTGTGATCACTGGCGGTTTCAGAACTACTGTCCAAGACAGTGATGTATAATACATTTGCTTCCATTTTACATCTGCTGGTGTGATCGCAGGTTAATTTAAGTACGATTTCCCGACAAAGGAGTGCGTCTACCCAGTCATAGTCTTAAAAACGAATCTGAAATTAACTCCAGATGCCCTCTTGACACCACCCCCTCCCAAAACATGTATGTAATTTTTTTTCCCCACTGCTCTGAATGCCAGTTGCTTTGGGTCCGATCCTGCTCTTATTGAAGTTGATGGCAACATTTGCATTCGCTTCAATGTGTAAGGCACTTTGAAGATGCTCCCTACGTTGGTTGGTGGTTGTGGCTGCCCATCCTCCAGGTGGTCAGTGGGAAGGAGAATTCCATTTTCAGGGACGTTTTCTGCCATGACACACCGATAGTGGTACCTGCTGGCAGATAACACTGCGCAGGTAGTCTCTACACTCACCAGTCAAGCCAGTCAAGCCACAAACCTTGAGGACAGGGACACATTTGTGGTTGGTTGTCTGGTGATACTAATTTAAGGAGTCCCATGACTTTCTTCCCATGTCATCCCATTCACTGGTACTAATGCATCTGAGGTATTTTAAGGATCTGGGTTCAAAACCCTGAATGTTCCTGCAAGGTTTATTCCCAGATCAGGTCCCTAACCCGTCATTGCCCTACCAACAGTTGTGCCAGTACCGATGACACACTCCTGTGTGCAGCACAGTGAATAGTTGGGTGCAAGGAGAAGATGGCCACCAAAGACCCTATCACTTCCAACCATGCCCCAAAACTGCCACAGACTGATGCCCCTTCCCAACTGTGTGCCCTATTGACCACACTTCATGCAGTTACTCATTACAACAACCCAGCCATCCTCCTGCTGCTGGCCCCTTGCACGTGATGTTGCTGAATCTGGCCCGGAAGACCTCTGGGCTGGAACAGACCACATGGCTGCCCTGCACCTGAAAGCTGGGGCACAAGGCAGGCTTCGTGCCCTTCCCTGGCACTAAAAAATTTGTCTTTCATGCTGATAAAAACATCTCAGTGATATCTACCCCATGGTGGCATGCTTCTAGCCAGAGCTAATCCAATGCCAGCGTTGGTAGCGTGTTGGCCGCCATGCGTCTGCACAGCTCTCACCTTGGGTTGGTTCTCCACATCAGCATCCCCTGGTGTGCGATCGGGGTCTGCCTGAAAGGGAAGGGGCATCGCTGCCACTTTGCCTTTGGTATTCATGTTTTGCTGGGAAGGGCTTCTGCAGAAGTGGCTTTGTATATCAAAATATCTTTTTTTATCAAAGCTTTCAACTGAATACACCTGAAAAATGTTTCTTTTTGTTCCACAATTTCTTTATTAAAATAGAGCCAGGCTTCACCTGCCTGGGTCTGAAGTTTTATGGCTAGCCAAGAAGTGGACTAGAAAGGAAATAAAGCCCTGCAAATTCCAACTAGTGTACCTAGGCACAGCACAGCCGTATGCCATGCAACACCCGCCCTCCCCTGCACCAAAATACTGACGGGCAATTCCTCACATCACATGGCATGAAATTTTGCAGCACCTAAGCACAATAGGCTGAATTTGAAGAGATGCATTTACTTTCCCTTAGTAATACTGCTGAATGCCCAGCAAGGGATGGATAAAGTAGGCTTCTGTTCAGATGCACCCAAAAAAACCAGACAATTTTGCAATACACAATGAAACCACAGAAAAACAAGGCTGGAAAGGAGATCAAGAAGCCACCTAGCCCATTGCTCTGCCCCAGGGCAGGGTCACCTGTATTTTTCAGACTGAAGTTTCTCTAACATGCAGCTAAAAGCCTTCACGACCCCTCCAGGTAGCCTCTCCCAGCACTGCACTCTCTCTGCTCATGGGAAGTGTTTCTTAACATCTAAGCTGAACCTCAGGGCTGCACCTGATTCCCTTTCCTTCTTGCCCCTAACGCCCTGGAAACGGAGAAGACTCACCCCCTCACAACAGCTTTGTACATGTCTGACAGATGCCGTCATCTCTCCCTCCGTGACTCCCTGCTCCAAATTAAACTCACCAAGACTTTCTCGACTCAGATCCTCTGCTCTGGTGTAGCCAAGGTGACTTCCCAGGCTGGTATCACCCGTAACCATTCTCTCTTCCACAGAGCAGATGAAGGGCAAACCTCTGGAGGCCTCTATACAAGACAATCTTCGTTTTTGACAGTGGTCATAGTTAACTTGTTTCTGGTGAGGTTATCTGGCCATATCATATCCAAAATACAGTATTTTTCTAGTGCTAGTCCTGTCCTGTGTGGTCTTGGAAAAAACATCTACTTCTGGGGAAGATTTGTCTTCTACATTGAATCCCTAAAACAGGAGCATATGGTGCTGCTGAGCAATTGGGGAAGGGACTCCCTCCCTCAGGTTCTACCCAATAACTATACTGGGGGCTTAAGTTAGCTGCCTAAATTAGATAACGTGTGTATGGCCTGTAACGTCCCTGGTGGGAATTCCCTCTCTGTAAACAGAAAGCAATTTCTACCTAACAGTGGGCTATGAGGAAGAATTAACAAGCTAGAGAAGATGAGGCACTCTGATACACAGTCAAACACTGTAAAGGGCTGTGCTGGGTCACTGCTCTCCAGATGGAGGAAGCAATCCTGCAGACCCCTCACCCAGGGATAACGTCTTTGACCAGATCCCTGGCCACCCAGCTACCCCTCTTCTTGATGTGTCAAGATTTGTCACATCTCATAGCTGTCATCAACAGAAAGGCCAATGTTGAAGCCATGACAAGTCTACGTTGTGGGTGCAAAGCCACCCAAGCCAGCTTCATGCCTGCTAACCCCAGCAGCAGGAGGAGAAGACTACAAAACACAGCTTATTAACTTGGTTAAACTACTTCCACAGTCCACCTAATACACCTGCATAAATGGTAGAAGCTCCTTCGCTAGGTGGTATTGGAGATTACAGGAAGGAGTGGGACCACCAGGCCTGACTGGAAGATGAATAATGGGATACAGTAATTGAAAATTGAAGTTAGACTCATTGAGCCTAATTTAGCCCGTCTAAATTTCCTCCTGAACAGCTTAAGGCTCTCAGAGGCACCAGGCCAACCGGCACCTCCAGGCTTAGGGTCTGGGATGGGAATGGCCTGTTGAGATAAAGAGGAAATTGGGAAGTAATTAATGACCAGAGCAAATGACCAAGTGGTGCAGTGGAGTCTCCACTGCTGGAGATTTCCAGCTCAAGACTGGATATTTTTCCAAGTGAGATTCTCCAATCCAAACATGCATTAATACACGGACATCCTCTGGACTGCATTAAACAGCAAGGCAGGTGAGACAAGCACAGTTGTCCCTCTGGCTTTTCAGTCTGTGACTCCCCATCTACTTGTACACCACAGAGCCTCAGTCTCCCAATGAGTAACACTAGCCTAACACAGGCATACCAATTCTCTTCCAGAAAACCTCTCAACATGCCAGGTTTGCAGGAATTAATGGCACACACATAACCCCACTTCTCCCCATCCAGGAAAGGTATATGACAATTCAATCCCAATAGGCCTAGAACCATAAATAGATGCAGTTCTTCAAAAAATGCATGCATCTGTGCCTATCATTTCAAAACATAGCCATCTGATGGCATCAGCTGCCCAGATGAGGCGTTTTGGCTGCCTACAGCAAAATAAGAGTGAAATGGGATCCAAAATATCCATGCTGTTGCATGGGGAGTTGTCAACACTGGCCAGGAGGGGATGTCTGCCGCTTGGGAGAGGCTGAAGACCCTCCTCTGGGCTCCAGGAGACACCGTATGTCCCATCCGGACTCAGAGAACCACACGCTATTTTTCTAGCCAAGGAAAAGTGGGTAAAGGTTCATACATTTGGGTTCAAATGATGGCAGCATGACGCTTAAATAAACTGAACATCTTGGTGTTTATGAAGCATGAGGATCTGGCTTTGCTTGCCTTCTCAGCCTGAACATCTACATCCTCAGAGTGTCCTAGTCACAGATTACAGCGAGGCTGTGCTGGGGACACTCACCGTCCTCCTATGGAAAGTGGGTCACTCTGCAGAGGGGACTGCAGAAACCGTCCAGTAAGAGGGAAATCCACTGTCTCTGAGCACAGCTGAGCACAGACACTTGAGAAGAAAGCTCAAAAAATCCGGTGTGTGACCTTTTCGGTGCTCTCACACCTGTGTGTCTTCTCATCACCCATAAAATTCCATGCCACCTCTTTTTATCTTGGACCCTGACAGTTTTGAATGTGCGTCTAATGGTGGTGGGCATTGATGATGAAGCCAGGGGTCCGAGTGAGGATGCAGTGGCTTCCTGCTGGGAGACACGTCAATTCGCCCCACCATGTGGTGCAAGTAGGGCTGATAGGAGAGCTGACGCAAAATGGTGTAAGTGCTTTGTGTCAAGCAGAAACATCAGTCCACACCAGATGAAGATCTGCCCTTAAATTTGAATACAGATGAGTGTGGGCCAAGTCAGAGCCAAGCAAAAGTGACTTTTCAAATTCAGATTCAGTGCAAAACCAGATAGCGGTATGGCTTTTACTCAGGAACAGACTGACCCAAACCCCTGCAACCACCACGACTCTCAAAAAGATTGCTGCTAAATCCAAACTGTGAAATTGGGACTTGGCCCTAGACCAAGCCAACATCTTGGCTGCACTGAAAAAAGCCACCAAGTAGACACTGAGAAATGAGTAGTCTGCTCCCTTCCTACAGAAATCTCTTCCAAGGTCTCAATCAAGTGCATCAAATTTTCAAACCTTTATCACCTGGTATAAAACAATAATATATAAAAAAAAAAAAAATAAAAGGAATGGAAGAGCGGTGTTAGAAAAGCATGAAGGACTTTTACACTACACAGGTATTTGTGCAGATTTTCTTTTGGGGGAAAGGGCTGGATTTGTAGTGCAGTACTTGGACCCAACCATCTGCACCGCCTCTCTCAAAAATTCAGCCTTCACGTAATTCTTCTCCTCCCTTCCCCAGCCTGCCTCCCCATTCTCCCCACCCACCAAGAAAAATTTGGAAATCCTGTAAAAGTTAACTGCCCAAAGTTGCAGTATAAGTCCTGTTATGCCAGTTCCCTTTCAACACACACACACACAAAGGAAGCCATGGGAATTTCTTTGGAAATTCATCGGTGCAGTGTGTTTACTGGGATGTAAAGATACAGCAGCATTAAGGTACATCCAGGCAATTTTTCGAATGTGCCTGGAAGAGATGGCAGGGATTTCTCTCAACAGTGCTGAATTCAAATCTGAGACACAAGGTTTGGTGAAAAGGGTTGCTATTTTTAATACCCACCGTTTTCTTGTGCGAT
Source organism: Rynchops niger (assembly GCA_013400035.1). Lineage (NCBI taxonomy): Eukaryota > Metazoa > Chordata > Aves > Charadriiformes > Laridae > Rynchops > Rynchops niger. Next base: position 2,920 of record VXBH01008298.1, on the reverse strand, counting down.
TCCAGCTCTCTAAGACCCTAAGACCTTTAAATTCCATCTAGTGTCTATCACATGCCATTGAATTGGCATGTTTGCAAATTGCATGCAGTGAGATCCTTCCATACCAGCAGCTCCGTCTCAGATTCCCCACCATCCCTGCCAAACTAGTATTGCCTGCACATTTTTTTCATCTTTTCATTGAGTTCTGTGTGTCAGCCAACACATTCTTTAGAATAGGCTTCAGTAGGCATGGTAACTGGTTCCTGGTTGCAAGCTGCCTTACGCATTTGCTCCTATTTCTTTCCGGATAATTTCCCCCCCCCACACCCCCTCCTTCTTCTTAGGTGAAGACTTAAAAACGTGTTTTGCGTTATCCGTTCCATCTGTTGTGTTTGTGATAAAGAGGCGAGATATAATAAAAAGTCCTAATGGAGGTAGTGATGCGGGGAAGAAGCAAAGCCTGTTCATCGGGCCCGTGAATCTGGACGGTTGATAGCTGCAGGTACCTCGGGGCTGCTCGGCCTGACTGCTATGTTGACTTTGTCTAATTGCAGGGGAGGAGCTAGAAAAGCAGTGAAGGGCAGTGGCACACACAGCGGGAGAGCTGAAAAATACTGGCATAACCACGCAGAGCTAAACAAACTGACTGACAAAGCTCTCGGCGTATTATTAAAAAATCTGGCAAAATGCTCATCTCTTGACAAAAATGTAGAAAGACTAGTAATGCATAACTTTATCCCATGTTGGATTTTAAAGTGGCTAATGCCAAGTTGTCTGTCAAAATTAATAGGGCATTTCTTCTTCTTATAGAATAGGAAAAAGAGAGAGATCGCGCATACATTTTATTCATTTATTCATCTCTAACAAAAATTATGTATCTGCTAAAAATTTATTTAGGGAGGGCTTTGGTAGATGCTAATGTTAATTCTGAAAAAGCAATGCTCAAGGAGTGGTGCTAGCTTATACGTAGTGGGGTTAACGGATAAAAGCTCCCAGTAATATCAGAAAAAGCCTGCTATCCTCCCAAACCTCCATATCGGGAAGTTCCAGCCTAGAGACACTGTTACCAATCTGCATCTCTGCCCGGGTGCGCATTTTCCTTTTCTGATGATTTTCATTTATATCCAACAATTTCATTTTAAAACGCGCTGCTTCAGTAGAATGACATTGACAGTCAGGGGCTTCAAAGGCACTAATCCATAAAAAGATTTGTTTACCATCAGCTATAGTTAAAGTAACCCCTCTTTAGCATTTGCAAGAGATTTTTGACTCTGTTCCTTTAACTATGGATACCTGACACATGAGCTTTGCCACGGCATCTCCTGAAATATTCCCTGATGTTCATGGTTTTTTGCAGGAGAACTTGCACAGATCTTCTCCAAGCACCGGCTCTGTTGTACAAGCCCACCCACCCAGCTTAAAAAAAAAAAGAAAAAGAAAAAGAAGAAGATATTTGCCTAAGTTGCTTTGCTCTCTTTCAAAAGACTAATTGCAGGTCCTGAAAATTTCTGAAGACTCTCCCTTTCTATACAAAATTCATGGGTGCCAATCCTGTCCTTGCTGCTGTGGATAAATGGCCACATCAGCCTGCAAACCCAGAGCTCCATCCAGAGCACACACCACTGTGAAACCAAAAAATGCCAGGATTGGTGCAATTTAACAAGAAGACACAGCTGGCTTCCTTTCCAATTCAAGGGATTTCTGCATAGCCTGAATACAATATTACAAAATGCTACTGAAAATAGCCTGGTGTATTTGGGTGCTTCTAGAGGGACCAAAGTCAGGAAGCCATTTCATTAGGGCCCCCAAATAAAGAACAGACATTCCCTGCCTTGAGGACGTGATAGTCCAAGTTAACGATGAATGTTATTCCCTTTTCATTTTTACAGTTGTCTGTGAACTTTGCACACATTCGTTGTGAAACTAGAGGGGACGCGCCGGTCGGTACTGATGAGCTGATGCACTCATGGAGTGCAGCACTTTTGGAACTAGGTGATGGGTGTTGGAACCAGATGACCTTTAAGGTCCCTTCCAACCCGAACCATTCTATGATTCTATGACAAATATGTCCCGGTTTGTTGCGTTAATGAAGACTGGGCTTAGTCTTTTTCCAAGGAGCCCAAGAAACATTGCTGGACTGTCCTCACAGTGGCAACCGAGATTACCTTTTAAAGCACAAGCATTTTCAACAGGTAAGGAGAAAAGTCCTGCCCACCCCACCCCTGCAAGCACCTCCAGAAGCCACCAGCCTGGTGGATGACCAAGTGCTCCTGCAGCTTGGATGGGCATACTCAGACTTTGCAGATACTTGGACTCACCATAAGTATTTCAGAATTTTAAACACCCCCCCCACGCCTTCCAGATGGGGCACGCTGAATCTGGGTGTCTGGAGGAGAGATGAAGCCTTTAATTGCTAACGAGTTCCTCCCCCCAGAGGAGTGTGAGTAAACGTTGACACTCCACACACACACACAAAAAACCAAAATCGTGCAAACGTTCCTCAAAGGCTGATGGAATAAACATGTAAATACAAGATGGGCTGATTTCCTACTGTTCATGTTTGCTCACTGTGAACATTTGGTTCACTTGGCTTTCCTCATTATTTCAGCTGGGGAAAGTCACTATATGAATTAATAGCAGATTTCCCTGCTGAAAATAAATGTTTACCAGTTGGGGTTTTTTTCCTCCTTTTGGCAGAGACCAGGCTTTTTTGTCTGACTGCCTCCTTTTTGGCCTGCACATCCCTGAGGTGTGTAATTAAAGTGAGGGAATTTGTGCATAGTGCTTTAGGGGCTTAATGAATAGAAAACACAGGATATTTCATTGATTTGGTGCACACAATATTGTCAGAGTGTACATTTCCTTTGTAAATGGCAAAAAAGGGAGCCATAATAATATACGTGCATTCAACACTGTGTGTAAAAAAAAAAAATAATTAAAA
>VXBH01008295.1:196823-220242 GCA_013400035.1 Rynchops niger | reverse complement strand
CCCATTTATCAACCACATATGCACAAACTGCGGGCAATAAATATTTAATGTGGACCGGGGGTCTGAATAGATGCGTTATTTTATTTGAAAATCTACACACACGCGCGCGCATACACAAAAGGAGCCTGGGATGCGGCAGTGCCAAAGAGCACCTGGGAATAAACACAGTAAAGGCCATAAACGCTCTCGTGAAATGATATAAGCTAAATCCTGGGAGTTAACCTGGTGCACTGGCAGCATGACCAGGCATTCATCTACCCAATTTCCTTAGGCAACGTGGTGTGTAAATGTACCATTATGAAGCCTCAAAATGAATCCGCACGTCTCCTCCTCGGCGCTTTCCCCTCCCTCGCTCCCTCCTGCCTCCTTCGAGCTGGCGCCAGGCAAACAAACAAACAAACCCGAGGGGAGGCGAGGGGGCAGCCTCGGCCGGCGGGGATGCTGGGCTCCGCCGGTGGGGATCATAGAATCATAAGAATGGTTTGGGTTGGAAGAGACCTTAAAGATCATCCAGTGCCACCCCCTGCCCTGGTTGCTCCAAGCCCCGTCCAGCCTGGCCTTGAACCCCTCCAGGGGTGGGGCAGCCACAGCTTCTCTGGGCAACCTGGGCCAGGGGCTCACCGCCCTCACAGCAAGGAATTTCTTCCTAATATCCAATCTAAACCTACCCTCCTTCAGTTTGAAACCATTCCCCCTTATCCTATCATTACACTCCCTGATAAAGGGTCCCTCCCCATCCTTCCTGTAGGCCCCCTTCAGGCACTAGAAGGCTGCTATATAAGGTCTCCCCAGAGCCTTCTCTTCTCCATGCTGAACAACCCCAACTCTCTCAGCCTGTCCTCATAGCAGAGAGGCTCCAGAGCCATTCCAACAGCTCCGCGTCCTTCTTGTGCTAAGGACTCCAGAGCTGGACGCAGTACTCCAGGTGGGGTCTCACCAGAGCAAAGTAGAGGGGCAGAATCCCCTCCCTTGACCTGCTGGCCACGCTTCTTTTGATGCGGCCCAGGATGCCGTTGGCTTTCTGGGCTGCAAGTGCGCACTGCCGGCTCATGTTGAGCTTCTCATCCACCAGCACCCCCAAGTCCTTCTCCTCAGGGACGCTTGGCCCCAGGAGCAGCATTGCATGGTTTCCAGTAGCAGGAGGGCCCTCCTGCAAGGGGGAGTGGGTGATGGGAGCCCCAGGAGCTCTGTAGATGGCTCTTCTCACTTGCAGCATCCCTGTAGGATCTCAAATGGCCCAGTTGGGTTACAAGAGAGGTAATGAGCGAGCTCCTGGTCCAAGGAGATCAGTGTCTAGCTAGGAAAGGCAGGCGGTGGGTGGTATGGGCAAGGGAAGGCTTGCTCCAACCTATTGCTCTGTGGAAAACATCATGGGCATTGCCTGGGGGGAGCAGAATATTTGCTAAAGGAATACAAGCAGAATATTTGCTAAAGGAATATAAGCAGAATATTTGCTAAAAGGGAGGAGTCTCAGACAACACCCTCCCCGTGCTCTAAAACGCCAAGCGTCTCCCTTTGACACCAAGACTGGACATGCAGGATGGGCAAGGAGGTGCCCAGCAGGAGCAAGACTGCTCTGGACCGTGGGGTCAGGCTACCAGGGGAAGCTGTGGTGACCCACATCAGCCTGGGCAGAGTCAGAAGAAGCTGGCTCTTCCCTCCTCCCCAGCTCACAGCAGCCTGAGCCAACCGCGCTGGGACCCGATCCAGAGCGGGGCTGGCCACAGACATCTCCTTGGGGACAGTGTTGGGGGAGGCAGGACAGTGGGACCCACCAAGGGCTCCCAGAGAGACGCGTCCATGGATGGAAGCTGCATCCCAGCTTCCAGTGGGGAGCAGGCAAAGCGGGGGGGCCGGGAAAGTCGAGGGGCCGGCAGAGACAGGGCTGTCCCACCGGGGCTGTGGAGTAAAACACTCTCCCCCCTACCGCGGCGCTAATTAGAAACCACAACACAGCAATTACCATCCCAGGAGCTGCGAATGAAGTGGAGAGCTCGGGCCTTTAATGTTCTCCTCCCCGGCGCCAGGCAGAGACTCACACCTCTCTTTTCCAATTATTTCCTCTGGATTTTGGGGGATGAGAAGCAGAGGCGGAGGGAACCCAATTACCTCCTGCGGTGCCAGGCTCCCAGTACCCTGGGAAGCCAGGTGCTGCCGTGTTTGCTCCTGTGCCGGCTGCATCAATGCCTTCCAGCTTACGGATCGCACCACAGGGATGGTGGAAGGGAAAGGGATGCAGCACATCACCCGGACAAAATCTGAGGAAGATGACACAGGAGGGAAGAAAGCAGCTTTTATCCAGGCTACTAAACTGCATCTCGCCTGTACGATCCCACTGAGCTGCTTTAAAACACGTGCTTCCCTAGGGCCGGGGACGGCTGTGGAGGCGGGGGGGCTCGCAGCAGCTCAGACCCAATGCTGTCACCTCCTTCCCCTTCCAGCACACAGCGCAGATGGGCACAAACACTATGAAAACGCAGCACGCACCCCAGGGGTGGGGGTTTGTCTTGGGGCTGATTTCTCACCTCTCTCCATGGCAAACTGGACGGAGCTCAGAAAGCACTGGCAACGAACCCCACTGCTGGCCCGTGCCAGGCTCCTCACCCTGGGCACAACCGCTTACAGGGAATTCCCTGGAGTCAGCGTTAGTGAGAAACTTGGGAGGTTCCTGGATTCATACTGGCATCCGCATCTTCTCCAAGCGCTCCCGAGCCTTTACACCAGCACTCAGTCGTAGCACGAGCGCTGAAGGACGTGACAGTTTTGGGAGCAAAGCCCTTTCCTTCTTGAGACACCACCATTCTTCTTTGCATTCAGCCCGACTGGCTCATTTCTGGGGAGTCCTGACCCCACCAGACCCACATGCTGGATTTCTGAACCCCACGGTTTTTGATGGCACCGCAGCGGGCTGAGACTTCATCCGTACCGAGTACAGCCAAGGTGCGTGGCAAAACCAAATGTCTTGTATACAAGACCTCCCCATGGAGCTGCTCACAATTAAAACAGGCGGTTTTGGCAGGGGCAAAAGCGAAGAGCTAGAACTTTGCCATGGAGGTGGCAGGTTTGCAAAACCCCCAGTGACCTCCATGCACACGGCTGTTGTCATCTCCCGGTTTCCTTCTCCATGTATTCATGAAAAATGGTGTCCCAACGGCAGTCCTGTGAAATCCCGAGTGGGTCAGGGCCCGGAGGGGAGTGCAGAGGGCCTGCAGAGCTGTGGGGTGGGTCTGGAGGACGCGGCTCTCCCGGCTTCCCTCTGCCCATGCCGCAGGCAGCTTGCCAGCCAGGCTTGCAAAATCCATCCTCATGCCTCTGCTCGCTGTCCCAGGCTTGGCAAGTCTTCACGCTGTTGGCTGGAAGGGATGACAGCCCCGAAAAAATGCTGCAACTAAGATATTTCCTAAATGAGAACCGTTTTTTCGTGCCGATCCATATTTACAAAGGCAGAGGGGAAACCAGTAAAAGCCTGTACTGGCCCTGGCTGAGCAACGATCCACACAGAAGCAGAAAACAGACATCCACAACCTTTTCCTCTACAAGGAACCTTTTCCTCCACACCGGCCCCAAGCTCAGCAGAAACACATGGCGTTCCCAGAGATGCCAAAAGGAACATCCCCTCCCTCCCACCCATGAGGGATCCAACACTTTTACATGGCTTTGCCGGGTATCAGCCGCTCTCCCGATGCTTTGGCAGCTCTTCCAGTGGCGCTCCAGCCATCCCCGCGCTTCCTTGGCTGAACAGAGGGAAGAGAAGCAGATTTCTCCTCCACGCTGTAAGACGTACGCTCCAACCCGGCTGCAGGTCAGAGGAACATCACTCCTTGGGATTGTAATTATATCCTTCTGGCACAGGCCAGCTGGGAGGCAAGTCCTATTGCCTGCTAATTATAAGACATTATATTGCTATTAAAGAGAGCACACTCCAGCTTTGTAGACACCACGCTGCTCACTTGGCTTTGCCTGTCTACTAGAAGGTGCTTGCGCGTCCTTCATCAAGATGGCCAAGCAGCGGAGGACAGAGGAGGACGGGGATACAGGTGGCCTCCAGAAACTCTCTTCCCTCCTCCGCCAGCACGATAGGCGAGTTCCCACCCTGCAGCTCCTTCCCCTTCCATCACCGCTCTCCTGCTGAAGGCACAGCCCCAAATCCTCTGAGCTTCCACCCCAGTATCGCCAGGCACAGGAGTACCAGCACCATCTTCTGCTGCTGACTCTACCACATCTTTTCACAGCTCCTCTTTTCCCACTGGGTTTTGTTTGAATTTCTGCCCCGTGCTTCCAAGTCTCTCCCCAACCTCATCGGCCCCTGATGTCTAAGTCTCACCCCACCGCTGCCCCAGACAGCCGTGATGGCCATTCGCACATGCTCCTTCATGGGACAGGCACCATGAGCAGATGGGGCTGAAGAGTACCCCACCTAGGAAATGTCCCCTCCACCTCAAACAGGAGCAAAATGCAAGCTCCTCGGGATGGGCCAATACCTGTCCAACCCTGACCATTATTTTCAAGACCCAAACGCAAAGATGTGCTCATCGCGCTTGATCTTGGTGTGGCCTCACCTACAAGCTGCTCAAGGACTCTTTGGCTGCTGAGTTCTGAAGGGCAAAGCACAACCGACACCGCAAAGCCATGCATATGGTTAGAAAGGCCAACTGCTGTCCATTGCCAGACAAGCGGATCTTGGAAAACAAACAAACAAACAAATCGCCCTTTGGTTTCTCCGGATGCGTACAGATGCCCCACTGCATGGGGCAGCCCTAGACCCCTCTCTCTGGTTTATCTCCCTTCAAGAAAAACAAGCCAGCAATAACCACGTGGGTTGCCAACCTTCTCATGGGTTGCCAGCCTTCTCGTGGGTTGCCATCTACTGCCACCACCTCCTCCTCTCTCCCCTCCTCTCCCTCCACTTGCTGCCTCCTCATCCCCAAGCCCTGACGCTGCCCAAATCCCTCCTCGTGACGGTGGGCAGCCGTAGGACAGAGCTCAAGCAGATTAACCGGGCAGTGGAACCGCTCCTCAGAAACCGCTCTGGGCAGAGGACGATGAGTCCAAAAGAGACAGAAGTCCTTCCCTTCCCTTGCTGCCCATCCTCCCCAGCAGCCATGCTTCAGCCCAGCAGAATTCACTCAATCGCTTTGCAATGGTCGCCTTCATTTTGCTTTATTTTTTTTTTTCGCCGTCCCTCGCCCCCAAATAGGACCTTCCCTCCCCCAACAAATTACCTCCCTGCCAGACTCTGCTTCTGCGCCGATTTGCTGATTATGGGGGTAAGGGGGGGAGGTGGGGGAAGGAAATAATAATAATGGTCCTTTTTCTTTCTTCCTCCTTTAGGAACGCGGGACCCTGGCAAATGGTTTTGCCCCTGGGCTGAGCTGTGGCAAGTTCCACCCCCTGCATGAGAGAGTTAATGAAATACGCAGCGGAAGGTCCCTCCCGCCTCCCGCTCCAGGACTTCAGCTGACTCCAGTACGGCTAATCCCATTACAAGAAAATAACGTGGATAATTCAAGCTAATGAAATCGTTACAAGAATGTGGACAGCCAGGGGTGGACATTCAGAGCCAATTTAACACTCCTTGGTGTTGTTATCCCCAGCACAGGAAATATCTGAAAGGAGGAAGGGAAAGGAGAGAGGGAGGAAAAAAGCCCTCCTCTCTTGTTAGCTTAAATCCTGTTAGAGAGTTCGGGAATTAATCTGCCACCTATCTCCCCTATTACCATTATCATCATCATCGTCAATAACGTCTCCTCGGTAACCTCTGAAAATTAGCAAATGAACGCGCAGGAGGGCATGGCGGGAGCAAAGCCTCCTGACACGCTGAACCAAGAGCAAACCGCCACTGCCTCCGTCTCCGGCGGAGCCGTGGAGGCAGGAGACGACGGGTGGAAGGACTCTGCAGCAGATCAGGTGCCCTGGTGGACCCCCAGCCCATAGAGATGTGGAAAAGTAGGTCCTCGCCTGCCCTGGCCCTGTCGATCCTTCATTCCCACAGCAGCTCCTCACCTGCACCGGACAGAACTGCTGGATAATCAAATCACCTTCAAAAGCCAGCGGTACGCAGGAGGACAGCCACATCTGCGCCTTGGTCTTTACTACACGGATCATCAAGTTTTTCCAGCTTCCTCTCCTCTTTGCCCGGGAGCATCAGCTTTGTTTGGAGGCCTCTGGATCTGCTGCGGCAGTGAAACCAGGTTTTGCTGAACGCTATTCCTCTTCTTCAGCGCCAGCCCCGTGCTGCCGGGAGAAATGCTGCTGCCTTCTCCGAGCTCAGCTGCTTCCAAGCCATGGACCCCTTTCTTGAAGCCAATTTTCTGGGGGAGACCTGGCCACGCTACAGAGAGCCTCCTACAGCAGGGCTAAAGCCAGGCTCCCCTCCTGGCCACCCGTACTGGTGGAAGCTGAGCACCGATGGCACGCGTCTGAGGTCAGCCGCAGCATTTCACCACAGATCTCTCTTTTTGGCACTGAGCATTTCCAGGCAGGAGCTGCCGGTGGCGCAGCACTTGCGGATGCAATGAGGTACCTCTTCCACACCACGCAGATCAAGGACAGCCATGTCTGCTTGCAGTCAGTTGTGGGAGGCCTCACCACGACAAGATTTCCAAGCTATTCTAGCCGGTATCCTCAGCTCACGCCAGATCACGAGTGTTCAAACGCCTCCTGCGTTTTCAGCTGGACATGGGTCATTCCCACTTGTCCCTCCCTGAACTGCTGGGCTGCCCAGAGAAGCTGTGGCTGCCCCATCCCTGGAGGGGTTCAAGGGCAGGTTGGACGGGGCTTGGAGCAAGCTGGTCTGGTGGGAAGTGTCCCTGCCCAGGGCAGGGGGTGGACCTGGATGGGATTTAAGGTCCCTTCTAACCCAAACCATTCTATGATGGCAGGCCAGCACTTCCCAGGGTGCTGCGATCTCATCCCAGACAGTATAAAGCTTTGTACTCCCCACAAAACACCTGTAACTCGTTCCCTGGAAGCTTTAACGAACTGCTTGACAGCGCAGCGAAACAACACAGGTGAAGGGAAGGGGAGGGACTCCCAGATCTCAACAAAACTCCAAGTCTCCCCGGAAGACAGGGGTCTCTCTGAAACAGGAGCGACATTTAACGCAGCCCTGCATAACATGCCTACGAAATTTGGGAACATTTTCAAACCAAGTTCTCTGGGATCGGTGATGACTAGCAGGTCCTGATGGGGCAGGAGCATGCTGCAAGAGATGCTGCAAGACCCCAGGCTTCTCTTCACCCTCCACTCCCCGATACTTTAGGACGAAGTTCTTCACAATGAGGGTGGTGAGACACCAGCCCAGGTTGCCCAGAGAGGTGGTGGAGGCCCCATCCCTGGAGACATTCAAGGCCAGGCTGGATGAGGCTCTGAGCAACCTGATCTAGTTGAAGATGTCCCTGGTCACCGCAGGAGGGTTGGACTGGATGGCCTTTAAAGGTCCCTTCCAACCCCACACATTCAGTGATTCTATACCGTGCGATGTCGCACCTCTCCCATTTTTCCAGCCACGCTGCTGTCTACCAACCTCACAGAGCCACCCAACGCTTTGATCAATCCACGAAGGCAGCAGAGGGACTCAGGATTTTTAAAAAAAGGCAGTGCAAGGTGAACATCAGCATCTCTGGTACAAGAGAGAAAGCAAAAGCCCTGCAGCAAAAGCAGCAGCAAAGCTGGATGTCCTGCAAAAGGGTGACCTGACCTTGTAAGCCAGGGAAGTCACCTTGGGAGGTGACGAGAGATCGGGGTCAGAGAAAGGGTGGACCACAGCGATGGGACACAGGGTGCCCAGCCAGGGCGGCCTTCCCCTCCCCAACGGAGACTCTCTGATGTGTCATGGAGAGGAATTTTCCACCTTTCTGCTACCGCGGCACAAATAACACCTTTCCCCCTTCCTCAGGCTTTATTTCCACTAGACCTGTAGGAAATCGACACCAGCCAGATCCCCACCTCGCATCCGTCCTGAATTTGGCTAGAAGTCACCAACGCTTTCTGAAAGCAGCCCTGCTTTCTGGGGGGAGTGGGACCAGCCCCCCAGGACGCGCCTGGCCCGAACAGCACTGTTGGATGTCTCCGGGATGCTCTCTCATGAACGCGGCTAATTATGGCCAGATAGTGCTTTCAGCACACCTGCCACAGCAACTGTTTATCTTGCCAACGACTTAGCATCATTTGCAAAGTTTGCTAGGAAGGAAAGTCAATTAGCATGTTGCCGGTGAGGCACAGAGATCCTCTTGCTTTATCTCCACCGTGGCTGGCTCAGCAGAGGACCCTTCGGTGCTAATTCCCCTCCTGCATCTTTCTGGCTCCTCCAGTTGGAAACACACATCCTTGATTTCTCCCAGAAAAGACCCAAAAGCAAAGCAGGGCGGGGGGTTGCAAAGGGAGGGGGCGGTGGTGGTGAGGCAGCTTGAGCTGCCCGTACCAGGAGACGTTGGGCAGCGAGGCAGAGCCGGGCATGAAGGAGGAGACCACAAGGTCCAGGGACGAGGGGGACCATTGCGATACGTGTGGCAGAGGGTCTTGCAACTGAAGTGTGTGTTTTCTCTATTTTTTTAAAAATCTGGGGAGGAGGCAGGCACCATGCCCATGGCAGAATAAAGTGATGCTTTGTCACAAATAGACCCCCCAAAAAAATCATCCTGGTAGACACAGCGGGCAGGGTGATGCGGTCCAGGAGAGGAGGGGAGCCTGTAAGGCTCCCGCATCCCAGTCCCTATGCCACCATCCCCGATTCTCCTCTCCAGCCACCACGCTGGCCTCGTGGCTGAGGGACCCTCATCGCACCCCCTGCACCGGGCAGTCCTCAGCGAGCTCTCCTCCGTCATCCCCATCATCCCGCTGCTTCAGGGTTCCTCTGTCCCAGCTACAGGCTTCGCTGGGACTCTCCTCTCTGCAACTCTTCGCATCTCCCATCCCTCCTCGTGAGCTCAGTGCCCGTCTCTCACCGGGGACCACCAGCTGACTCATTTACCCATCCCATCGATCACGTTCCACTGGTCTCCCTGACGTGCTCCCCAGAATAATGGCGGCGCCGGTCCCAGCCCCAGCACGCAGAGCAAGCCCACAAGATCCACCTAGAAACCACTCCTGGGGGAAGCTGCTCCAGCTTTTGGGTTGTTCTCACTCCCCCTGTCTTCTGCACGGGGAAAATTAAACAAAGTTTAGCCCTTTTGGATTGATGGAGTTGTGGCCCAGATCTCGAAAAGCTATTCAGATGCTCAACATCATATATATGTACTGCCGGTGCCAGAGCCTGTGTGGCCAGAGATGCACTGCTTCCAAAGAACTGTGAATTAACCCACAAGACTCCTCCTAATATTAAATCCCGTTTTTTTCATGGACAGCTCACTCGGCAGCAGCCTCCCTTGGAAGTGAAGCAGGATCAGAGAAGGTGAGAGCTTTGGCCCCAGCCCAACACGCAGCCCCGGGACCTTCCCCCTCCTCAAGACGCAAGACCCGCAAGGCAGTGGCTGTTCCCCGTCGCTTAAACCGCTTGTTTAAAAAAAATGTAGCAAAACATTTTATCCCTTCTCGATTTATTTTCCTTAACAGTTGCTTATGAGGGACCTTATCAAAAGCTTTCTGAAATTCCAAGTAAATTAGTCATTAGGCAGGTTTTCAGAACAGTAATTAGGCCACTCCATGCCCCCGATGTATTATTTACCTGAGAAGATATACATAATTAGGGCTCTTCTTTATAACTGGTATTACACGCACTGAATTCTACTCCAGTCTATCGTGTAATTACGCAATTAGGCTGCATGCTAAACAGAAACCAATTCTGAAAACCAAGCAAAAAGAAAAGGGGGTAAAAAAAACCCTCAACAGTAATTATTATTTTTTAAATCCTCCATCACCAGCCCAGCGGCAGGTCTTAAAATTTTAATATCCCAACCACTTAAGTCATTTTTAAACAGGTGCCGCAACCAGGTTTGGTTTCTTAATTTTTTGCCGCGTTTTAATCCCGCTTTGCGAGGTTTAACATCGTGTGAGAGATTCAGTTCCTTAAAGAGATTTGCTTTAAAGGCTCGCATTAAAGGGGGCCTTTCCCTTCCCCAGTGGGCGCAGATTTGCTGTGCCGGTGGAAGCGGCATCACGTCTTGCAGCCCCCCCTTGGCCCCCTGCTCCTCCCAAACCATGATTATTTTTCCACAGCTTCCCGGCTGGCAGCCAGCACTGGCAGAGGCACGACAGGTACAGTTGCTATGGTAGGACCGTCACAGTCATTTAGCCCTTCAGAGCTGGCTCCCACGGCCGAATTTAACAGGGCAACGTGGCAAAAAAGAAAGGTGGGGAGCGGCGGGGGAGGATGAGCATCAGCCCTCAGGCATCTGCATCAGGAGATGCAAATGTGGAGAAACCACCCAACAGCCTCCCCACATGACTTTCGGACAGAGGGACAGCCCTGGCCATCTCCCNCCCCTCCCTGCTCCAGAGTCCCTCCCCAGCTTTCCAGTCCCTAAAGGGGCTCCAGGAAGGGGCTCCAAGGTCTCCCCGGAGCCTTCTCTTCTCCAGGCTGACCCCCCCCAGCTCTCTCAGCCTGTCCTCCCAGCAGAGGGGCTCCAGCCCTCTGATCACCTTCGTGTCCCTCCACTGGGCCCGTTCCAACATGTCCATGTCCTTCTTGTGCTGAGGACTGCCATCTTCCTCCTAGTCCAAGTGCAAAGTGAGATCTCGTCTCTTTCGCAGGGTCCCTTCCTACCTGTGCCTGTCCCTGGGGCACCACAAAAGCAGACCCACACCTGTCCACGTCTGCCCTGCCTTTAGTTCCTGGTCCCCACTGGTGGAGGAGCGTGTGCCATGGGGTCTAACACAGCATGGGGGAGGTTGTTTGTTTTTTTTTTTTAATCTACCTATTGTTATACATCTATTTTAGAGCTGGCGAGATCAAATTAAAACGCCCAGGACTCACTGAGCACGCTGACACCTCCCAGACAAGGTACCTATATATTTTCCACATATATTTTCATGCTTGTAAGACAACCATGATTCACTATTTGGGTAAAGCACGAACAGATTTCCTTCCGAAACTTTACATCTCAATGCTCAAAATTTCCAAGTGCATTCCCAAGGCCCAGGGGAAGGTGCAGAGCTGGCATAAGCCACGGGGAACGACATAAGCTTTAGGAAGCCCCAGATTTAAACAGCGCTGCTGGGCTTGTATTGAATGCTGAAAGAGAAATAGGGATTCAAAGGCACCTGCGGGTCCCAAGGAGCATGAGCTGGTGACTCAGAGGACTTAAGAATAACCGCTGTTGGAGATGTGTGACTGAAGAGGTCATGCAAAACCAGCAGAGAGATCAAAAAATCCCACTCTATTTAGGTTTTGCTGCTGCTTCTCTCCCCTTTTGCCATCTTACAGAGATATGAGCTCCGCTCCCAGCCCTGGTCACCGCAGGGCTCTTCCCTCCAGCCCCTGACAAGACTCCAGCTGGGCTCTGCCCGCTCTCCAATTCTGTGGTTTCACCCAACCAGTGGCTTTCTTCTTGATGTTGCTGTAAAAAGGCATTCACATATAGCGGAGAAAGGGCCAGCTCTACCAGGACAACTGAAAGAGGACTTCTCTTAAGCCTTCCCATCACACCAAGGACCGCGCCAGGACCAAACTACAGCTTGATACCCCCACTACTGCGGTGGCTTGTCACCAAGATGTACAAACCACCACAGTCATGACCCTTCTACCCACACCCCGTGGAACCTCAACCCTTGCACGGACTTCAACGAGTGCCTCCAACGCTCGCAAGGCCTTTGGCAGAGCTTGCGCTCGTAAGCCACCGTTCTCCCCGCAGGCAGCACCTTGCAGGACCAGGGCTTAGGAGCCACCAAGTCACCCCAGTAATCACCAGCGGGTTAGGATTTCAAAAGGAACCCGCAGCTCCGACAGCGCAGAGATTTGTGGATTTATCTCTCCTGGACTCTTTTGAAAATCCTGATCAGAGTGCAGCTCCGGTCAAAAATAAGTTATGCTAAAATAGAGCTCGCAGGAGGGCCCGGTACAAATCTCCGCTCCTCTAGGATTCTTACGAGTCAGCTTGTTTCAAAGACAAGAGGAAATCTGTACAACTAGCAAAGCAGTAAACAGAGGAGGGAGAGATTTAGCCACCCCAAAGGGGTACCTAGGGCATCCTTTGGAGAAAGCAGCCTTGCTCTTAAGATACCAGCTGCAACAACAGTCAAAAACACCCCAACATATCTCAAATTCAACTCTAGAATCTCCTGCGCTGAGCTAGAGGAGAATAAATATAGAAGCATTGAGATATTTATAGGCAGACAGCTATTTTAACACAGCTCTGCTTTAAAGAGAATATCCTTATTTAAGCCTTGGCCCTGTAAAGCTGCAGGATGACTTCGAAAAATAACCAGATTAATTATTTTCATCAGAAGAACAGAGAAACACAGAGGGAAGATCAAATGCATGCAGGATGGGGGAGCTCGAGTGAAGTGCTTCTGTTCTGGTGACTAAAACAGGCGAAGGATGGTGAGATCTCCTGAACGCAGGCTGGTTTCCGAAGAGCCCAGCCCCACCGCATCTGAAGTCTGCCAGGGATCAGAAGAAGAAAAACCATTAAAAACAGGCGCAGACCAGCTCGCTGGCAAGAAAGGGTAGGAGCCACCATGCCATGGTGCTCCCCTAACCAGCACTGTCCTCTCCAGCGACACGACCAACAGCAAAACATTAGATTTCCTCATAGTGCTGTAAAAGTAATGCGAGCAGGGGAGCATTTCTAGGTATTTACTCCGATAACGGTCTGATCCACTGCTACCCAAGCTACGACGGTTGCTCTCTTCTTGCTCCCAGCATACCCTGTCCGTCACTCTTTCCCAACCTCCAACAACTACAACACACGCTGGAGCTCGGAAGCTCCTTTACACAGTGGGACATGTCTTTACAGGTCACTTGGAAAACTCTCGGAGGACAGGGAGCGACTGCATGGTGCGAACATTATCTGAGCCACTGTGGGATTCAGCGATGATGTTTCTACGCTGTTGTTTCTCGGAATAGTGGAGAAACTCATCGCTCTCCACCCACCTGCCTCAGAAAGTGCCTGCAATGACTGGATGAAGAGGAGATTTGTGATTGCAACCAGCAAAAAGCATCAGACACCAGCATGGAAGTTGACAACTCCGGCTGATCCACCCGCAGGACTTTCCAGGCAAAGAGACCTGGAGTGGAATTATCTCCTACTGGATTTGGGGTTTGGGTTTTTTTTTTTTGTTTGTTTCCTTATGTCTTAGCACGGAAGAGCATTATATGTGCACCATTGCAATAAGAATGCCATTGAGTTGAACAAGCAGGAGCATGTCCCTGCGTAGGGAAGCTGAAGTCCATGCTCACCATCACTGCGCCGGGGCCAGGCACGCGCATCCCACCCCTGCGATGGAGGCAGATCCTCCAAAGGACAGACCTTTGCGAAACAGCGTGGGCCACCACTGGGCACCTACCACCTTCTCAATGGAGGCAGATGTCCCAGAAGTGGGGACGCGCCTCCCTACCTTGTCCTCGCCCAGCATCTTGCTGTATCAGGATGCAAACACCAGCAGCCGTGACCCTGCCAATGCAACCTTCCTAATTTAATAAATGGACTTTGACGAGGCAAAGCGTCTGCTTCAGCGCTCCCCATCCGCCTGCCTCGGCCCTGCCCACCCCCTTCCCAATTTAAAGCCTCTTCAGGAGTATAAACCACCCTTCGAAAACACGCAGCCTGAGCGTTGTTTTACAGCTCTGCTCTCTGGTGGGAGACAGAAAAAAAAGGGCAGAGCTGGGCAGGACAGGTCAAAGGCAGCACCAAACACTAAGCGGGACATCTGTGGGGTGGGACGCAAGCTCTCCCCATCCTCCCGCTTCTGCTGTTCCCCCCCACCCCCAACCTTCAGGAAGGCTCATCGCAATGCCCTGGGTGTTCACAATCGGTTGCAGGCAAGAGCAGCCGCTTGTACCTTGCTAACAGATACCACAAACGCAGCGTGGCAGCCACAGGCTGGCCAGGAAGGTGAAGGCGAGGTAGAAAAGAGGGGCTACAGAAGAGGAAGAGAAACCACGTTCTTCATCTGCCAGCAATGCCTGCACCAGCTGACCTAAATGAGCTGTAATGCACACACAGATGCCAGGAGGTAAGAAACCCCAAAACCCATGAAAAGAGGCAATGATACACCTAAAAATAACCTGACTGGGGTCCAAAAGGGCCAGAGCTTGCCCTCCCCAGAGGGGCCATCGCCAACAGCTTTTGGCCGCTGGCTGCCTAGGCAGGGACACCCAGCTGGCAGGGAGCTGGAGGTAGAGCAGGGACTTCGGTTCTCCATGCTACGACGCTTCCAGGCCAGGGGCTTTCAGGAGAAGACCCTACTTTTTAGAGGTAGAACAGATCGGTACAGCTCTCCGAGCTGGTACGCAAGCTGCCATGCCCATATTGGAGTTGACGGATTAAATGAGATGGGAGCTAACAACTCCCCAAGAAGAGATGCTTTGCTTTGAATAGAGGCACGTGCCAAGTCGTGAGCTTTCCTCTGATTCCTGCACTGGTATCAAGCAACAGGGCTCGGGAAACCACCTCTCCCCCTCGCCTGCCTGCCTCTGAATCACCAAAACATCCCACGTACCTCCCAGAAGAAACACCTCTGCTTCAAGTGGAAGATCCCCGACCCAGGAAAGAGTAAAAGCTGAATTTAAGAAGCATCGCCACAGGCTGCTCGCCTACAACGTGCCGGATGACAGCCAGCTTGAGCCCTGCAAAAGGAGGCTCAAAGAGCTTTCCTCCCCGAACTCACCACTCCTAAGGTCAACGCAAACGTGGGGGAAACGCACCACGCCATGGAGAGATGGCAATGTCCCCACGGGATGTGGCTACAGAGGAGGAGCCTGTTTTCGGTTCACAGATCAGAGAAAGGCCTTTTGGAGGAAGAGAGGACCTTAGAAAGGAATGAGAGCCAGAAAAGCACAAGCGGAATTGATTAAAGAAATGGAGTAATGCCTGGATTCATAGATTCTCTAATGTTTAATAAGCATCGGTAACACCCAGCACTTGGCTGGGGGTACCAGAGCCTGGTGCTGCTTCTGGCACAGGATTCGCCGCTCTCATCCTCCGCTCCCAAGGGTCCTGGGCTCTGTGGGTA
The DNA here is from genome assembly GCA_013400035.1 of Rynchops niger. Lineage (NCBI taxonomy): Eukaryota > Metazoa > Chordata > Aves > Charadriiformes > Laridae > Rynchops > Rynchops niger. The sequence continues at coordinate 205,131 of VXBH01008295.1, read as the reverse complement.
TGAGAGCCATGGGTCTCTTGGGGCTCACAGGACTTCTCTTCCCTGCACAGGTAACTCCCCTCCCCAGGTTTATTATAAAGCCTTTCAGTCTCCAATAGGACGGGCTACCAGCTCTCCGCCGTGGGGAGAGAGCTGTGCCTCCTAACGTGCCGTTTTCCTTCTTGGCTCTGCAAACAGGGAGCCCCGAGCTGGTTTTTTTACTGCTGAATTTTGCCAAGTGCCACAAGAAACGTGGCCACAGGGTACACCATGAGAGAAAGGGGGAGGAGACNAAAAAAAAAAAAAAAATTTTACAAGAGCACACATGGACAAAAGCCAAGACACCTTCTAGGGATAAGAATAACAAAAATCGCTGCGGACGGCGCAGAATCCCCACTGCTGGAGAACCTTACGGGGAGATGGAGCTGCCAGTCAGGATGGGCTCGGGAGCCCTGAGAGTCCCAGCCCTACCTTGTGTGACGGCGAGAAGTCCCTGCAGAGGTGACAGCTCTGGCAGACGCAGTGAGCAAACAGCAGAAAACGTTGCAGAAAAGGGGGCGAAACGAGAAAGAAGGGAATGGCAGCCAGGGAAGCGATCCTTGCAAGGGAGAGCCAGGCTGCACTCGCTTGCATTAAAAGAGGCAAGGAAGGTAATTGGTTAAAAACCAACTTTTAAGCAGCATCCTCGCTGCCCACGGGTAGGACAGGGCAGGTTAGTAGCTCCCCTTCCCTTTCTCCTTCCCTCCCCGACACTTCCCCGCCGCAGCGGACCTAATTTCATGGGGTTTTTGCACAAGCAGCGGGGTGGAAAATGATCATCGGGAGGCAGGGCACGGCGAAGCAGCCCCACGTTCCCCAGATGCCCCTTGCAAGGTGAGCAGCCCCAGCCCGGTCCCGCAGCAAGGAAAAAGGCCACCCGGGAGTTTTCCCCATCACAGCCGTGGTGCAGAGGGAGGGGGGGGACCCATGCTCACCCCCATCCCCATCACCCTCCTGGATGCTGACGAGGGAGACAGCGCAGTCCTGCGTGACAGCGTGAAATTAATATGATTTGGGGGGAAGCTGGCAGTGAGTAATGAGCATCTGAAATACCTGTCTCCACCCCCTCGCCCCCACCCTCCCCAGACTCTTTTAACCCTTTGTCTGCCAGCACGGCAGCAGGATCAAAGGGTGGGAAGAGCAAGACCTGGGTTAAAGAGAACCGAAAAGGGGTCACGCAGCCCACCTGAGAAGTGACTTTGCCGGGCCAAATTGGGGCACAAATCCCAAGGTTGCTGCTTGCCATGGGGCCCGGCCTGTCAAGGTGCCGAGATCAGAGCTCCTGGGCTCAGAAAAGTCATTGTTGCTGCCTCGCCAACAGAGGTTCCACAAGGAGTTGTCAACAACAAAATAAGGGGGGTTGAAGGGGGACTAAGCCTGTCCTCCAAACATCCTTGGGAGGTCCCAGAAGGCTATCCATGAGGCGGGGACAGCTTGATGTGCCCAGACCACCGATGGGCAGCCTTTCCACTAACAAGCAGGTCTGTGAGAAGCAGAAGAAAGGAGGTGGCTTTCCCAATGTTAGGTTCCCTGGTATCTAATAAGTGAGAACTTGGTCAGAAAAAATGTTTCATCTTCAAGGGCAGCTTATGTGAACTTCTGGCTATCTAAATAGGGGTCAATCCCATAACACCACCTTCACGGTGGCCTCAGGAGCTTCCTCCTACGCTCAGTTGGGCCAAGTTCTCAAATTTAAGGTCTCTTCCCCTCTGTCAGATGCCTGGAAGTGGTCAGGGTAGTGCTGGGGGAGGAGGAAAGGGAGGTGAGAAGACAGATGGTCAGCCCAATCCGCCCTAGCTTGGTTTCTTCAGGAAGAGCCACGCGTGGGCAGAAGCACAGACAGAAACGCTCCCGGTGCCACCAGCTGCAGGAGCCAACGCGGTTCATATGCCTTTGGCAGGGGGTCTGTCCCGGGGGAGGTAAGAGGCTGGACAATGAAAAGTCCTTAATTGTAACTGTATCCTAAGGCTTAAAATCCACCAGATTGGAAGAGGCAGAAATGCTGTAGCAGGCTTGAGGTTAAAAAGAAATCGTAATGCAAACAGAGATGCAAATAAAGGACACAATGTCAGCCTGAGGAGAAAACTGTGATTCATTAGAGGCTTGTTCAGGACATTCTCATGGAGTGAGACTGAAAAATACCCACATGTATATGCTGGAGAAAGACAGCAAAGTGGGGGGCGTGCGTGTCAATGTCACCCTGCAAGAACTCTAGTTAAGAAATGCAACCGAGAGAAGAATTGTAAGATCAAGAAAATAATCATCTTGATTGCTCCTTGACTTAAAGGCTAAGACGCAAGCTCAGAAGTTAGTCCAGTGTCATTTCAACACTGCAGATTCTGCAACGCCCCAGCTGCCACCCCCTCAAGTAGCCTCAGTGGCCAAGGGACAATTTTGAAAACGAACAAGAACTGGCTACAACAGGCAAAAAAATAAGACGTTTTTCCTTCCTTATATATAGACAAACACATTTTCTTCTTAACGATTCAGACAAAAGGAGAGCTTATAATACCAATAGCACTGAGCGGGTTATTTACAGGAGACAGCAGCTCCTATGGGCTTTGGTTTTTGCTTCCTATCCAGGAGAAAAAGCCCACACCTACGCACACGTGTGCCAGCTCCACCTGGCACATCAAAACGGCAAAAAACCCCAAAACAAAACCCCAGAGTTCCATTTGAGTAAGACATTTCAACAGCAGCCCCTTCCCCATCGCTCTCCACCTCCCTGAGCCCCTCCACGCTGATGCGCGGCCGAGTCTGTGCGTAAAACTAATTAAGTTCCATCAGGAGGTTGGGGCTCGGTGCCCTGGCGAGAGATGCTTCGGCAGGAGTCAGAGGGAAGCAGCCTAAAAACTCCCTTCATTTGCATGGGTCAACTGGGCTGCACAAAAGCAGGCAGCCGAAAACTCCTTGGCAGACGTTTTAGGCAAGTAGAAAAGGGGACCTGTGGGTATGGAGTACCTGGAGTGTAAAAAAGGGGAAAAAAAAAAAATAAAAAAATCAAGTAATCAAGTATTGCAATGAATATTCAAGACAGGGAAAAAGATGTGCTGAAAAAAAAAAAAAAATCTTCCTTCTGCTCTTGGGAAGATCCACCTTTTAAAGCAACCCTGTCAAGATAGCACAGAGTTAAACATTTCCTTATCTATGTTAAACACCTTTATGATTCAAACTGAAAAAACAGCGCTGAAAACCTATTTCGCTTTCCCCCGCCCCATGGCTCATTTTGGATAGTCAAATTAAAGTGGCCAGTTACATTGCTGGTCTCTGAACATCAGCCCAACGTTGCTGTGTTTGGGTTTCTAGCACATAAGAAAAAGGCTTGAAAAAGGACCAAAAAAAAAATATGTTTAATTTCCTGTTTCTGAGATAGTGAAAGAAGTAAACCAGCCCAGCAGATCTCTGTGTCCTCATCCAGAGCATTCAACTCACGAAGCTGGTGCACAAACCTGCAAACTGCTGCCCAGAAAAGCACCTGCACCCTGTGTTTCCTTGTGTACCCGTAATTTGGACACAGGAGAACCCAAGAATTGATAAATGCCCTGCGCTGAGCCAGGCTGTAAGGACACAGCTGGGGTAGGATGTGATGGAGAACAAGCTCACGCAGGATCCAAAGGCGGATGACACAGGGTGGACCAGCAGTCCAGCCTAAGGGGAAGAGATGTAAGCCTTCCAACAGCACCCCACAAGAGGGGAAAATGGGGGGGTAACAGAGACCGAGGGTGGGAAGAGAGCTAGGTTGTATGGTGGGAGCGCGGGGGACCACAGCAGCTCAACACAACGGCACTGCGGAGTCAGGACCCGAGGCAAACACCAGCCCCGAGTCTGCTGTAAGGGTGCAGGGAGGAGAGACCGCCACGGACGCTGGAGCACAGGGGAAATATAAGAGTAAAGACACTCCATCTTCTCCTTGCAAACCAAAAATCCACTAATGGGGATTAGCCAGGATGTCCTCAGCCAGGACGGAGGGAGCAAGCAACCAACCAGCTTCCCAGCCGCGCCAAAGAAGACACGTCCGTGCACCGGGAAGCTTCAGTCCAGAGCAGCATCCTGCAGCCACCCCTGGGCCAGACACGCTCCTCCTCAGCCGCTCAGCAGCCCAACACACAGACCTCGCATCCTAATTAGGACGCTGAAATCCCAGCATTAACGCGAAGCGCCACATCATCTGCTGGCATCATCGGAAACCGCTTGCATTTCCATCTCCTGAGGATGCAGCTTTGAACCGTCTCACGGATGCTCCTTCCCGAGCATGGGTTTGGACCATGGTTTTGGGAAACCACCTTTAAAACAAGAAGAGTCTCTACCCCTAGTGACAGACCAAGACAGGGCAAAAGCGCTCTTAGTATGGAAATCCACCCATGCTAAAAGATAAAGAAATCAAGTTCTAAAGATATCAGAGCACATACACGCACCAACACGTGCGCTCGGCTGCAAACCACCACACCATCAAGCGCCTTTAAATTCAGGGCACTCAATGGCCACGAGCGGGGACGGCTTTGGAGATCTCCAAGAACAAGGGGTCACTTTTTTAAACCACCCATTTGTTTCCCTGAGAACACGGCACGGCAATCCCACTCAACACCAAACCCAACCCACAGGCGTCATTACTGCTGTCAGCGCTCAGACGTGTAATGAGACACGTTCCAGTTCCTGCTCCTCAAAGTGCTTTTGACAGGTTTCCACCTGAACGTGTGCCTCTCAGCAAGATACACATCCCATGGTCCTTCCGTGTGCTGGCACCAACATCCCAGTACCCAGAGGAAGCCAGAAAGCTGGGATCCAACACCACCCCGATGGATGGGGGCAGGGAGCCCACCGACGCCAGCTGCGTCACCGGTGTCATTCTGCTTGCACAAACTCATTTTTGTGCACCCCCTTCGAGCACAGGCTTGCAAGGACAGTGCCCTGGGACAAGCAAAGGTGAGAGCATTCGTTTTAATACATTTATTCTCCCGATCCTTCTCAAGAGCTGTGTCCATTCTCCGAGGGACCTACACCCCAATCCACAAAGGTCATTAAGTGAGTGATCAGTCCTGGCCGGAGTAACACGAGCAAAGAATTGAGCAAGGTATGCAGACCGGATCCCACAGGACCAAGCTCTCTCCTCTCCAGGAGACTGCTCCAGTACAGGATTTTGTTCATCTGACTCTACAGCAAGCAACGAAGAACGTGGCTGGGCCAGAGGTATCAGACTGCAGAAGACCAAGAGACTCTTCCCTCGGCAGAAATAGCCTCCTGGAGAGGAGAAACAGCATCTTGCTCTGCGGGACACCTTTGTATGCACCAATAAGGGAGCAGAAACCACTTGCTTTAAACCAGTAACTACACACAGGTGGGACAAGAGACATTTTTAGGGTGGTGGGCTTTGCTCAGCACCCAACCAGCTTCCCCCCTCTTTTCTGTGTCCTTCAGACCGGATCTAGCTGCAGACTGACACTTGGACCCATCTCGATAAAATGACTCGGAAACGCAGCTTAATCCGTTCACGGAGATAACCCAGACGAACAGGGAATGAACCCAACAGCGCTTTCTACCACAAGAAAGGGTCGATGATCTGCTCCACTTCCTTCCAGCAGGGCTGTACCCTGGCTCACCCAACACCTGCCCTGTCCCCCCTGCCCCTCAAATAACAGTCTCAATATTTTAGCTATGTCGATTTAATTTTGTTTTGACTGTAAAGGGATAAGAGCATAACAAATAGGAGTTTTTACAGTCCTATGAATCGCCGTCATGTTTGCAATGCACATGCCCTTACTCAGACTCGGCAGGGTGCTGGGGGGAGGGATTTTCCAGCTGTTGAACAGTGGAGAAAGATCACGGAATGGTAGGGTCGGAAGGGACCTCTGGAGATCACCCAGTCCAAGCCCCTGCCAGAGCAGGGTCACCCAGAGCAGGTGGCACAGGAACGCGTCCAGGTGGGGTTGGGATGTCTCCAGAGACGGAGACTCCCCCACCTCTCTGGGCAGCCTGTGCCAGGGCTCTGCCACCCTCACAGCAAAGAAGTTCCTCCTCGTGTTGAGATGGAACTTCCTATGGTCAAGTTTGTGCCCGTTACCTCTTGTCCTGTCACTGGGCTCCACTGAAAAGAACCTGACCCCATCCTCCTGACACCCACCTTCTTAGGATTTATAAGCATTGATAAGATCCCCCCTCAGTCTTCTGTTTTCCAGACTAAAAAGACCCCAATCCCTCGGTTTTTCTTCATAAGGGAGATGTTCCAGTCCCCTCAACATCTCGGTAGCCCTTTGCTGGACTCTCTCCAGCAGTTCCCTGGCCTGCGTTTTGGCTTTTCAGAGGAGGACACAGCACACGCTGGGGGACATCGCTCCCTGCAGACAGCGAGGAGCTAAGCCAGCCATCTGGCCAGGAGGCGATGTCTCACCTAGGACAGATCTGCTGATGCAGTCAGATGCAGAACGAAGAGACAGACGAGTGCACCCACGGTCACTGGGAATCACCAAACTTGTCCACCATCTACAGACCCTCATCACGGGCTCAGCACCTCCCGGGGCTTCTCGCCAACATCCCCCCCACCAGCTTCATCCCTGCCCTACCCCCAGCAGCCCCTTACAACACGAGGAGGTGCTCACTGCGACTTCTGCAGCTCCCCCCGCACCCACGGGCCAGCTAACTGCGGGGGGACAGTATGGAGAGAAAAAAATGTAAGGAGCTCCGAGGAAGCAGCAATGGATTCCAAAACATTTCTAGCACAACATCTAGGGTTTTAAAAGCAAAAGCATCACCTGCAGAATAATCTGACCTTAGGCTGTTCAGCAAGCCACGCTTGAAGGTGCATCCTAGGGCTGTTTGCACTGAATATTCTAATTAATATTGCCCAGCGCTTGCTTCATAAACACGTGAGTTGGTTAAGGGACTGATTTTTTTTTTTCCTCCTTTGCCTTTCAGTAGCAAAGACTTCCACGGCTTCCACAGGGCGACGTTATGCCGGGAAGGAGAAATTGTCTCCAGTCATGTAGGCTCCATTACTGGGAGAAAGGTGTGAACAGCAAGTATGTCTGGCAGACGGATTCATTATACCACCGTGTCCTTTATAATGGGAAATGAAAAGCCCATTCTGATAACTACACTTTATTATAATAGGTCAGAAGAAGTGAAAGGCATCATCTTATAAAATTAACTTCATAAAGACTGCCTTTAAGAAAAAAAAAAAAAAAAAAAAAAGANAAAGAGAGAGATATCTCTGCTAGTTTATCTACCGCATCTTTCTTCAGAGATTTTTTTCTTCTTCTAGAAGAGACATGATTCCAAAAGTCTTGTCCCGCTGGCTGTCTTCACTTTTACCCTCTATCAGGGGGAATAGACCTGTTTTCTCCTAATCAGCCCCAGGCACTTGTTTTGCCATATGCAATAAATGCCGTGTCTTTGTCAAGACGGAGAAAACGGTGCAGCAAAGTAGTTAAAATTAGAAGAGACACCCATCCCCGAAGGCCTTCCTAAGCAGCAGCGTTACTTGCTTTATAGGAAAGTCAGAATATGGACATAAATGCACCCACTAACCTGTTCTGTGCTCTGACATACCTTTCAATTGCTTTTTAGTTTTTCAAACTGAAGTCCAGTGTCTCAGCTGATAATAATTTTATGATTTTACAGCTTTACACCACGCGTTTGAAATCGGTTCCTACAGGTGAAGAGCAAAGGATGGCCAGACGGACATTAAAACACCGTCCACACCCACAGCGCTGCCACCTGATCTCGCTCCCAATTTTGAGGGTTAGGGGGCTGGAAGTGACGGTCATTGCGATTTTAGGAGAATTTATAGATACAGACCCAGCGGTAAGTTCTCAGCTATATTTTGCAAAGGAAAGAGGAAGCAATGCCAGCCCCAAAACACGCTACTTGAGATTTAACTTCAATAACTGCGAATAAGCATCAGGTGTGTCCAAGCCTAAGCAGACTTTCTACAGCATCTACCCCTCAGGTTGCATTTGATCGGGTAAAAATCTTTAAGAAGTCTTTTTCTAAATCTAATCGTACCCCCTTTAGGGAAAATAAACATACACCTCCTTGAAATGTTATATGCCAACTGCAAAACCAGACTTATTTGTAATATTCATGCAAGTTGGTGCAGAGGAGAGAAGCTGGAAGGAGGATGGAAGAGGATGCTGCGAAACAAAATAGTTAATTGGAACTTCCAACGAAGGCTGCATGGATCTAATGGGATAGATTTTTAAAGGAGCCTAATTTTCAGAAATTGCCAGAGCTCCAATCTGTGAAAATGTGGCCTTTCACAGTTCTCCAATTCAGCTTGCCACATCTAGAGCTCCCT
>VXBH01008295.1:172385-196508 GCA_013400035.1 Rynchops niger | reverse complement strand
AAATCTCCTGCCGGTGCAAGAGAGGCTAACACCTCCAGCAGAAGACGGCAAGACACGTCCTGAACCAGCGCCGCACACCCCAGCGCCGCACACCCCAGCACAGCCATCGGGTCCGGCGTGGAAGGTGGGCAGCACCTAAAGCTCATGGACTTTGCAACAGGACATTTATTTTCCGGGCAGAGGACTTCAGCTGTTAACCAGAGCGTTCGTGACTCCCGTACGGAGAAAGTGAAGCACCACCGTCCTCCAGCCCATGAACTAGAACTCCCCAAACTCCAAAATGAAAAGAAACACATTCGCTTTGAATCTCCTGCAAACTATGAGCTTGGGGGCCAGGGTGGGGTGGGGGGGATAAATCAATCAATCAATCAATTTACGCCCACTCTCAGACCTTTCCCAAGGGACTTGCTGGCCTCTTTCCTCCCCGAGATCCACCTCGGCCAGGAGGAAAGTCCTGGGGACCGCAGCTCCCCAAACCTGCGGGTGCTCGCGCTGCAGAGGACACACGTGACGGGAAGCACACGCGTGTCCCCAGCCACTTCCACAGCACAGAGAGGTCCAGCCCAGAGCCTTCCCCTGTGGTTCGCACCCAGCGCCCCAAACAGCTGGGGAAGCATTTCAGCGACGGATCCACAAACAATGATACGAAAAAGCATAAAAGCAACCGGGGTTAGATTTCCTGAACAGCCAGTGCCGAGCCGCACAGGTACAACACAAAATTCACGATCAAAACACCCAACTCCCTTGTTTTGCTCTTCCAGCGTCATTAACACCTACCGCGGGCCCATAGGAAGACGCAGCTCCTTGACAAAGCTCAAAACATGGGAAAAAAAAAAAANNCAAGCGAAACAATAGAGGAGCTGCCGGCTCTGCAAAGCCTCCCACCTCCGCACGCCCGGGGCTGCTGCCCTGCTGGAGATGCCCGCTGGTCCCCAGGCTGGCTGTCCCTTACTGTCCCCAGGCTGGCGGTGGTCCCCGGCGTGGTGGTCCCCGGCCAGCTTTTCCTGGGCAGGCTAAGAGTGCCCCCTGCAGCTGTCTGCGCCGCCTCCGCCGCCAAGCGATTGTTCGCATTTTCAAATAAATAAGTAACAAAATACAAATAAGACCGGTTCCTAAATATAGAAAGAGCTAAAAGCTCCCGAGCAAAGGCTTATGATTTAAAATCACCCCTCAAAGAAAAAAAAAGAAAAAGCAATCTAGGAGGATAAGTGTTTAGCAGCGCTCCGTCATGCCTGGTTTTAGCCACCCTGAAGGGAAGGAGGGATGGCAGGGGTGGAGGGAGGATTGTGGGTCCGTCCCCCCCCAAGCCATTGGCTTTTGTTTTGAGGATAAAACACACATCTCCTAGTATCCTAGGTAAACAAAACGGATGTTCACGCCTCACTCCGAGAGGGCTGTGAGCAGCGCAGGCAGCTGGAAACTGCGTGTTCCTTGCAATGTTAATCCGAGGGCTCCTCCACCCCTCCTCTCGCGGCACTGAGGTGCAAGACAAGACAGAAAAAAAGAAAAACACACCAAAAAAAGTCCCCCCCCAGTCTCTGCTGGGCTTGTCTATCCTCGTGATATACATAACCCTCCCAGCTCCTTCAACTTAACCCAGGGCCCTAGAAGGCCAACAGATCCCCCTGGTTTTGTTTGCGACAGCTTTACAAAGGTCCCGTCTGTAGCCACACGGTGGTGGGTTTCAAACGAGCGGTGCCTCACGTGCTAAGAAAACTCAGCACAGCCACTTGGAAGTCCACATTGTTTGCCGCGTTTCAGTAGGGCCTCCCAGGGCAGTGTTGAAGCGAAAGCCTCCAACCTGCCCAGCACAAGCAAGAAAAACTTCTTCTACAGGGATCTCGACGTTGTGCCTACCATCACCCCTCCAGCAACATGCGTCCAAAAGCCAAGTCATGGTCTGCATCCAAGTTAAGTCTACAGAGTCCACCCCAAAACCGTGCTGCAACATCCAGTTTTCCTCCCCACCTTACACCTTGCGAGGAAAGAGCCTACCAACCACGCGGGAGCCACTGTCCTCACCTGTGGGCAAGCCAGGAGAACATCACACCCTGATGAAGCAGGTAGAATTCATGGTATGTAGGGAAATGCATCATTTCGCCCGCAACCAACAAATCACTGCCCCGCGGCTCCTCGTAAGGCAGTTTTCGCTGCATGGTCTGGGAAGGTTTCAAAGGGTTAAGTGATTCCTCAGCTCAGCCCCTTTGGGAAGAAACACCACAGCCCTGACCAGACGGAAGGACCTGCCTTCTGCTTAGCAGAAACGCCACCTCCTAACACAGTGCTGCACCGTGACCTGCAGAACTGAGCTATCACCCTAGTTTTGCAGACAGGAGAGACTGATGGTCAGAGCTGGACGCCGATTCCCCCAAATTCCTTCTGCAAGCCAGCAATGGAGCAGGGACCATGGCCTGGGTCAATGAGGTTCTCACTGGACCATGGCCTGGCTCAACGCTCTTCTCATCCCAGAAGAAGAAATGCTGGATGCTCTATTTTACAAAATTTCACCTCTTTTCCGGGATGCATTACAAGGCTTAACGAGGCAAGGATACAAAGAATACAGAGATCAGACAGCGCACAGAAGAACGCAGGCTGGGATCCCAAAAATCTCTTTTCCACGTTCATCCCTCTCCCAGGCAGGTCTCCGGGCTGACGAGGTATTTCTTGCCAGAGAGGGCGTTACAGAGAGCACAGTCCCACATCCTTACAGACACAGGGCTGCCGACCACAGATGGTGTGAGGCACAGGCAGTGAAACACTCATGGAAGGGAAAGCAAGATAAAAATGCTCCCTTCATGATGGGAAGGAGCCACACCATCGCGTGGGGAAGACAGATGGAGTAGGGAGTTGGCCCTAGTTAAACCTTTCCCAGCTGCTGTCTGCAGCGGCTCCGGGTGCTCCTCCCCAGCCAGGTGTGCCGAGCATCAGGAAAGCTGCTGCACGCCTCTCGGGCAAGAGGAAAAACAAAATAAATCCAATGCTACGTCGTTCACACGACAGGCGGGGAAGATGTGGAAGCTGCGGGGGTGTCTGCCTCGCGGTGATGGGCCACCGGGTCCGAGACTGGCTCCAGCCAAAACGCTGGCTTACGTGATGGCCATCTCACCAGCAGGATTTCTATACTAGTATAACCTGCCAAGCCATTTGTATTTACATTCCATAAAAGGCTTGTTTACTTCCACAAAGAAAACAAAAACGCATGTACAATCTGATAAGCAAGATTCTGCATGAAAATCACACCGGCTCCAGGCCGGAGCACTCCGCAGACCCGACGGAAAGCGCTTTCCTACCTGAAGAGTTCCCTGATTTCCCTGACAGTGGCCTGGAACGGGATGTTTCGGACCAGGATCTTGGAAGTCTTCTGCTTCTTGACAGTTTGTTTCTTGCGGGACGACTTCACCGCGGGCCTATGAAGTCAAGAGAAAGGGCAGGTAAGGACCCGACGGCAGCGAGACACCCATCGCGTCCTGGCTCCTTCAAAATTACGAATGCAGAAAAATTAGCCAGCCAGCTCACACCGACAGCCTCGCTGGCAGCTTACTGGTGACAGTGGAATGTCATATACTACACCGAGAAGGAATGAATTTAGGTGATTTAAATCCTACATCTGAAAAATCAAAGTTTCCAGCTTGTTGACTGCAAGCAACGGTTGCTGGTCAGGCAGCCCAGCAGGCAGACTCCTGAGCTCAGGCAGCAGGCCTGCACTCACGTTTGCCACTAGCTTTTGTTTTGACATCAAATCTCGTCCATCCAATTCTCAGGAGGATGTACGATTTAATATATTTAAAAAAAAAAAAAAAAGCTTAAGGTAAGCTAATTTTGATTTTTTTTCTTACTGGCTTAGAAAACAACAAATTAAGGTTTTTATAATAGATTGATAATTATTTTTTTTTAACTTCAGAATTGTACTGCATTTGAACAAGGCAAGAATTTACCTAATAGAAAACAAAGCAGCTCATTTCATAAAGCAAGAACATTCCGCATCATAGGCTGGATACCTACCGAAGGGGTTTTAAAAATTAAAATGGATGAAAATGGTTTATTAAAGAACTGAAACATAAAGTGCAGACAAGGAGCCGCCAGACTGTTTCTGGTCCTCAGGGAACAGATTTTCAAGCAAATTTTGACATTTCAGAGAAACCTCCTCCAGCTGGGTTTCCAAAGCGTCTGAAGGACAGTTTTTAGCTGCCAACGTTCACCTTCAAACAATCTGGATTAATTTTCAACTTTGGACTTAAAGGATTCTGTACTGGATAAAAACTAGGAAGGAAACCCTAAAAAGCAGGACACTAACTCCAAGTCAATTCATCCACAAGCAACCAACCACCTCCTCTGCACCTGGCAGCCCAAACAAAAGAAGTTAAATCCAAATTCGTTTTTTTTTTCCAAGCAAGAAAAAACAACCCCACCCAGTATTTGTCTTTATTTGATCAGAATTGGCAGCAAAACATTATTCTTAAGCCACTCTTCTCCCCGATGAACTAGGCTGAAATAATTCATTACACAGAGAAGATTTGTCTTCCAGAACTCTTTAAACCTACTGGAACTTGGGCTATCCGTTGATTTCGCAACCTTGACCAAACCGCCATCAAAACAGAGGTTTTCAGAGTCTCTTCCTTGAGTGCGGAAGAAAACTCAAGTGCCTGGTTCTCACTTTGTGCTCATTTTTGGGGTCCCACTACTGCAGGCTGCTTATGGATTTTAACTGGAAATATGTCACTTGACGAGTGATCGTTTCTTTTTTCTTTTCAAGTAAGAAATCACTAAAGCGACTCCAAGTGAAGCACAACAGAGGCTGATGTGTCCAGCAGTCAGAGCGCTACTGACCACATCCCTCACAATGCAGAGACGCTAGGTAAGAAGTTAAGAACCCACCAGCTTCAACGTAGCCTTGTTAGAGGCGAGACACACGCTTTACCTGATAGCTCGCTCCGAGATTTTCACCTCCAGCTGATGGCCATCTACAGAGCAGCCCTAGAAGTTAAAAAAAATCTAAGTCACAACAGTTTCCAAGCTTCCAGACTACAAACACAGCATTTCACATCTTGCTCTTTCCCATATATTTGTCCCCTTTCTCCCTGCCAAAGGTTTTCTCTGTTGGACACCGCTCATGCGAGGCAAGGCTTCTCACGGACAGGAGGTTGGAGACAGCCTGACTGACTGAAGCAGCAGCCAACATCCCCGCTCTAGCTGTCCATCAGCCTCAGCGCTGCCACTAAATTGGCAAAGGCAAGTCACTTCACTGCTCTGAGCTATGGTTTCCCCTGCCTCCAGACTGCAAACCCTTCACCCTCATCTTATTTATTCTGGAATGAGCCGGATGTTGCGTAGAGACATGGTTTAGCGATGGTTTTTGTGAGAGTTAGGTTGAGGGTTGGACTAGATGATCTGAAAGGTCCCTTACAACCTAGGCAAACCTATGATTCTATGTCTTATTGGCCATCAGCAGCCAAAACAGCAAGAAATTCTTCTGTCCCTTGCTTCCTGCGCCTCAAAGAACTTCCCTTCAGTTCAGCACTGAAAACAAGCAGCCTCTTGTCTAATCATCCCTGACAGGGCATGACACGCAAAGGCACTACACCAGGAACCTGGAGCCTTGCCGCCCCTTCCCTCCACAAAAATACCCGTTTTCCTGCTTTCTCTCTTCCCCAGGATTCTGCCTTCCAAAAGGACAGAGAGATGTATCTATCCCAAGTCTTCCCCAGGGCTGTGGAATACGAAATACCCCCCTGCTGAAGGTGGCTCACAGCACCCAGGTAGCATGGATCAAACACTCAGATGTTTTTCTGGCAGCAGAGAAAACGATGTGTTCCTTCAGCGTGCAGCCAAACCCCATGGCCTATGTCATGGAGAAGGCCAGAAGACCCTGAAGCAACGGCAGAGCCACAGAGGGTAAAGCCAAACTCTGCAGCATTAAATACCAAGCAATATTTGTTGCCAGTGGGGGCCTGGGTCTCTGTCGCCTCTGCAAAGGGAACCTTGCACAATAAACTCATTAAATTTCAATCATTGCATATTTTCTGCCACGTCCATATTGAATCAGCACTAGGAAACACTCCTTTGCATGAGGTCTTCTCCCTTTACAAACCCTCTTTCCTCCTTTTCCTTCCCTCTTCCTCTTTCCTGGCCCATTTTAGAGGCTTCTCCATCTGCACAGGGTAACTCGCAGCACTGACATGCTCGGCTACACTTTGAACCTCCATCCGAGTCTTCGCCCACCATATCGGGAAAGAAATCCGGACAGACGATGCCTAAGCTCACCTGGAGCCGGCGCAGGGCCTTCTGGGCGCTCTCCGGCTTCTTGTACTCCACAAATCCAAAGCCCATGGAAAGCAAAGCGCCTGTCAGAAGAGAGAGGGGACTCATTAAGCTAGCAGGAAACAGTGACAATATTAAGCAGAAGATTTAAAAACAAATCAGAAGCGAGTGTCAGTTGCCAAACTCGGGGGGACAGAAACTAAAACCCCAGGCAAAGGGCCAGCCTGCCTGTGCCCTGATTCCGACGCTCCTCATGAGCACCCAGAAGCTGGGAGGGCTGGAGCCCCTCTGCTGGGAGGACAGGCTGAGAGAGTGGTGGTGGTGGGGGGGGGGGGTTCAGCCTGGAGAAGAGAAGGCTCCAGGAAGACCTTCAAGCCCCTTCCAGTCCCTAAAGGGGCTCCAGGAAAGCTGGGGAGGGACTCTGGAGCAGGGAGGGGAGCCATGGGACGAGGGGGAAGGGTTTGAANGGAAGAGGGGAGATTGAGATGAGATGTGAGGAAGAAATTCTTTGCTGTGAGGGGGGTGAGCCCCTGGCCCAGGTTGCCCAGAGAAGCTGTGGCTGCCCCATCCCTGGAGGGGTTCAAGGCCAGGCTGGACGGGGCTTGGAGCAACCTGGGCTGGTGGGAGGTGTCCCTGCCTAGGATGGACGATCTTTAAGATCCCTTCCAACCCAAACCATTCTATGGTTCTGTGATTACTGACTGTTTTGAGCAAGACGCTGCTCTAGAACAGCTTGTTTTCGGTCTGACATTGAAGAGGAGATAACCCATGTTATGCATGCAAAACAGATTTTATTTTTTTTTGCTTTGCCGAATTTCAGTGCAAACTCCTTAAATAAAGCGCTAAGTCCTACAACACACCCACTGAGTAAATGATCTCATTATGGATACACAAACATTTGTTTATACCCAGGACTTTTTCCTCATGACTGAAAGGAGACCTTCATTTGGAAAATTTGCCAGCTACCCAGAAACGGGTGGGACTTTTGCTGCAGGATAGCAACGTGCAAGTTGCAGTTTGGTCCCCTGGAGACATTTCTAACCTGCAGCCCTTTCAGAAATTCATTTTGGCCAATAGCCGACAACCAGTCAATTACTGACCGCTGCTGGGAGCCGAGCATTTGAGATCTGTTTGAGTTTGTATTTCCCAGCATCGCAAAGCGCCAGCCCTGCATTTCATTTCCGAGACAAAATGCCTTTGAGGTCTGCAAGGCACAAAAGGAGCCAACATTCCTATAAATCTGGGCAGGCAGCTGCTGGTTCCGCGCAAAAGGAGGAGACATCTACAGAGGTTTGCAGCACCTACGGTCACACCATGCTGCTGAGGAACACACTGCCCAAGACAAGAGCTGGGTGAGGGAAGGAAAAATCCACCAGCAAAAACGTAACACCCAGTTTCCAACTTCCAGACCTCGATGTTGCTCTCTGGTCATGAGCACGCCTACAGCCAGACAGGCAAGCAGTACTGAAGAGTTCGCTTTATTTCTTTTTCCTTTCAGCGGATCTGAGTTTTCAAGTATCCCATGCAAGAGGAGCCTTCTTAAGGCAAAATCCCATAAAGCTGTGCAACTCCCTAGCCCACAATCCGGAGAGACAACACAGCCCCTCCAGCCAGCGCTTGCCTTAAGGAAACTCTGCCCTGTCCAACCGCCCAGAAGGCGAGCGCAGTCAGCGCAACAGGCGTCACCGCTCGTCACCGCGGCCTGCCGGGCTGGAAGCTGGCAGGCAGAAGGCAAACGAAGCTCGTTCAGCACAGCACTCTGCCAGGCACCCTTGAAGATCCCAGCCGTTACTGCACATAAAGCATGCCGTGCGCAGGTTTAATCATCACGGGGCACCGGTTCCTTTCAACTTGCGTCCCGCTCTCTTCTTCTGTGATCCTGAAGGAGCTGGCTTCTCTATCTAAAGATCTAAGAGAAGGCCACGTCTCCACAAATCCCACAATTGAGCTTAACCTCCTAGACCGAACTCTGGGGTATTTTTGGTTGCTGCTTTCAGCCATTTCAACAGGCACACTTTGAGAAATATTAAGGATTTTGCCAAAGAGAACACAAATGCTCAGCCAGATGAATGCTAAAACGATGCCACACCTGAGCCCTCAGCAACCAGCCGAGGGAAGGAATTGAACAGCAACATCTAGAGTACCTGCTTTGTCTTTCTTCTTGGATATTGTGCAGCTCTTCACAGCTCCCACTTTGGAGAACGTCTGCAAGGAATTCGGACACGTGATTCAGTTCCCTTTGTCACCGGCGTGCAACTCAACTCGAGTGACAATGTGGCCCTCTTCCAGGGCCAGGAGCACATGCTCACAGGCCCACCTCCCCCAGCGCATACCTGACAAGCAGTCAGAGCCGCTGTGTCTTTTCTTGTAAGATTATTTCTCTCCAAATATATACACACAGACAGATTTTTAAAGATATCAATACACATGTTCCCAGAAACCCTCCACCACCCCTCAGAAACAGCGCAGAGATCTGGGATGGCTCTGGAGGAACACTATGGATCACAAGATGCCCTCGGCCACCTTCGCGGTGGGGGACTCCTGCGATGCCCCTGGAACGTGGCTCCTTCTAAAGACATACAGAAAGGGCTGGAGGGTAGCAGGGGCTGCAAGCCATCTATTTGACTTACTTGTAAAACTGCAGCCAGAAAAAGAAGAGGGGACAAGTCCCGGTCCCCCTCCCAACATTTACATTTGTCCCCAGACCCAGCCGGACCAGGGTCCCTACACAGTACCGCTGTCCCAAGGTAGAGCAACACAGGTCCAGGATGGACTGACGTTGCACCGGCATTTTTGGGCCATGAAATGTGGCATTTCACATGGCTACAAAAACTGGCAGAGACGAGAACTCCCAGATGCTTTTCCCTGTTTTGCTGCTACCATCTCACATGGCTTTAGAAACGCTAGGATCTCTCCCAAGTGCTTTGCTGAGGTAAAGCAGCACAGACAGCTCAATGCTGATAGAAGCTTAGATGAAAAGCACATCTCGGTGAAACCATCATTTATTTACTTATTGCCTCAACACACAAAGCAGAATCACAGCTGCACAAGTGCTTGGCCCAAGGAGAAGGATTACAGAAAGCATGGGAAATGAGGAGTCTTAAAAGATTTCCTACCGCCTCCACCTGCCCCAAGGTGGAATTAAACCCCACCAAAATGGTTTCAGATACATTTGTCTTAATTGATGCCTGAAACCCCAAAGCAGAGGTTCCCATTCCCAGTACAATCCAGTGCTCCCTCAACTCCCATTAGGTCATATTGGCTGCAATTTAACTCTTCTAAACACTTCACCCTCAGCAAAACAGAGGTGGAGAACAGCTTGTCCCCTGCCTTCCGCAGCAGAGTAGAGCCCCTTCTTCTAGCCCATGCTGGGAGTGGGGGCTTTACTCCACCAGGCTTCTCAGTCTGGCCCTCAACCACACGCTCAACCCCCTCCCACTCCATCCAAGCAGACCACGCTAAGCAAAACCCCGTCCCCTTTCCTTGCTTACGGCTCACCTCCTTCAGTGTGTCTTCCGTGGTGGCAAAGTTCAGGTTTTTGATGAACAAGGTACACCCAGGAATGCTTTCTTCTTCCTCCTCCTCTTCTTCTTCCTCCTCTTCTTCCTGTGCTGCTGTTTCCTCTGAGCTCTTTATACCTTCACCTGAAACAGAAAGAATAAACCAAACTTTGTAAGGTGTAACAAAGCCAGATTCGGGGGGAGCTTGCCCGCTATCCCAGCTAATAGTTACTACTCCAGCAGGAACAGGCCACTTCTCTACTGGCTCTTTAGGGATGGACATGGACTGAAGCAAACTCACAGTATATGAACAGGTCCCCATGAAAAATAAAATATTGCCTATTCTTTGAGCGTAAACACTCCCCAAACCGGCTTCCTTACACCAGAGACCCAACCAGGCACCTACTGAACTAGGTAAGGGGCCCCAAACTTGCTTGAGCATCCTTCTGCACTGCTGCTCTGAAACCTCATCTCATTCCAAAATGTATCCCCAGGACATGAAATAACTCACCCATCGGCACGTGAAGGAACATGGTCTGTTCTGCCCAAACATATACTGAAGGGCAACGAAGAACTACACCCAGCACCGAGGTTGCCATCTTAAAGGGCTTCACTATGGCATTAACACTTCCAGAGTTTATACTCCCTGACCCACAAGCCTCACTCAGGCCAACAGCAACGCACGTTATTTTGTACAAATCTTACTCTGGGATTCTGCGAAGATAAACTTGTAAAAAGAGAACCAAATAATCAAGCTGCAATTCAGTGCTCAGCGCAACAGCTTCCTCTGGGGCACCCAAGCCCCACGGCGGAGCTGTGAATGCCTGCCCACAGCTGGGAAGTTAAGAGAAGCCTGGATACTGTACAGCTGATCAACGGGCAAATCTGCTGGTATTTGCAGTTGGTCTTACCAAGGAGGGAGGCTTTGCCAACTGCATTTTGACTCTCTCCATCCATGTATCCATCCGTCCATTCCCTTCTCTTCCCAAATTCTAAAATGACTGTATTTAACACGATGAAGAGGCCTCAAAGCTACTGAGCTTTCGCACACACAGGAGGGTGGGGAGAGGTCTGTTGGATCCCACAGTGAAGCAGAGGCTGCAGCGGGACTAGGCCCTTATTAGACATCAGAGAATACAAACCAGCGTATGTGCACATGTGCTCTCTCTCATCCATTGACTCACCAACTCCTTTCCACACCAGACCACTTGTCTTTTTAGAGCAGCTTCATCCTCCGCAGCACAGCTGATGCTGTGCTCAGAAGGAACAAACTACACATCTCCCTTTGGCATTAACATCCCCCTCGGCGATTTTTCTAGGCTTATTTCTCCCTCATTTGGTACGAGGAGAACCTGCATTGCACCAGGGGTGTGCAGTGACACCTCCCCAGCTCCATCCCAAGGGCTGTCTTTCCCAACGCAGCTCCATCTGGCCGCCCTCCCTGCCCCCAGCACCGGCCTTTTTGCTCAGGTGATCCAACCCTCCTCACTCCAGCCTGCAGGGTACTTGCCAACAAGGCACAGGAAAAAAAAAACCCATTGCCTGTGAGGGAGGCTTGTCTGAGGAAACAGGGAAGAGAATCGGTGAGACGGGTGGGATGAAGAGGTGCCTCCGTCTGTGGCTGGCACAATACGGCATGGCCACGCGCTGCTGCCCAGAGCCCTTTTGTGAGCCAGGCGTTCACTGCACATCCCCTCCCTTCCCTCTCCCAGATCCAGAGGCTGGCAGCAGAGACCATTATTAGCCCTGAGCGGCCTTCCAGGAGCTCCTGTGCTTAAAGCTCTTTATCTCCAGGTGAGAGTCTCAGTTACAAAGAGATAAAGTGCCCCCCACCTCCCCCTGGTTCCAGCCTTCCCCTGCATCCCAGGCACAGAATGGCAACCCAGGAAGAGGCTTTGCATCAGCTTTTCTCCCTCCTCCCCAAAGCTCAGAGTCCTGAAATATCTTCTAGCAAAACCTACACAAAGCCACACTTCTTCAGCCTCCTCTTTTTCTTTTTTAAAAAGGATCTTGAAAGCTTTTAAATGTATCGGCAAGATTTAATTTCTACAGCCCCGGGGATGGGAAGAAAGAAGTTATACTCAGGGAGAGAATGTCACGTCCTTGCAGTGGGAAATCACTCGGACAAAGCATACAGTGGGGCTTGACACAAAAGGACAGAAGAAATACGGACAGGGACCCACAACCTGTCACCAGCAAGTCAGCCACTCGCCCACTGCTGCCCAGTACTGCCGTTGCTGCAGCTGGCTTGGCTGCCCATGGGCAAGGACGGTGTCCTTGCACAGCACACGACCGCACGCACGCTCAGGGCTGAGGTCCAGCCTACAGAAAACAGCCACTGCTCTCACAGCTACTCCCAAGACCATTCTGGACCAAAACTCTCTTCCCAGAGCTCACGTTAGCCCACTCCAAACTGGACCCGTGTGCTGTGAGCAGGACTGCACGGCCCACACCTCATCCAGGAGGTGAGGAGGCCAAGGACAGGAATAAGCACAACACTTGTATGATACAATCAACTAACATACTGCAGAACAGGTGACCTTACGTGCAGACACCTTTGTGAGGCTGGTTCCATCCCCAAAGGGTCAGGAATATCAGCACTACTGCTTTCCACGTAAACGAGAGGTGGAAAAACCAAAGATACCTCTGTCCCAAAGTCAAAGTTCTTACCAGGTACCAGCCTAGCTTTACCTTCCTTTTCTGGAGCCTCAGGGGTTTTTTTCTGAGGGGCTGGGCTGAAGAAGACACCCATTGGAGCCCATTCCAGATACAACGGCACAGAATGAAACTGTAGAGAGAACACAGGGGAGAAATGAAGAGCGGAGGGGGGAAGGCCTGAAGAAAAAGCTCTGCTCTCAGCTTTATTTTCCTCTCACTCTGTAATGGAAAACAGCAGCAGCGGAAGAGCTGAGAAACTTTTTCAGCTGGCTAAACTCTTTCACCAAAGAAGAGTCTGTATCCAGCCTCTCACAAGAGAAGCGTCTACTGTCTACCACGCTCTTGTATCCCCAAAGGTAAAAGAAACCTCTCCAGGCCACCGAGGCTTTTCTAGATGTGTGACAGCCCCCTCCTCCAGCCATCTTCTGCAGGTTGAGGGCCCTACTCGGCCACTGCTGCACAAGGATACAGCAGGCATCTCCCTAAATCCAAGGGACAGAGTAACAGCAGTGGCTCTGGGATAACTCACTTCCCTCAGAAGTCCTCTGCCCTTCATGTTTGTAGCAAGCACTCCTTTCTGCAGCTTCACAACAGGCCAAGATCCGCCCTCTCCAGACATCCAGACAGCTGCCTACCCCCTTGCCATGCTCACCTTGGAGTAGGCCAGCTTAGTGAACGCTTGCTTGGCCTCAGTTGGCTCCAGGAACTCCACAATGGCTGTGACACCTCCTTCTGGCAGCAGCACCCGGCCCAGGCTGCCGTGTTTGCCGAAGACATCCTCCAGCTCCGCTACGCTCGTGCTGGCCGGGAGGTTCTTTACCAGGATCACCGTTTTACTCCGCTCACCAGCGGCCTGCCGCGTTCAGTGGGGGAAGAAGGGAGAGACGGGATTTAAAAAAAACAAAACCCAGTATCTTAATAACTGAAGATCCAACACGCCGTGCTCTCTCACTCCACAGCACCCTTTTCCAGGCTCCAAAAGGGCCAACAGCCACCTAGAAAACACTTCCTGTAAAATCCACACCCCAGTACAACCTCCCTGTTGCACAAACAGGAGCTCCAACTTCACCCTGGTATGGACACAGGACTCCTCCTCTGCCTACAAGCAGCTGACCGTCATACTATAAGCCATCACACTTACGTATTTCAACCACCCCGAGGGCAGCTGCATTTTCAAATGGACAGAACATTTCTTAACCCATGTAAGGGTTCAATCCTACAAGATGCTGAGGATTTAGTTACTATTTTCAGTGACAGCTGAGGACACTAGGCCTAGGCCATCATCTAGAAAGGGCAGGTCCACATCGCTCCCTCCAGCTGGGCATCTCACCTGACTGAAGGAATCCAGGCTGACTCCATTTTCAATGAGGAACCGGCGAATTTCCTGGACCAGCTCAGTTTCTCCCAGAGCGACCCTCACTGCCACACTGTCTTTACTCTCCTGCAGGCGAGAAAGTCAGTCACCTGTTGTTCCTGCTCCTCTCAGAAGCAGATGCAAAGGAAATTTAGCAGAAAGCCTGAAGGTTAAAATGCTCCAGCTCCTCTGAAGCTGCCAAGAGCGTTGCTGTTCGAGTCAGAACACTTCACAAGGCAAAATACCATTTCCAGGAAGGATCTGAACTTCAGGGTGTAAATTCCCATCAACTTCTAGCTATGTAGAAACGCAGAATTCAGCCACAGAAAAACAAGAGTGGGAAGGAGGGCTGGGAGTGTCGCTTTGCCTTCCAGTGGCAAAGGGACTGTTAGGCTCAGATCCCACAGAGAAGGTAAAACGATCTCCCAGCCTTTATGGTGCTCGTTCGTGCACAGAGGAAGGCCCTGGGCTGAGGAAGCAGATCGGAAAGTGATCTCCCATCCCAGCTGATCAATAACTCAACTCACATGATCCAGCACTTGGCTTTTGGAAGCGTTGTACTTCTGAGCAATGGCATCAGCCACAGCATTTGTCCCCACAAACAACGTGTTCCAGTTGTGAGAGCTGGAAAGAGAAAGAAGAGCCAGGTTCAGAGTCGTGTGGTCCCTTCTTCCACTGGTGTCTCTCTATTCAGTGGTCCTGGGAAAAAACAGCTTTGAATGCCACCATGAGCATCCAGGGTGAAAAGCCAGAGGGAAAGAAGGGTGGAAGACCCTTGGAGAACGGACAGGATGAGGGAGACATGGCTGGAGAGAGAACACAAAGGCCGCAGCTTGGCTCTCCTTCCGTAGAGGTCACTGGTCACAGCTCTGCAGTTACAGCAGGAAGTTCAGATGTTGGCTCAGAGGAACATGGGGGGCGGGTTTCAGATGGTTTCCTAAAAGCACAAAGCCCACACAAGCAAGGTTGCATTCCTTTCCCTTCCGGTCACAAAATACCAGCCACTTCTTTTGAACTAATTTGTCACATAGAAAGATAAAGTTCCTACAAGTTTCAGAAATGCAGGTCGCCAAGTAGAGGTGAAAGACCCAGCTGATCTGAAACCACTACCCTAAAGAATTACAGTATCAGAACAACTTTAAGTAGACACCAGAGAAATAGACTCGTACACAAAGCCATTCAAAACCACGTTTGTCTCAATTTCTGCTGCTCACTGAGGTACTAGAGCTACTAGGACAGAGGAATCAAGCAGGTAAGAGACAAAGGAAACCGAGCTGCACAGCAAGTGCTTTATTGACTCTGGTAATCTGTACAGCCCCTGTAAAGACCCCACATGCATTCCCACCCCTAGGGAATTTGGCAGGTTGTGTTGCCTTGCTCCACTACAAGACACCTCTGTACCTGGCACTGTTGGCTTTGTCCTTGGCCTCTTTCTGCTTTTTGTAGGAGGAAGACTCTTCTGCATCCACATCTTCGATTTTTTCCTTTTTGATTGTGGATGGTAGAAGATGCATCATTCTACCCTAGAAGAAAGGAAGAAGAGGTTCAGCAGCTCTGAAATAACCCACAGAAGTTCATGAACTAAGCAGAGTGGAGGAAATTTTCTGGCACCTTTCCTAGTCAAGCAGCCTAGGTGGAAGGAGGGAATCTTCCTTCCCAAAGGAGACATTACTGCAAGTCAGAGTAGCCACACAATGCCAGAGACTGAGACTCGGATCTCCTTCTCCACCTCCAGCGCAGACTTTGGTACCTGCGATGCTCTTCAAACCAGGTTGCTCGACCAAAAACAAGTGTGCTCTCATACAGCAAAGCAGAAGAGACTCAACCTTTTCATCAAAGCACAGAAGCAGTCTCTTGGCCACGTTACTAACAAATATTCCCAACAGCAGCAGTCCGACAGCAAAGGAAAGCCATCAGTCACCATACCTGGAACACTTGCCCGTCCATTTCTGCGTAGGCTTTCACCGCGTGCTCAGGAATCATGTAGGTGATGAAAGCAAAGCCTTTGGATTTCTTGGTCAGTCTGTCTATAGGGAAATGGATCTCTGAGAGGGGTCCTGCAAAAGGGAAGGCCTTTCCGTGAGAGATGTCATCGCACTGCCATCACACACCCTGAACTGGCACCTCCTGGCCAAAGCCAGGGAGCAGCTCTGAATACTGCAAAGGGTGTGCAGCAAGACACCAGCCTGGGTGAGGAGCTGCTGGCTGCAGATTGACAAGGCAGGCCCTGCAAAAGCACCCCAGCTCCGGTTGTGCCCCGTGTGGCAGCTCACAGGGCTTTGACATGCAACACAAACCAGGCAAGCTCCAAGCAGCTGCATTTACCTTCAGTCAGGAATAAAGATTTCCGCAACCTCACCCTCTCTGCCCCTCAGGACACTCTAATGCCAAGGCAACCTTAAATTTGTTTAACTTTGAGCTAGCAAAGGGAAGCTTCAGGCTTCCACCTGACATGCCAAACATGAACATGAATTTGGGGTGTATTTCAGCAGCATGGCCAGCAGGTCGAGGGAGGTGATTCTGCCCCTCGGCTCTGGCGGGATCCCACCTGGAGTACTGCATGCAGTTTTGAAGTCCTCAGCACAAGGACATGGATTCGTTGGAACGGGTCCAGAGGAAGTCACAAAAACGATCAGAGGGCTGGAGCCCCTCTGCTGTGAGGACAGGCTGGGAGAGCTGGGGGGGTTCAGCCTGGAGAAGAGAAGGCTCCGGGGAGACCTTGGAGCCCCTTCCAGTCCCTAAAGGGGCTCCAGAAAAGCTGGGGAGGGACTCTGGATCATCAGGGAGGGGAGCCATGGGACGAGGGGGAACGGTTTTCAACTGGAAGAGGGGAGATTGAGATTAGATCTCTGGAAGAAATCCTTTGCTGTGAGCGGGGTGAGCCCCTGGCCCAGGTTGCCCAGAGAAGCTGTGGCTGCCCCATCCCTGGAGGGGTTCAAGGTCAGGCTGGACAGGGCTTGGAGCAACCTGGGCTGGTGGGAGGTGTCCCTGCCCAGGGCAGGGGGGTTGGAACTGCATGAGCTTTAAGGTCCCTTCCAACCCAAACCATTCTACGGCTCGCCTCTTACCTACAGTATCTAGAAATCTGTGTGATCAGTATTTCATGCAGCAGGTGCTTTTGGTTATCTCCTTCTCCCCATCCCACTAGGTTCTCAGAGCCTACACTGACTGGCAAGAGCTTTTTACCGTTGCATCAGAGATGCAATGAGAGGGGTGAGGGCACACATCAGCACATGATTCCAGCAGAGAAGCATGAAGCCAGCATCAGTTTCAAAGCCAAACAGCCACACACCACCACACCAGGCGATAAAGATGATGGGAGTGGGGCCATATTCAAGGACACACAGCTTTGTCCATTCACACCCAGCAAGAAAACCTCTGTGTGCGCAAAGCAAAGACACAGCCCTGCAAATCCCAGTCCCACAGCAAATACTTACCATACTTGGAAAAGATTTTCTCCAAGTCCTCCTCAGTGCTAGTAAAGGGAAGATTCCTGACAAAGAGTCGCCCGGATTCAGACAAGTCCTCTTCTTCCTCATCGTCCCTCTTCCTTCTTTGCCATGGCTGGTTATCAGGTTTTGCTGTAACGGTTTCTTTTGGGGTATTCCTGCATCGGAATACCTCAACACATTGTCCACCTAATCCACAAACACACAGAGAGGCACATTACATGCTTCCCAAGGCCATGGGCAATCAATATCAATGTGCAAAGAGCCTGGGCTTACAGCAGTGCCACAAGCAATTGCAATTCCACAAGCTTTGAGCAGANAGAGAGAGAGAGAGAGGAGGTGGGTGCTGCAAGAAATCAGTCTTCATAAAAAACAGGATAACATTTGCTAGACAGCTCCACAGTCTCCCTTCCTTACAGGCATCTCCAGCTTTTCTGCCTGTGCCAACCTAGTCCAAGGCTTTCAAGTAGATACTCTCATTCTGCATGCGATTTTTACAAATATTATTCTAGTAGTTCAGCTAAGGACTAGGCCAAGAACAGGTTTCAAATGCAGGCTTACAGAATCATTTGTACAAATCCCCTACGTTACCCCAACCAGATTTAAACAATATCATTTTTATACCAAGAGCAAGATACACTTGAAGTGCATGACAAAAAAACGCGGGCCAAAGAGCAACACACGCACAGCTCAGTCACTTGCCAGTTCTACGCTGCTCCTGACACAGCACCTGGCTTATCCCGGCATCAGCCGAGTGGAGGAAACTACCCCCACCATCTGCCTGGGAAAAACTAAAACAACGGGAGGTACTTCTGCAGTAAACACTTCAGCAGCTGAGCACCCTGCCATTGACATCAGCCAGAACAAGGAGGAACAAACAGCCCTTACCTATGTATTCTTTTTTTCGCTTCAAGGCCCTTTGCACTTCTGCTTCACTCTTCAAGTCAACAAAGATGCAACCTTGGGGGAAGGAGAGGTTCAACTGAGCGTCATGTGGGGAACACACAACCACTAATTGGCTAATTAAGGGTGAATTGGGCTTTCTTTAGTATAGATTCCTATAGATAAAGCATTCGACTCCCATTAAAGTTCAATCCAGCCTGAAAATGGCCAAGTCAGTCTGTAAGGCTGCCTTTTAAAAGCTTATTCTCTACACACAAACCAAAGAAGCCCAACTTAACAGCTGAAGTAGGCTTTCACAGGTATCTCCAAGAGCAAACAAAGGGTGTATCCGCTGTTAGGTTGCAAAAGGAAAACAGCATATAGCAGAGTTCTCCACCAGCTCCGAGGATCTGCTCCACACTCCTTCTGCCGGGTACCTCCAGTAGCCACAGCCTGGCAGGAGACCCACCGTGGCTAAAGACCGCTCTGCAGCCGATAGGCACAGGTCAGCAGAGTCCCTGGGTGCTACTGCAGCCATCCCAGAGGAAGAGGCCTTTCCTTGGCACGGTTTGGTATGTTTCGGAAAGTTTCAGAGGCAGATCAAAAAAAAGGCTCCTGCTGCTATGCCTAAGGGAGCGTAGCCAACATTCCTCTGCCCACGGCATCCTATGGACAGCAACTAGGGCAGGCGAGCTGCAAAGTCATAGAAAGGTCTGTTAAGAATCAGTACGCGAGCCACCGATTTGGAATTGCAGATGGGAAGAGCGGGGGTGTGACTGAGAGGTCCTCTAACTCACAGATCCAACCCCCACCTTCCACATATAGACATTACCTGTATTTTTCCCCTGGGCGTTTTTTCCTATCCGGATAGCCACTGGCTTCAGAGGCAAAAAGAAGTCACGAATCTTTTGCTGTAGGAAGAATTATAATTGTTTAAATAAAGCTCCCAGGCACAGAAAGCAGCACATTTCAGGCTTCTAGTTTTTATATACACTACAAGAACACCATGTGCAACATACAACATCTCCGCATAAAACCACTTGAAAAATTTCTCCAACTGCCCATACAACCCTCACAACAGCTCCGTAAGTGACGACAGAAGCCGCTACAAAGATCGCACCAAGTTACACACTGAGAACACCCTTGAGCCTCCATTCCCAGCTCGGTGACAACACTTGCCTCAGTGATGTTCAAGGGGGCACCACGAAGTTTCACCGTGTGTGGTGTGCTGGCTTCTGCTGAGCTGCCTTGGTTCTGGACACAAGGATGGGGAGAAAAAAAAAAGAAAAAAAAAAAAAGAAAAGAAGCCAAGTGAAAACCAACAGAAGTCAGAGTACAACAAGCTGGTCTTGTCCAGCAAACAGAAGGCTGAAGAGTGGGAGAGAATATCAAGAGATTTCTCACAGCTGCATCAGCCTGGGCAGGAGGTGCCGGATGAGAGAGCAAGGTTTGGCTGGGATAGTCAAACCCAGTCGCTAAAAATTGAGTTCTGCAGAACAGTGTTTCCTGCAGACACAGGAAAAACCTCTGGAAAGGGCACCAGCAGCACTTGTTTGCAAGCCCCATCTTCCAGGGACTCAATAAGCACTGGATCCAGCAAACTTTTTGAATGGCTCCTGCCCAGTGAGCCAAGAAAGCTGGTACCTACGGGGACCCACAGACTTCAAGCTTTCAGCCCACCCCTGGAGCAACTGACAGACACACACTACCCCCTAAAGCTCCTGCTTTAGATAAGACAAAAGTCTAATTCACCTATACCTCTAGCATGGATCCTTTTTTCTTCTTCTCCGCTGGTGTCTCTTGCTGTGTTTGCTGGGCTTTTGGCTTCCCCTTTTTATCTGTGTTGGTGCCAACCGTTTCTGCAATGCCTGAATCCTCCTCGCTCTCATTTTCTTCTTCTACCTCCTCACTATCTGTTTCTTCCTCTGAACTGGATGAGGAGGAAGAATCCTTCACCACTTTAGATTTCAGGTAATCCATATCAGAGAGGTCTTTGCTGGTAGCTGCCTTCTTCTCTCCTTTCTTTGCTGTCAGAAAGAAGAGATCAGAGAATTTTTATGCACAGATGCTGCTGCTGCTCTCTCCCCAGCCGGGTAAAAGCTGAGGGCAGACAGAATCACAAGAACCACCTTCCCCTCCTCTACCCTTTTCACGGGGAAGAAAGGCATGAGAATAGCAGAGCAATTTTATCTCTGCAATTCCAGACTGATATTTCTGGATGACAGTTTTTCAAAGCAACAGCTCATGTATAAAACAAATCAGAAAGGAGCTTGAGGAACACCTTGGCAGAGTATTTTGTCTCAGTTTTAAGCAAATACTTCAGACAGACCCCAGAGAAGTTTCTCTACTCTTCAATTTAGTTTTGCAAGGTAAAGGACAGAGGAAGCTGTTTCTCCAAAACACTCCTCCCCACCAAAGATCAACTGATCATTTTAATTACCCAAACAGAGGTGAGAAGCAGCAGGGAAATGCTATTGACTCCAAAAGAACAGCATAAGGGAATACCATACAAAGAGGGAGAAAGGCTGCAAAACCACAGTCATCACCAGTGCAGGGACATGGGCTTCTAAGAAGTCATATACCACACTGCAGCCCAGATTTCTCCGTCTTCTAGCTTAACCCGCTACTCTACTAGATACAATTTTCCTTTCAGGATCCAAGATACTTAACTCCATCCCTTCCTATCTGACAGGGCCCAAGGATACCCACTTCCAGAAATATGCAAAGGCAGAGCATAGTTCACGGACATCAGCTACAGGTTACTAATTAAACAGAAACCACACTGAGCTCTGGAAATCCTGGCGATAAAAGTAGCTGCAGACTAGGAGAGCGTTTAAGGGAAAAATACAGCTGTTTGCCCTGTTACTCTTCCCTAGACACTGACTTAAGGACCCAGGGAAAAGCAAAAATGCCATCCCCTTAATATCAGAAACTGCATTTCCCACATTTCCTCAGATCTGGGAGAACAACCACATATCCACAGCACAAAGAATGAGTCTCATGCTTGAGAAACCACCTTCCTGATCAGACTGTCTTCATTTGGAGGTAGGGCTCCAAGTTAGCACACCTGCTCTCACATTCACCATGACAAAGACAAGCAAAGGGTGAGAGTTCCTTTCGGTACCTTTAGTTGCCTCCTCATCTCCAGAAGGTTCATTCCCATCCTCCTCCTCACTTAGCTCCTCAGACTCATCTGAATCAAAGTTGAGATAATCAGCTGCTGGCTTTGATTTTCCCTTCTTGGGCTCCTCTGCCAAAGTGTCATTAGCCCAAGTGGCCACCTGAGACCGTTTCTGGTGAACCACCAAGAACTCCTGGAATGTCTTATCTTCTTCCAGCTGTTGAAAAAGAAACCAAGCAAGACAAGCTGTGAAGACAGACAAAGGAGAGCTAGTAGTAAGTTTTAATCCAAAGTTATCATCTCATTTCCAGCAACACGAAAAAATCCCTAAGATCCTAAATCCACTTTACACTCACAAGGTGACCATTTAAAGTGACTAAAGTCTTCTCAAGATCTCTCATTCCTACTCTTTCTTTTTTTATAATTGATGTTTAGAAAGCACTTTAAAGAAGAAAACAAAACATTAAAAAGAGAAAAAAATGTACAAGTACACGTACAAGTTACAGTAAGAAGAAGTTAAACAAAATGTGCATATAAAAAACAGAATTGTTGAAACAGGGTTGTCCTGCATGCAGTGCACGGTCACATAGGGTAGCTGACAATTAGAAAACTGGTCCCCAATGTCGTGGTTGTTAAAATCATGGTTTGTTACAGTAAAATTGGACTGTCACAGAGCTGGTTAAATCACCTTGCCCGAATTAACAGCACCGGAAGCAGTACAGAAAAGTTATTCAGCTTAATACAAGCTAGCACGAATGCAGGGATTGCAAATCAACCTCAACTCACCTCCTTTAAGTTTTCCGCTAGGTCTTTCTTCTTTTTATCCTAGGAAAAGAAATCATTTTTAGAAAGGCTTATTAGAAGCACAGCCAAGATCATTTCTCAGGTAACCTAATAGTACAGGAACAGATCCTAAGGCAGAAAATAACAGAACCAAGACTCCAACATCCACTGTCCCAGCTACCCTTCTCTCTGCCGAGTCCCTGACACACACCAGAGCCTCAAGGACACAAGCAAGACTCACTTTCTTCGTGCCTGCAGGAGCTGCACTTGTCACAGGTTTCTCGGGCTGTATTTCTGAGGCAGGGGCCTTCTGAGAGTGCTTACTCCATGCTTTGGGTTTTGAAGGGTCACCGAAAGACTTGCATAACTCAACCTGAAAAGAATCAGACCTTTAATGAAACATGTTCAACAGTCTGGGTCTGTGACTGCTGGATAAGCCTCACTCAGGAACCCTGATGGGATGGAGGAGAACAGGCGGCTTCATACACAGACGTTCATTTTAAAAGCACAGAGCTACATGTCCACTCAAGACGGGGAACAGTTTGTTGTGCTCACTTAAGCACAGACAAATAAGTTGTCCTGTTTATCTTGAATCATTCTCTGTCCAGAACAAAAGACTTGAAATGAAACAATGAGCTCAAGTTCAAAAATTCAGATGATGACACCTCAAAATCTGACACTGCTCTTCCTGCCAGCACTGAAATCACTGCTAGTGCATCAACACAGCCCATCTGAATCAAACACCAGCAATAAGGCCTGGCACCAAGCTTTGCTGTTGTGCTGCAGCAGACTTAACATTTAGACTTTCTTGGCCCCCGGCTCTTCACCTCTAAGACCACCAAAATCTCCACTGACAAACTTTCTTAAGAATCAAAAAAGGATATTTTTAAAGATCAACTCACTGTGACTCTGGAGGTGTCTATGAAACTTCTGTTGAAATGGTTCAGTGCCGCTTGAGCTTCATCTTCAGACTTGTAGCCAATGAAGCCAAATTTCCGGAACTTGCCCTCCTTGGTGAACTTCAAGCAACAATCGGTCAGCGTGCCAAAGGCGGCAAACAATTTCCGAAAGCGATCTTCCTTCATCTGGGAAACACGGAAGGACAACAGGAAGGCAAATGAGCAATGCAGTTGAGACATGCTTTGCGTCCAAAGTGAAACATTTGCTACTAGAGGGCTTCCAAAGTGCTGTAGGAACCACACCATATTGCGGCAATGCTGATAAAAAAAATCCCACACGTCAGCTACCAAACCCTTCATCTTCATCCTATTCCCATCATCAGGGAGTGGAGTGACAGGAGAGATGGAACGGTTTTAAACTGAAGGAGGGTAGATTTAGATTAGATGTTCGGAAGAAATTTTTCACTCTGCGTGTGGTGAGCCCCTGGCCCAGGTTGCCCAGAGAAGCTGTGGCTGCCCCATCCCTGGAGGGGTTCAAGGCCAGGCTGGACGGGGCTTGGAGCAACCTGGGCTGGTGGGAGGTGTCCCTGCCCAGGGCAGGGGGTGGACCTGGATGATCTTTTAAGGTCCCTCCCAACCTCAACCACTCCATGACTCCCTGATCTTCTCCATAAATCCACTACACATACAGATCTCCATCTGCAACACCCCCACAGCTAAGGGTGCACCCAGCTCTGGGGGAGCCCAGGCCCCCACAGCACTGGCCTGCCACAGCCAAACCCCCAGTTCAACCACAGGCACGGTGACACTCTCATGGGGGACCCAGATGGGAACAGAGCAGCACGGTGCACACCTGTGCCCAATTCCTGGAGAATGAAGGGAGGGCAGTGACCACAACAAGCTCGGCTCCCCCACCCTGAGGGGCTGCCAGCTCCCTGGGGCCACCTCCCCAGCCCCCCTCTGCCTCCTCCCTGCCAGGGCACCTCCCTGCCCGCTCCTGGGGCACTCCCTGCCCAGCGTCCCCCACCATCCGACCCTCGGGGGTGTCTGCCCGCTCTCCTGCAAGGACAACACCACCCCCCCCGCCGCCAGCACACGTGTCCCTTAGAGTCCCTTCCCTCCGGACACCTCCCTGCTCCCCAACCAAGACACCTTCCCCCCCAAACCCGAACCGAGGACCTTCTCTCCCAGGGAATCTCCCCGCTCATCCCCGACCCCA
>VXBH01008295.1:152476-170226 GCA_013400035.1 Rynchops niger | reverse complement strand
ACCGGAGCAAAACTCCCGCGGGGGCTGCCGAGGAGTGGGGTTTAACGCGGGGGGAAGCCGCAGTGTGCCCCCCGCCCTGCTCTCCCACCTAAAACTCACGCAGGAGGAGCAAGGAAGGAAGGGAAACAGGAGCAAGGAAAAGCAGCTTCTCTCTAAGGAACTCCAGAACCTGTGGACGTCGTGGTCGCAGAAGCTCCCAAGGGCAAAAGAGGTGAAAAATCATGGAAGAAAAATCCCTTGAGGGTTATTAAACACTGAGGTTGCTCTCCTGCCCTGAACACCCGTTGCTAGAGGGCTGTGTTTTGGGGAAGCAGGACTATTCTCCCTGGAGGTGTTCAAGGCCAGGTTGGAACGGGTCTTAGAGCAACCTGGTCCAGTGGGAGGCATCCCTGCCCAGGGCAGGGGATTTCGAACTGGATGACCTTTAAGGTCCCTTCCAACCCGAACCATTCTACGATCTCTTCTTGCTCATGGCCCTTCAGTCCAGCTCTACATGAGGGGCAGTTGTCTGGTCCTGAAATCTGGCTTTACGCCCTTATTCCCAGAGGAAGATGCTTGGGACAGCTCTCAGCTTCACCACAACCCTCACTAGTTTTTCCACCCCGAGTTGGGCTCCGCACCTGATTTACCCCAGGGTTGGAGGCTGCCTCTGCCCAACCCCAGCCATCCTGGCACAGAGCTCTTCCACCCCACAAACGGCGTGGGCAGGGGCACCATCTCCTAACGGCCCTTGGCAGCTGTGCCCATCCCAGCAGCTCAAAGCAGCAGGGAGCACGTGGAACAAGGTGTTTGGAGGAGGCAGCCCTCAACCCAGCCACACCACTGCTGCATCCCAGTGTCTTGGTGGCCTGGGATGCAGGCTTGGTAACTGAAAAGCCCAGCCTGAGCCTACATTCTTCCCCAAAGTGAGCAGCAAGGGAAACTCGTGCATTTTCCAGGGAAGGAGAGCCAAGGAAACAGCCGGGCTCAGTGCACGGGAAACAGGAGAGGGTGGGATGCTGCTGGGACTCTGCTCAAAGGGAAAACACAGAGTACAAACCCCTCTCGCCCCACAGCCCTGACTGGGGGTACCCAGGAGGAGACGCTCCTGCTCCCATTCACCTGGCACATCAAAGGGGTCTCTGTGAGGCGCCGCTGTACCAGGGACCGAGCTCCCTCCTCCCCTTGCCCTCTGCTCCTGCCTTGTCCTTGGCCAGGCTGTCAGGCCTGTCACTTGGGCTGAAGGCTGGCACTGACAGGACCACACTCGCACCATCACTAACACATCCAGACCTTGCCCTTGTCACTCCCGTCCTCTCCAAGACACTTGCCCCCATCTCTCCCTCCCCATCTCCTCCTCACCTGCTGCTGGCAGCCGGCAGCGGTGCCTGGCTCCTGCCCACGCTGTCCTTGCCTGTTCCTGCTTCCTAACCAGGCACTACTGGGACAGCAGGGATAGAGGTGTACCCTGGCCATAGCCAGCCAGCCTGCTCTCAGGAAGTTCTCACCTCCAGCCACAGCTCTACCTGGGCCTGCAGTTTCCCTTTTAATAGCCTCTCCTGCAATTGGGCTTGATTTTCCCCAGGTGAGAGATTGATCCCAGCACTCGGCTGCTGGGGCCGTGTCCTCTGAGGGTGCCTGGGACCAGAAAGAGCCAGTTCTCCACTGCAGCTTGGGAGACAGGTGCTTAACCAAGCCAGGCGCCGCGCCAGGTAGCCACGCTGACTCTTGATACCAGCAAAGAAGCGTCGGTGTCCACAGGGGGATGCGGTTTTGCAAAGTCCATCGAGATGCTCAGCTTTGCTAATCTCCCTTTGAAAACAACATATTTTAGCCCTGCCCAGACTCAATACAGAAGCACAAACTTTACTAATACCGACTTTAGAAACTTCATGGTTTCTGCTCCCCAGGGTGGGTCAAGATTTTAAGTTTGCAAACATGAGACTTGGAACAACTTTTTTTCTGGCAAACCCAGAGATTTTGGGGGCATCAGAAAGATACCAGAGTTACTCCTTCAGCGGGTGGTTCTGCTGTGCCGTGGAAGGTCCTTCCCCAAGGCAGGCTCATTTCTGATCAGAGATCAGAGATCCCAGCCCTGGGCAGACGAGAGGGAAACCGAGGCCTCGTCTTGAGGAGGCTCAAAGGAGGTTTTGGAAAGCAGCTCCCAGTGCCTGAGCATCTGTCCTGAAGATCATCCTCAACCCTTCTGCTGCTGGCACAAGGCACGAGTAGGGAACAGACCGGGTATTGTACAGCCAGCTTGGATGGCTCACTGGGTGCAGGTCAAACAGCCCACACTCCAAAGCGGAGGCTGCGGAAGAGACTGAATAAATTGTTTTTTACTTTTTTTCCCCCCATGGAAACTATTGTCTTTGATGGTGCTGGTGTGTGATACTCCTGTCCCCATGCCACCGACTGTCCTCGCAGCAGTGCCAGACCTTCTCCCAGCGAGGGGTCCCCAAGCAGCAGATGGGATGGACATGGGCAGCCACGCTGGGAGCTGGGTGGGGAAATGAAAGAAAGAGCCACTCTGCCCAGGTTTTCTTTCTTACACTGCTTTACAGCAACGAGGTGCAGGGGGGGAACTGGGAGGTGACGTGCCTGGCAAAGGTGACACGCCTGGCAAAGGTGACACAACATCAGCCCACCAGGTTTGCCCTCCTGTTCCCCCAGTTAGCTCCGTGTTGGGGTGTCTGATGGGCCGGCGGCAGGGTCTGGGTGATGACCTTCCCTTCACCTTCACTCCTCAAAACCCCCCTCTCCATGCTCAGCAGAGGGGGGGGACTCAACGTTCTTCCAACCCCACCGCCGAGAGGAGGGGGAAGACGCGGTCCCTCCGCGAGCTCCATCCACTCGACCTGTCACTACGCGTTAGGTGACCGGCTCGTCGGCCGGCCAGACAGGGGGTTGCACAGCACCAAAGAGCAGGGGTCACCTTGCTGTAAAACGGGATTACGAGCTGCCTGCAGCCAGGCGGCTGAACTTTGGAAAGCAGGGTTAGGGCAAGGGACAGCCGTGTCGGGGGCGTCTCTCAGTGGGGAGAGGCAGGTGTGGGTGGAGGGGCAAAGGGTCCCCGACATTGTGCTCCGGGAGGTGAACTGGGGGTAAAGTGCTGTTGAGAAGGAGAGAAAGAAAGAAGCTGCCACAGATCCCATCTATCCCCAGGTATGACAAGAGAGAGGTCAGATGCAAAGTCTACTGCCATCTTTGGAGAGATGCTTCTCTTGGTCTATAGCCTCAGCGACGTCCAAAGGGGCACCAGAGGTTTCTCCCCAATTTCCCCAGGTGCCACAGCACAGCCTGTCACTCCTGCCATCCCAGGCAGGCAGAGCTGTGACCCTGAGCTGGGACAGCTGCTGTGGTGACAAGCCAGCCTGCCCTGGGCTGGGGGCAGGCGCTGCCAGCCCCGTCCGAGAAGGACGAGCACAGCCCCAAGGAGCCCTTCATGCCTGTCTGATCGGGAGCGCCTCGGCCACCGCTGGACGCTGGTGAAGGTGAACAGGGAAGGTAAGATCCATCTGAGACAGGGTCACCCTTGCTGGGACAGCATCCCCTGTGCAGCCTTGTCAGGCTGCTGGGGGGCTGGGCAGGTTTGGTGGGGGTTAGGGGTTGAGCACATCCCTCCATGGCAGCGAGCGCTAGAGATGCTTAGTTTCCTTGACATTCAGACATTGAGTCCCTCTCTTTTAGATGTGAATCATGAGCAAAATGCAGCCTCAGGGGATTACCGCAGTGGGCTGGAACCTGGCTGAGGACCTTCTTGAGCTGATCAAATTAACCTACAGATACCAGCGAGGACAGGGGTGAATGTGACCCAGCAACACTTACTGCCTGGTTTCGATGCACTGGCACCGCACCAAGGCACTCTCCTTACGTGGGTAACATTATATTAACAGCACCATTGGAAATGTTGCCTGAATCTCCTTGGTGTTGCTGCTGGAAACATTAGCTTTTGGGAACAGAGACGGCTGGACCTTCTTTTTACGAACAAATTGTCCTGCCCAGACGTGGAGAAAGGAAATAGATGGCTGCCTTTAATGCTACAGCTGGTGCCTGGTACACCTGCCCCCTGCGTGCTGCACAACAAGATGGGGCCAAGGGAGGAGCAGGAGGACAAACTGCCCTTCTGAAGGGCTTCACGCCTGGACTCTGCCCAGCCTCGTCCACCGGACCCTCTGCTCGAGGGAGCGGATGCTTTTGTCCTTGCCTGGGGGGTGCAGTTGCTGCAGTGTCACTGTGGGCAGCAGAATGTGGCTTTCAACCAGACAAACCCTCACCTGAACCTGCCTGCCTCAGCTAGGGAAAGAGTCTGCAAGCGTGTTCCCTGGTCCTGCTCTCTGTCATCTTTGGATCTGCAGTTTTGGGGTGGAGATTGTGTCTTTTCAATGCCTTGAAGGTAAACTGGGATGCCGAGTAACAAGCAGATGGGTGTGAGGATGAGGAAGGGCAGGAGAGCTTTCCCCCATCAGGTCTCCGAGCACAAACGAGCAGCTGACGCCAGCTAGGCTTGCTGTGGAGATGGATTCAGAAAGGACTTGGAAACCCAGATAGGCCAAGTCCTTGGCATTACAGGAGCTGGGGAGCAGCAGTTAATCATGTGCTTGAACAATAGATCATCTGCCAAAACACAATTAACGGGACCACGCTTGTCCTGGAGAGGAGCCACCACCAGAGCAGGTCTCAGACCTCCTTCCTTTCCCTTTGAGGCAGCTGATGTTGGTGGCCGGAGATGGTCCATAAGGTCAAACCCGTCATGGCATTTCTCTGCCCACGGGCTGGTGAGGAACATCACCAATACCCACACCCCTCCATCAGCATCTCGCCCTAGCAGAGCCATCCCAGGGACCTCCAGAGGGGACTGCGTGGACCTTGTCATTGAGCACACACAAACCACTGGGATCAGAGAGGGCTTAAAAGAGAGGTTCATCCAGTCTCCAGCTTGGTGCCACCTAAAGCCATGGGAGATGTTGACTATGCTCTGCTGCAGCTGCATCTGGCCCAGGCAAGTGCTGTCACCCACCAATGACACCATTTCCTCCAGATGACAGCTAAGGTCCAACTCTTTCCCAGAGCCAGCCTCCAGCATCTCTCTTTAGACCCACAACAGACTCCCCACCGGTCCTCCTGACGGCTGTGGATGGGACCCTCTGCAAGGAGACTGGGGAGGGGGATTTTGCCAGCTGCTGCCCCTTGCCCGGTCTCTCCTCCATCCATCACCCCTTCCACCTCCTTCAGCTTCCTTTGTATTTCTGTATTTTGGGGTGTGTGTGCATGTGTAAATGGACTCAGGGGAGGGTCCAGGCAACAGCTGCCTTTGATCAGCGCAACATGTGGGAGATGGAGCACTTCAGGAATGCCGACTCCTGATCAAAGGTGGGAACACAGTGACAGCCAGGACTTGGCAAAAACCCATCCTCGCTAATCCCTGCCGGGGAGATGGGGGGCTGGATCAGCGACCCACGCAGGAGAGCCAGCCCTCGGCCCATCGAAGGGAGCGATCTGTGCCCTGAGGCAGGGTGAGGGGCAGGAGGGTGGCTCCTGTCTTCTTCAGGGGGTTCTGTCCCAAGCAAGGTGTTATCCTCCCCACAACAGGGCAAGAAATGGGATTTCAAACTCTTCTTTGGCCCTCCGTGGCTTCCTCCCTGCTCCCACGCGCTGAGCAACCCTGCCTGCCCCTGCCGGCATCTCCGCCAGCCCGGCACGCACCCAGCCCAGCGGCTCCTGCACCCCCCGGGAGGGGATGCTGAAGGGAAAGCGGGTCAGTGACGCCCTAACACTTTTATCGCCTCCGTAAAGATGAGGCAAGGGTTGAAAGGTTGCTTGCTGTAGAAACAGCTGGGAGGAAAAGGGAAGATAGATTAGCCCCCTCCCGACACACACCCGGGGTTTGGGGACAGCAAGGACACAGCTCACAGCCTCCCCTCTGTCCCAAGCACGCGGGTGGGAGCGTGGGGGACAGCCTGATCTGGGGGCTTGGCCCCAACACCAAGCCTGTCCCACGTCACCTTCCCCCACGGATGCTCTTATCTCCCAGTGGGCTTTTTCCCTGATAACCCTGGCGGGGAGCCGGGAATCCCATCCGCACAGACTAGGTGGACCCAAGCAAGGCATTGGGTGAGCTCAGCCGCCCCCGAGCCACATCCATCCCCGCTCCACCGCGATGCTCGGCCCTTCCGCTGGGAACCGGGTCGATGCTTTCACCCAGGCAGAGGCTCTTCCCAACCCCAGCAAACATCCTCACCCCCTGCCAGCAGAAATAATCCCACCCCATGTGCCTGATGCTTCCTGCACCCCTTTGTCCTCACGCTCCACACACCTTCCTCCACCCTGTCGCTATTTAGGTATTGCTTGGTTTGGCCGAGGCTCCTCCGGCACGTTAAAAAGGGAAGCTTTTAAAAAGTGCCGATAAGGGTTACTCCCGCAGGGTCACCCCATCTCCCCAGGCAGGGTCACGGGTCGCTTCCTCGCCGCGCGTTGCCTGATAATGAGTCAATCAAGGCCGGGGTTATGGAGACAGGATTTATCAGCAAACCCTGGGAAAATAAAGACGTGAAAACGTCTGCTCACACACCAGGCTGGGAGAGCCAGCATGGACAAGCCTTTTTTGTGTGGATGGAGGGCTTTGGGATTAAGAGCTGATGGGGCTGGCACAGAGGAAGGGAGGGGGGATTTGGGAGGCAAAGAGCGGCAGGAATGGACCGACAGCTCAAGGGGTATGCGCCCAGCTTACTCCCAGAGCGGCGATGCTCTGTTCCATGATGCTGCCAGCCATCCCCACAGCAGGCCATGGGCACATGGAGGAGCTGCCGTGGCAGGCAGGGACATCTGAGATGTCCCACTCTGGACCAGAGGATGGGTGGCAGCCAGGGAGAGGGCAGCCCAGCCCCAGTTCTGCACCGATGGGACAAGCTGGTGCCGTGTGCCATGCAATACCCTGTGCCAGACCTGTTTTATTCTCCCTGCTGGTGCCAGCACGACGTGGGGCTGGGGGGGTGCTGGGCGTCCCCGGGGAGCGAGTGAAGCTGAAGACCCCTGGGAAAGGTTTGCAAGAAAAATGAGATCCTCAGTAAAGAGAAACAAGACAGGAGTGACAGCCTGACCAGTGCTGCCACGTCCCCATGGATATAGTCATATCATACAAGTCCCAGCCCAAAGGATTTACCTGCCAAAATATCCCACAGGCCAAAAAGTGCATTTTTCCCCCAACCTGGTAACAAACCGAAGACTCACAGGCTCCACCTACAGCCATGCCTGCATGGAGTTCTGCATCTCAGCACTCGGAAGCTGAGCATGAACACCGAAGAGCAGAAAGGGAAACTGAGGCACGGGGAGGGGAACACCTGGTGGTGCAGCCAGGGATGCAGCCGCAGCCTCCCCTCCCCATACCCGGCCTAATTTATCTCCAGCGCTAGGCGCGACCCAAGGACAATGCCAAGATGCTCACTTTTGTGGGGGCTATGGAGGTGGCCGGAGGCTCCCCGAGCTGCAGAAACAGCCCTCGGTGGTGCAGGGATGCAGCTGCCCCGTCCCATCCCGAACAGGCAAACCAGAGCTGGCGCCTGGGCATGGATGGAGGGAAGATTTGGGAGAGCAGAGAGGCAGCAGCAAGGGACAGGGGGATATAGAATGGGAGGGGAAAGCATGGGGCATCGCTCGAGCTGCTCCGAGGCAGCGCAGGGTGAGAGGCCACCGCTGACACCCGTGGAGAGCCGCACACGGCAAACGCATCACCAGGCAGCACGGGAAGGGCACGATGTGACAAGGGACGGTTGTGGCACGAGGCCGTGGGGCAGCCCGGACCAAGGACTCGCTGCCTACCCAGGCTGAACTCCCTCCTCGCCCTCTCCTCCACCACGTGCATCTTGCAAACACTTTTCCCTATCGGAGTAAGCAGGGCGAATATTGAAAGCACCTGCCTCCCTTGGCCGGGAATCAAAGGCCCCGGCGTCGGGATCCCGCCGCTCGCACAGCACAATTATCCCCGACCAAATGCCGCGTGCGAGAATGTAGGGCACCCTTCTCTCCTCCCCGAGCCTCCATCGGAGCACAATGCAATTAAAATAAGCAATGCCAGATGGTTTATTAGCGACCACAGCGCTGGGAGCCGACACTTGTTTTCTCGTTCCAGCGCAAAGGCATCAGAAACGGGTCTATTATGGAAGCGTTTCCACCCCCCAGCACCCACCCCCCTGCAACAGGCCAGGAGAGGTTGGATTTATTTGGGAACGCGGCACTCCGATACAGCAGTAATGAGTGCAGCGAGCCAAGAGACGGGATTCGATTAGGTTGGGGCATTGAGGAGGCAGATAAGGGAGAAATGGAAGTCGGCCCCTGGGTTAATAGTCATTTGTTCGTAGCCTTAAAGGCCAAAGGAGATGATGCGCCGCAGGTCCACATCGCTCCTCCTCCTCACCGAACAGAGCATCAGAGCTTGATGCAAAGCCCACTAGTGATGTCAGCTCTGTCACATCGCAGGCTCGGTTCTTCCTCCCACCCCATCCGAAGAACATGTCCCATCCCTAGGGATTCACCCTCTCTCCGGCAGGTGAGATACACCCAACCCCTGGGATCTCAACAGACTTGCGGCAAAGTCAAACATCCTCACCAAACCCAAAGAGCATCCAAGCTTTTTTTCTAAGCTGATTCTGTAGTTTCAGCCGTGGGTGGGCTCTGCCCAGCCAGCGTGGTCAGGCACCGCGTCGCATCTCACTTAGGTCTGGTGGGAGCAAATATGTCCTCAAGAGCAGGTGCCCCAGCGGAGGAGGAGCCTTTGTTAGCGCAACACAGCCTGAAAACATGCAAATCTGAAGCATTAAATAAAGAGAATCATGGGTATCCTATGAGAAGATTTTCACACTGAATATAAAAACATTTAGGCGGCATTGAACGCTTGAGGCCATTAGTTTCGCTCCCCACACCGGCTCCTCTCCTGCAGCTTCAGACCTGTTGCGCTTTGCAGAGATGCAAAATCTCACATTTTTGCCAGGGATGGATTTCACTCCCGTGTATCTCTTTGGTACAGCCCCAACGGCTCCTGACACGTGCATCTCAACAATCCCTTACAAATAGAAACCCTTGGATGCTGAGAAAGCCAGAAAACCCAGCTTTCGTGTCACCTGCAGGCTGCTGATGAAGCAGCCCAGCTCCCTAGAGGTGTTCACCCGGCCCCCAGATCCAGCAGCAGATGGGAACTCCCTGCATTTGTGATAGCCTGTTGCTATCACATCCCTGGGGAAAGCGTCCCCAGCATCGCGAGGTGACCTTAGACTCGACCGGGATGCTGTGGTCCCGCACAGGGTCACCCCGAGCAGCGCCACCAAGGCAGAGAGCGCAGCAAGGCACAGCCCTGCCCGCAGAGGACTCACAATCTTCGGCTCATCTCCTGTCACCACACAGCTGAGGCCATAACTCTTCTTAGGAGAGTGTGCTGCATCTCCTGGGTATGGCAATGTGCAGAAGCAGCCATCCAAGGTTTCCATCTGCTTTACCAAGCACACCTGCAGGGACATTTTGGTTGGAAGGGGCAGTTTCATCCAGCCCAGGAGGTGTTAATATCCTCCTTGTAGCGCAAAACACCACATCACTCCCTCCTTTCCCTGCAGTTTGGTCTTCAGCATCACCACCACCGTGCCAAGAGCACCCAGCCGAGCTGCTGCAGCCCCAGGGCTGCCCTTCGCAGCGCTTCATCCTCCTTGGTGTTCACAGCCCCATAAGCCACCGCATGAACCGCTCACTGGATACCTCCAGCAGTTTATATGCTACGCTGGACCTCCCCGCTGCCGGGAGGGGGAATTTTAGTGCCCTTTTAAGCCAGGTGAAGTGTTGCAGCAGAGCAAGCTGGTAAGGGGACAGGAACAAGCTGTTCCCATGCAGGAGAGCGCTGCAGTACTCCTCCGGAATGCGGGCTCAACAGGCTCCCCGCAAAGCCCTGCTCCATCCTTGGATGCTGATGGGGTACCAAGATTCTCACTGAGCACAGCAGCCAGGTGGGCTGTGGAGGAGAGCACAGGGTCCCCAAACCCACACCACCCTGGGGAGAACGGGGATATCCATTTGGTGGGGGTTTGGTGCAAGCGGTTTGATCAGAGCTGGAAAGGATGCTCCACAGGTGAATCAGCCCATGGGTCCCAGTGTGCAGGGAGAGGCAGCAGGGTCCTGCGCTCCCTGACGTTTCATAGAATGGTTTGGGTTGGAAGGGACTTTAAAGATCATCTCATTCCAACCCCCTGCCCTGGGCAGGGACACCTCCCTCCAGACCAGGCTGCTCCAAGCCCCGTCCAACCTGCCCTTGAACCCCTCCAGGGATGGGGCAGCCACAGCTTCTCCGGGCAACCTGCGCCAGGGGCTCACCACACTCAGAGCGAAAAATTTCTTCCAAGCATCCAATCCAAATCTCCCCTCTTCCAGTTTGAAACTGTCCCCCCTCGTCCCATGGCTCCCCTCCCTGCTCCAGAGTCCCTCCCCAGCTTTCCTGGAGCCCCTTGAGGGACTGGAAGGGGCTCCAAGGTCTCCCCGGAGCCTTCTCTTCTCCAGGCTGACCCCCCCCAGCTCTCTCAGCCTGTCCTCCCAGCAGAGGGGCTCCAGCCCTCCCAGCATCTCCGGGGCCTCCTCTGGCCCCGCTCCAACACCTCCGTGTCCTTCTTTCAGGGTCCTCCAAAGCAAGTCCCACCCCGGCTGCAGAAAAGCACAGTGCATTTGGTGCCCGTATGTTTTTTCCACCCTCTCAAGCAATTTCTGTAGCTTCAGCAGTGGGCACGCTCCGCCCAACCAGCGTGATCAGGCACCACCTTGCGTCTCACTTAGCATGGGTTGGGCAGCAGCAAATACGACTTCTTCAACTGCAGGTGCCCCAGTGGAGGAGGAGCCTTCGTTAGTGCAACACAGCCTGGCCTGACAACATGCAGAGATGCTAAATCTTGCCTTTTTTTTTTTTTTCTTCTCCCCCCCCCAGGGTAATGCTGCAACCGCAACTTTGCCTCCCGCAAAGGCATCTCGGGCAGTTTATTTTCCCGCAGGCAAGGCTGGATGTTAGAAGCTGCCAGGCAAAGGGCTCTCCAAGCACGGAACTACAAAGAGGGCTGACACCTCTAATGAATTGCAGTAATACCAGCTCGGGGTGAACTCTAAAGTGCCTGTTTACACAATCACTGACCTCCCTTCACCCACTCTCTGGTGCCATAGTTCCCCCCCCGGCCTTGATGGATCCCAGCTGAATGGAGGCAGACCCCAGTGTTTATCATCTCCCAGCTTCGGGAAGGGAAGAAATAACAATATTTCCTGGCGCACTGGCCACCACCGCCGATAAAATGCCCACCCAACGCTTGCTTTGGGAAATACCCTCTGCATCTTCTTCTTTTGTAAATCCCTTTTTACTGGGGAGGGCCCCATGTGCCTGAGGTGGCTTTCGCAGGTGCTGGAATCTTGCCTTTTTCCCCTTGCATGCGGCAGGGATGGGTGCCGGGTCAGAGAGCAAGGGTAGCCCCTGTGCTCACCTTGCCTGGGGCAGTGATGGCCTGCTCTTGACCAGGGGACACCCTTTGGGGTGTTATACTGGGTTTTTTCCCCCCCTTTGGTACAGGATTTCCCTGGGTCCTGCTGCTCGAGGGCTGTGCCAGCTCCTGGGTCTCATGGCTCGTGGATTGCTGGCACAGGAGCTCCCTCTTACCAGCTCAGCACCAAGCTGGAGGGAAAGTCTTCTTCAAGAAGCTCAGAGCTTGGTGTAAGGGTGGGACACTGGTGTTCAGATCAAGATGGGGGTGGGGGTGGGGGGGAGAGGAAAGCCATCAGAACAGCAAGATCCTCCTCCCACCACCTGTCATGCTTCCAGCCAGAGTTCCTTCACGACCAGCAGAGTTGTGGCCCCAGCACCTCGCTCTCTCTGAACCAAATCCTGAGGAGCTGGAGGGTGGTCCCCAGTGAGGGGATGTCAGACGGCTCCATGCCTCTGCCTGGGTTCATGCACAGACCCCAATCCTTTCTCCCTCTCTGCTGATCTCCCCCTCCACTGTGGGCAGAGCCTGCTGAAACATCACAAACATCTCCACCCTCTGGCAATCCTGTCCTGTCCCATCTTCATCTCCAAGACAGCCAGCCCTGTGCCTGGGCACAGACTGGCACGCACAGGGGTAAGGGACCAGTGGAGTCCCTTGGTCCCCCCTCCTGCCCCCGTGCCACAGTACCAGGGTTGGGAAGCAGCTGCAGCATCACCCTGCCAAAGCTGGAGACCCAGGCAGTGAGAGGTCCCACCAGCAGAGACATGGCCAACACCGTGATGCCACCGCTGCCCTCTCTGCCCACGCTGTCCCGGCTCTGACTGCACAGAGGAGAAAAATTTGGCTAGAAGGTGGGCTGGTGGAGGCTCGACTACAAACTCCGGTGAGGAGGAAAGGCAGCAAGATGCTCTGTGCCACCGTCACCTGGCTGCTCTCACACCATGCCACTGCTTGTTCTAGCCCTTGGCAGCAGGGGACGGTCTTTAATACAGCCGAGCTTTCCCTCCTTGGGTACTCAGAGGATGAAA
The DNA here is from genome assembly GCA_013400035.1 of Rynchops niger. Taxonomy (NCBI): domain Eukaryota; kingdom Metazoa; phylum Chordata; class Aves; order Charadriiformes; family Laridae; genus Rynchops; species Rynchops niger. The sequence goes on along the minus strand of VXBH01008295.1, from coordinate 157,727 downwards.
ACTTCAGTGCTGGCCCCTGGGGAAGGTACTTCTCTGCTTCCCTGCTCACCCTCCGACCTCTTCGTTTTATTCCAGAGTTATTTTTGGAAGTAAAAGCTTTTTTTCTTCACCCTTTCCCTGGCCCCCATCTTTCTGCCAGCCAAAGTGGCATTTTAAGCTTCCTGCCTACCCGACCAGAAAAATGGTGGCTGAGGCAGGGTAGAGTTAAACCTTTCCATCCACTGAGGAAGCAGGAGGCCTTCTCGACTCATTAACCCTCCATCAGCTCACCCGCCCAAAGAGGGGCTCTCAAAAGTCGCCATGGGACGTACCCACCTCCCACATGGGTCCGTGGGGGGAGAGGAGAACCACAACCCCCAAAACAGGGGGTTCGCTCCATGTCTCCTTCCCTATAGCGCTACAAAATCCACCTAATTACAGTGTTGAAATACCTACACACACACACACACCCCCCAACACATACAAAAATCCCAGCCGTACCTTGAGTCTTGCTTCCACTTGGAGCTGTGTGAACCAAAAAGGTCCTACCCCAAAAAGCCACAGGGACTCAAACCAGGGACCCTGCACCACCAAAAATACACACACAGAGCAGGAGCTGGACCTTGCTTCATGCTGCTAACAGCCAGGGAAGGGATATCTGAACCAAAAAGCAGATGCCCAGTGACATACAGGTACCAAAACCCCCAGGCTCACTTTATTCCTTGCTTGCTGCTGGAGCTGCTCTGCCATGTCAGGTGCCCGGAGGCACGGACACGCCAGGGACATGCTGCACATTGCTGGTTGCAAAGGTGGAGGCTGCTCTCACAGCAGCCCCCTGTCACTCGTGGGGACCGGGATGGTGACGGCAGGGTGCTGGGAGCCAGGGGACAAACGGCACTCAAGGGGAATAAGAAAATCCCCGAGCTCCTCAGCAATACCGCGGTCCCAACCACCACCCCTGCCTGGGGATTAACCTTTTCCTTCACAGAATAAGCAGCAAGAGTGAAGCCCTGAGGAGCCAGACCCTTTTAAACCCTCCCCATCTCCCAAGAAAGTAGGGTGCGTGTCCCTCCTCCACGTGCCAGAGCACAAGGACAGGCAGTGGCTGCAGTTTGGAGTGTGATGAGTTTTCAGAGCTCTGTCCCAACGTTACCTTTCAATATCTGAGATTCCCAAAAGACACAAAGTCCATAAAAACCAGCAAGAAGGGGCCAGTCCAAGCCCTAGCTGGCTCAGCATCCTCCTCCTCGCACCAGCCAGCACTGGGCACTCAGGCAAGGAAAGAAGGATGCACGGAGTTACTCCTGCCTCGGCTGGTGCTCGAGGGCCATCCCAAGTTACCTTCAAACCATGGTGTTTAACATCCCCTGACAGACAGCCCTCTTCTTTCTGAAGTTTTCCAGCCCCTTTGGAACCCACTGATATTTCTGGCTTCCATGGCATCCCACAGCAGCGAGTTCACGTTTGGTTACAGACCCTCCACTGGGCAGGACAAGGTCTCGCTTCAGAGCGTCGGGCTGGACTAAACCGAGCACCGCGTGGCCCCATCGAGGCACAAGCACAGGAAAGCCTGGCCACGTTTGGGCTTATCAGCATGGCCGGAATTTTCACTCGCTGGCACAGATGCTGATTGGCAAAAGGTGGTGGTGGTGGGGGAAAAACGGGATTTTAGCCTTCTGCAGGGGACCGGGGCTGCCTCGCCATCAGCTCCATCCTCTCGCCCTGGCCGAGCCCGAGCTGTGCGGGAGCTTCGGGAAGGAGCCGGCAGCGAAAGCCCAGGGCAAGGCTGCAGCCCGGGGGACCGGAGGAGCTCTTCTCTCCTCCCCCGCCCCCGTCAGGCTTCGGAATGGCCGGGCAGCCCCTGCTGTTGCGGCCCCCAGCGCTGCAGAGCCCCGGCGAGGAACCGTCGCCACAAGATGTCACCCGCACCCTTCGCCCGAAGCCCCCCGAAAGCCCCCGCCGGACCGGCGGCAGCCTGACCCGAGGGGGTCCCCCCTCCCCGACACCCCCTTGGGGTGCTCCGTCCCTGCCGCCTCGTCCCCTGCGACATCAACGGGGACCAAACCATATCTCGGGCTCAGCATCTCCCCGTTTCCATGGCAACCCCCTGGCTGCAGCATCCCCCCAGCGACCGGCGCTGGACCAGGGGATGCTCAGCACAGTACCGCAGGGCCAGCCCTCTCCGTCCCAGTCCTGAACCCCTTCGTGGACTGGAATCGTTTGCCCTTAGGTTTTCCATCCACCCAGAAACCTGCAACCCAGACTTTTTAGATCAAAAGTCAGTAGAATAAATTGCTTTCGTACTCATCATTACAATCTTTCCGGCTCCAAAGTGCAATAGTAGGTATCCGCGCAAGACAACGTTCAGCTGAATTAGTACAGAGGGGTTTCAAGTAGGCTTATCCTGATTCAGAACAAAACACCCTGGTTTTGCGAGTAATCTGGAAACTTCTTTAAAGCATGAACTCATCAAGATACTTTGCTCCAAAATAATTCGTTCAGTTTGAACAAAATCCTCAAGATTAAAAAAAAAATTGAAAGGGAAGATTGTTCCAAACCAGACAAATGACAGGGCTATTCTGCAAATACAAAGAGGTGAGCAGTTTTGACTTGAGGGGAAATTCAGTTTTCTAAAGCAACCTGACAGAGCGCCTGGAACTCCCACAACATTCCTGCATTGTCAGCTCTGTCTTTTTTCCAGCTAAAAATACTGTTGAAAAGCGCAACCGGTGCCAACTTCAATGTCAGATCAGCTGGGAAGGCTCCAGCGTTTTCTGCCGTGACCCCTTTACCTCCCCCAGCCCCAGTGGGGAGTAGAAGACCTGCCAACAGGTAAAAGACTCAAGCTCAAAGCGAAATACAAAAAGCATCCCGGGAAAGAGAAGCAGACGCAGGTCTTTCCTCACTGCCTGCAGCCTCCTCGGCTGGCACGAAGCTGCTCAGACCACAACAAGTGACAGCAGCTGAGGACCAAGGGCAGCCGTTGCAGAGAAAGGACACCAGTGGGGTTCAGCAAAGCTGGATTTAATGCCAAAGTTAGTGGTTTGGTGCTTTTTTCCCCCTCCCCAGTTTAAGTCCACCATGAGCTTCACTACAGCGGGGTGATGCCCGTGCCCCGCACGCCCCAGCATTTCCACCCCACTGCCTGCAAGGGGATGGCCTGGAGGGGAGGGAGCTTGTTTTAGTGCTCTGCATGGCTTTTTCTTGAGAAAACACCAGCAGATTGAGAAAGAGAATAAGGCAGCAAGTGCTTGTGCCCTTCGCACGCAGCCAGGGGCTGTGCTCGTCGGGGCTTTGCCCATCAACAGCTTCTCCTGGATGCTGGGAAAAGCGCTCGCTTCATCCCTTCTCCCCTTTGTCCGTAGCAAAGCCAGATGGGCAGGGGAAAGGAGACCAGGCAGGGATGCCGGATGGTTGTTTTTCACCCCATAACCACTGCGACCAGCTTCAAGTGTGGAGCCCAACCCCTCCTGGGGTTCCCAGCTTTCAGAGTGTCACATTTTCACCCAGAGCTGTTCATCCACCCCCAGCAGCCCCCAGCCCAACAATGGCATGGGCAGCCGGAGCAGCCAGGGCACCTGCTCATCCTTTCTCCCAGTGCAGGAAAAGGACCTCATGGTGCTGATCAGGTGCCAGATTTTAGACAGGCGAGAGGTATTTTTTTCCCCTCCCTCTTTAAACCCGTAATCCAGTTGGAGAACGCCCTGCCACAAGCCATGGATACTGAGAACTCAGAAAGATTTGAGGATTTCAAAGAAGGGCTGGCTGCCCTGTCCCAGCTTGGGACATCCATCACTGACGCCCTCGAGCAATGTGCCACCAGGGTCTGCAGAGACTGGCCACAGAGGGGTCTCATGCTGCCAGCGGTGGTCCCTGCCCAGAGAGTGAGCACAGCCCCTTTACTGTGACCCCCTCCCAGGAAGGCGAGTCCCCCTCCTCCTCCCCGAATCCCTCCAGAACACACCGTCCCCCCGTGACCCACGGAGCTGCAGCTTTCCCAGAGCAGCTGCTGCTCTTCCAGCATCACAGGCTTTGCCTTGTGGCCAAAGTCTGCCCAGGCAGAACCGGGAGCCCAGGTGGAGACTGTTCCAGGACCAAGAGGGACACCCAAGATGGGTTTTCAGAGGAGCTTGAGCCTGGGAACAGGACCCACCCAACCCCTGGCAAGGCTGCACTCAGGACCATCACCACCCACAGCATCAGGGGCTCACAGGCAGCAAGGAGGAGAGGAGGCTGACATGCTCATTAGTGCTAATTACAAACAATACATCAAACACCCTCCCTGCCTCCCTCCCCTCCTGCTCAGGAGCTGCTGACTGGTACCAGACACACTGACAGCACCGAGCTTTGGGGTTCCTCAGTCTCCTTGGTCCAAACAAGACCATGGAGACTTTTGGCTTGGATATTTTAGACTGCATTTTCAAAACTGAATTTTTCACCCAAACTATATGGCATCATTGTGCTCACCCCCACCCTCCCCCATACTGGTCCAGTGAGCATCCAGAGACCTCCCGGGTGCCAGCAGAGACCCTAACCATTGCTGCCTGAGCTCCTGTGCCGCCACACTCGCACCACATGCGAGCAGCCCAGGGGAGTGCAAGTCCTGCACTTAATAACGAAAGGCAACAGGTCCTTCCTTCATCTTGCAGCCCAAAAGAGAGACAATTTATCATCAAAATTCACGCTGGCTCTGTTTGAGGTGGTTTCCAGGAAATGCTCCTGTCCCAGTACGGCAGCAGGAGAAATTGCAACACAGCTACCCGGACTGCCCAAAGCCACCACAGCCACACCGTGCCCAGCGAGAGATGGGAACACAAAGCCACAGCGAGCAACCCATGGTCCCCTGGCAGGTTGGGGACCTTCTCCCAGCACACAGCCACTTCTCCTGGGCTGCAGACCAGTGTAATACCCACAAGATCACACCAACACTTGGAGAGAGAAGCCTTCTCAACAGGGATCCCCGAAGCCTCTGAGCACCACCAGCAATAAAACTTCACGGACTGGCAGCATTTTGGCCAACTGATCCTGTCAGCAACAGCCAAACGCTCTGGAAAAATCCCAACTTGGGGCTTCTCATACTTGACCTTCTCCGCAGCAATACATTAGCCTCTCCGTAAGGCTCTTTGCTGCTCCAGCCATAAGCGGGATGCTGCTGAGTTTATTACAGAAGCAGAGGGGTCGGCTCGGAAAGGTCCCCGGAGGCTCCGTCCCCCACCGCTCTTTAGCTCCGGTTGCGTTGTTTAATGGACTGGTTTACAAAAAAAAAAAAAAA
>VXBH01008295.1:142116-152456 GCA_013400035.1 Rynchops niger | reverse complement strand
AAAAAAAAAGAAAAAAGCACGGCTGTTGTAAACCCCCACAGTGTCTTATAAAAGTCAGCCCCAACAATGAGCCCCAAGCTTGGCTGTGTGGCTTCGCCGCTCTGCTTTGCAAACAGGTTATTGCTTGTAAAAGCCCCTCGCTGGAAGGAGCAGCGCCCTACGAGGGCGAGTCAATGATGCCTTTTGATACGTTAAATAAAAAGGCTCCCAACGCTTGATTTCTTTCCCAAGGAATATTTGATATTTGTTGCTCTGGGGTGTCCAGAAAGGAAGAAAATTACTGGCCTATTAACAACTGCCCCTTGGTCTGTTTTTCCAGATTTAAAACAATGTACTCAAAATTGGCAGTCAAGTCAGCCTAAAAACATTTGTTTTGCCTCAGATTATTTGCAACACCCTGTAAACTCGGTGGCTTTTCACTCCCTCGCTAAGGGGATTTCTCCTATGCATTTTTCCATGTGTCTCCAACATATGGAGCAATAAAAATAAAAAAAATTTAGCTCGTGGCTGGTGTCACGAAATATTTTGGGGCTGGGGGGGCCTTGGGGAGGAGGTGTGGGACTCAGATCAGCATGACCTGGCGGAGACCTGGGCCTGAAGGAAGCTCATGTTTTTACGAGCCAGGAAATTACAGGCTCAGTTTGGGCTGTGCCAGTTGTCCGTACGTGTCCAAGTTTCACATCATAACTTGGGTCTCGGTGGAGTCATGGAGGGAGACATATACGGAGACAGACGGCAGCTGCGTGGGACAGTCGCTCCCATCAAGTGGTGGGCACCAAGGGATGGCTCAGAGGGATGGCCAGGAAGAGACGAGATGGTGGTTGAAGAAAACATCCAAGAGCCAGTCAAGGGAGAAAAAGCAGAATTCATCTGATTTACTTTCTGCCCCTCCTGACCCCAAAATTGCCAAGAAGATGAGAAATTGGGAACAAGTTGCTGAGACTCCCCATTTCCTAGGGGCATGAATGAGCCTAGAACACTTCCCTGTGTCATTTAGCAGCAGAGGCAACTATCCTCCTGCGAGGTACCGGCTCTCCATCAGGCCGGTCTACCCAGGCCTTTCTTGTCCAACGGTGTTTATGTTCGGAGTAGGGAGAGAGGGCTGGATAAGGAGATGGCGTGCAGGGGAAAGGGGGGGGGGGGGGGTAGAAGCACACAGAGAGGTGGGACCAAATGATGGAGAACCCCAGAGTTAAGGAAGAGAAGCAAACCAACACACACCAACCTATAGAGCAGAGAGTGGCCAAGGAGATGCTGGAAGAGCACTTAGAGCTTTTTCCCCTCAATACTTCAGCAGGAGACGCTCGAGTTTCCCAAATACATTTTTTCTGCCTCTGCCTGAAGTTTTTACCAGGCTTGGGGATTTCTGGATGCCTCACTGGCTGTCCTGGAGTCTCAAATGCCCACCTGGGCACTGCCATGAACTCGTAGCATCCCTGGCGGCGGTGATCCAAACACACTGCTGCATGCAAGACGCATTAGAGCGAAGCACGTTGGACACGGGCAGCAAAGCTGGTATTTCCCGGAGCACAGCATCCAACATATACTCGCCGCGCTGCCCGTGTGCCCACGCTGCTCTCTAGGAAATCCTGCTGATCAGGAGACTTCGGGAAACACTCGAAACACAGCTCTGGGAAACTTTGGGAGACACTTGAAAGCGTCACTGAACCACAATGGAGACCCTGATGAGCACAGTTGGTGCCCAGCCTTCCCTGGCATTCCCTCTGCTCCTACCCACAGACTATTCCCGTTGAACTCCAGGGCCCAGAGTTAAGTTTTCCAGCCCACTGCCATTCCAGCAGTGGGCAGGCATCCAAAAGAGCAGGGAAGCTGCCACCGTGTCTCAGCTGCTCCACCACCTCCTCACATTGGTGCTGCAAATAGTCCGTGGACAGTAAGAACAACACACCACTGCCTACCCATATGTCACTTGGGTACCACCAGGCATCTGCCAGGGAAACCCTCAACAGGGCACCCCAATCTAAGGAAAAAGTGCATTTAGTCTCCTACTTAAACATAGGGCATAAAATCACTCAAGCAACCCAGATTCTAGTGTTTCTCCTCTTCCCTGATTTGTCACTTCAATAATGTTTCAGCACAGGTTTTAAGGGTGACTCGTCCAGCCAGATAAGGCTCCAGCAGCAGCCCAAGGGCTCTTGCCCAGGCTTAGCGGAGCAGGGACTTCATTCCCTTCTACCTCCTCTGCTCCACTGCGTGGTCATCAGGAGCCTCAGCCCTCTCTCCTCTCACCCAGGCTGTCCCAGCTCTTCAGCACAGTGCCCAGGGCAACCCCATCCAGCCAGACAAGTCCCTTTGGGCACCAGCGGTCTCTCCAGGGCAAAAAAAAAGCACATCTAGGGACAGCTTTTGAGCCAAGCAGGGTCACAGTCAAAGTATCCAGGAGCCCCAGCCAGAAGTTTTCAGCCAAAACCTTCCTGCGTAGCGAGGAGGCGACTGCTTTCTCTGTCTCACTTCGCTCCTTGCTCCAGGCAGACATTAGAGGGTGACAAAACCCCACCATCCTTTTGGGAAAATCCCCATCAACCTGCTCACTGCATACAGCTGTCCTGTCTGGTGATGCTCTGAGCACCGCGCTGCTGGTGGGGGGCGGACACATGTCCCAGGGGGAGCAGACAAGGTCCGAGTAGACATCAGCCCATGGCTGCAGACTCAGAGAGGACACTACCTACAAATATCTCAACAAAGCAAAGGGGAACACGGCTCTCACCTCTCTCGGGGCGGGCGAGCAGAAGGCTGGAGTTTGTAAAGTGGCGTCCAGCTGTCATCGCTGGCATTTGTCAAATGAAGTGACCACTCTCGGGACAGGTACTATTTCAAAAGTGGACATCACTTTAAAAAAGTGCTAATGTACAAGGCTGTCAGGTCCCGGCCTCAGGAGCAAGATCGGTTCTCTGATGTTTAGGGGAGAGATAAGGCGACGGCGCGATCGCCGGCCGCAGCCGCTCCCCGGGAGGGACGGCAGCCTGGGCTATTTCTGCGAGTCACTCAGAGCGCGCACAGACCTGGGCTTCCAGAAGTGTTTGATCAACAGCCTCCTCCTCCTCCTCATATTGCTACTTACAAGCAAGTCGCCCTGTGCTGGGAGCTCCCACCCGCTCAGCTCAACGCTGCTGGTCCCCAGCGTCTCCCAAAGCCTTCCCCTTCCATCCGTACCCCACGTGCGGGGCTGCGCGGCGCATCACGGAGCCCGGGCAGGCAAGGCTGGGGGCAACAAACCCTCAGTTGAAAGCGGAGAGATGAAGCGCACAGCAAAAACTTTACAGAGTTGAAGCTTCGTGTATTTCAAATCACTCTCCAGGAATCCTGCAATGGAGGTCTTGCTTTTATAGGGCAGGCAGTAACTTCTGCTCTACCGCACTTAACTCCAAGTGCTCTGCTCGCCAAAGGCTGCTTTATCTGAAGCATTTGAGAGCTTTCCCTAAAACCAATATCCCTCTTGAGACCAGGAGGGAAGGTACAAGCCTTTACCCCGGTGTCCATCACTCCCTGTCCCCGGCCAGGGCACAAGGCACCCAGTGACCAGAGCCCGACCCGCACCAGGCTCATTTGAGCCCTCACCTCTCCTTATTTAACACCACTCCAGCAGAGGAGATGCTTCAACCTCTCTCTTCTACAGTAAGGTCACATGAAAGCTGTCTAGCCATTGCACTTTAGGAGAAAGAGGAAAGAAAAAAAAACCAAAACCCAACAAACCCCAGAACTCAGCACATCCATTTCTCCTTCCTTTCGCTTCTAGAGACAGCCAAGCCCCAAGCCGGATGCTCTCAGGAATTTCAGAGATTATCCACCAGGTTTACTCTTTTAGCTCCAGAACTGCCCCAGCTGGAACGGGAGCTCTTTCCTTCAAAAAGCACAGAAGAGTCTCTGTCTGATGACAGGACTCAGCGTAATCATCTCTAGAGGACGGGGAGAGATTTAATCCTGCCCCTCAGTGCCCCAGGGCTCCACAACCCTGGATGCATCCTACACCCTTGCGCCTGCACACCCCCTCCAAACACCGCTCCCTGAACACCAGCGGCACCCAGAGCAGCACTGTTATGCCCCCTGAAACAGCACAAACAAGCAAATGACACCTTCTCACCCTACACACCCACCTCCCCACACGAAAACACTGCACGTACCTTGCAGAAAGCACACCTTGCTGCCACCCAAACGCCACCAACATTGGTACAGCTGTTGTCGTGCTGGGGCTTATATGGGGTTTGCCACCCCAAGGAGGGAAAGTCCTGCCCTTTCTCTAATTACCGGCAGGTTGTTCAGCTAATTAGCTTGCTTTCCTTCACTCCTGGGGCTTTACCAGCTGTGCTGCCAAGGACATCCCATTCCTTGCTAAAATGAGGGTGGGGGTCGTCTTACTTGTGTCTCTGCTGCATGAAGCTCTACAGCTGGTCTGCGGTGCGTGGTTGGAAACAAAACGATACTTTAAAAGTATTTCCTTAACTGATGTAGCATTTATCATATATATTATAGTATATTACACTTTAATACCATAGACAAATGAAAAGCCAAAGGACCGAAGTGATGCTGCAGCAAGACAGAGGGCACCTTGCTTCTTGTGCAGCCTTTTGATTGATTGTTTTTTGCAAGTGATCATTTTAGGGAAATTTAGCGGGGAAAAAGAAATCCATTCCAAGTCAGAACGCTTTTTAAAATTCCTATCCATGGATAAGGAAAGATATTTATTTATTTTTAACAGAAACACAATCGTTTATTCTTTATTAATATAAGGAGATGACGATGGGAGGACAGAGCTCGGTGTTGAGTTGTAGAAAAAAGTGAATTCATAAAGCGTCCCCGATAGCAAGCCCAGAAAACTGTCCGAGCCCGTCATCAGGGTGCCGAGCGGTGCAGCCGGCGCTGCGAGCTCACCGTGCGCCGGCCGTGGAAGGGTCTGCGTTTCTGCAAGGAAAAGTGAGAGACGACTCAAAAGCTGAAGCCCTGCAAATTCCAGCGAGAAACGAGGCATGCATATTTAAGTGAGGGTGATTAACCGCTGGCACAGCCCACTGTGGGAAGTGATGGATTTGCCATCTCTGGATGTCTTCAAACCGCAGCTGGATGCTCCCCGGGAGCCCCATCCTGCAACCCAGCCCAGGGGCTGGATGCGACCTTCTCTGGCACCGCGATTGCTACCGTTCACCTTACAGCCCCCAAAAACCACTGCCGGGATGTGTATGAGCTCCTGATCATTCAATACACGAATGCGTAATTATCAGAGGCAGGTTTCTCTTCGAGAACCATCACTGACGCAGGCTGGGTGGGCATCGTAGCAGGTTAGGAAAAGAAACACAGATTTAGGGACCCAATTTCTCCTCCCAGCTCTGCCTCCCACCCGCTCTGTGACTTTCTCAGTTATTTCACCCCTCTGTACTTTTGGCTGCCAGTTCTTGATCCTTGCTGTGAGTATTTAGGGCAGGAGCGCCTTGCACGACGGGTTGTATCGTGCTCAGTGTGATGGGTTGGTTTGATTTTAGGGCTCTGAGACATTGTTTATACAAGTATTTTCAAGGTATACGTACGTTTTGGTGGGGATAAGAAGTCTGGAGGTATGTCATTGCCAGTAGGCTTCATGAATGTATCGACTGTACAAAACCTCTTAAAATTCTTTCATGCAAAAACTTATTTTTATGGGGAACAAAAGTAGGAAATTACATTAAAAAAAGTTTTAAAGGATGGAGGACTTTGAAGAAGGAAGTGGATCCGTGAACACAGTGTAGGAGAAAGCAGACCTCTGTATCAATGTATGAACAGCTTCAAGTGTTTATTATCAAGGGTCGAGCATGAATTTTTAAGCTAACATCCTCTGGGAGAAGGACGAGTTCATTCAGGGCCAAGCAGCCCAAAGGGGGAGGTTGCCATTACTGAGACATCTCCAGGGGATGGAAAATCAGGAATGATCAACCAGAACAGCACTGCAGGCACAAAGAAACAGAAAGGGGGAAAAAAACATCTCACCAAGGAGCTGGGCTGGATCTATGGGCTTGAATCAAACAGAAACGTCATGTATTTCACAGCGATTTTAATGGAAATTGTTAATGTTAGATGTCATATGGAAGGAAAAGTTTTAACCAGCTGAACTGGGAGAGAGGAGGTGTCAAAGCAGAAATGCAAGACCCTTTTTTTTTTTTAACAATCCCATGGTCAGGCTACTGGATGAGTTTTGGCTTCAAGCCATGGGAAACGGTTGATGCATCAACCCAGGGGTCTGTCAGCCCAGGCAGGTTCTTACACAGCGTCTCCCCGGCCGCTTTTTCCAGCTTGAGCTTCCCAAGTTTGTAGGCTTTACCGAAGTAGTTGCAGGGAGAAGGCGGTGGTCTGCAAAAGGCCCACGGTATGGTTTATGATGCATTTTCACAGTGTTTTCAAACACAGAGAGGCAAAAAAGCAGTTTGTTTGTTGGTTTTTTTTTTTAAAAGACATCTTCATCTGGGCACTGAAACAGAAGTGCCCCAGGTCGGTCACTTGTGCTGACCCGTGTCATGACTTGGGCCCTTTCTAGGACCAGAATTTCAGAGCTGAGCTGAGCATAAGCTCGTTTTGGTGTCACTGCTCTCTCCTCTCCTCGGAAGGGTCAGCCCGGTGTCCCTGCCAGCCCTGAGGAGGAGGAGGAGGAGGAGGAGAAAACCCACCACCACCCATCGCATCTCCCTGTTCAACCCCTCTAGGGGGGCCGTTCCCCCTCCCGTGCCACCATCCTTCCTCGGACCACTTCCACTCCGCTCTGTTTCCAAACCCCCATCTTTATTATTTTAAATTTTTTTTTTTTTTTTGGCAACGCTGCAGGGAAATATCAGAGGCACCCATGTGGCCTCCCCTGGCTCAGAAAGGAGGTACTGGCTGTGGAAGAAACACCCCATTATTTAGCGGCTGTCAAGGATAAGCTAAATAACCCCGGGATGGGGAAGGCTGGGCTTTGTGTGCGTATGAGCGGGAGAGGCAGAAAGCATCTTCCCCGAGGCGGCCGAGGAAAGCACAGCCCGCGAACCAAATCTACTGCGCCAGGCTGCCCGGTGGGACGCCGGGTTTCGAAGAATGAAAAGAAGCCGGGGATGTCCTGGCAGACGCCGGGGCAGGGCTANGTGGGGGGAGGCCGCGAGCCGGGGGGAGAAGGGGGAACGAAAAGGCGGCGCGAGGGAGAGGAAAAACTAGATCAAAGGCAGAAATTCATCAGAGATAACGGAATTATTTATTTTTCCTGCTGCTNCTTTGAGGCCCCCCAGGCCTTCTGGGCTCCTACGTCTCCAGCCAGTCTGTTATTCTCAGGCGTCCCATCACCCCACCCCAGCCACAAAAGCAACATGTTCACTTCATCACACGGCTCTGCTCTGCACGGCCAGACCTTTTGATCTCCGTCTCTCCAGTGTTTATGTGTGACAGTGCAAGAAATGTATTTACAGTACACGGGGCTCTGTTAGACACTGCCTGCCTTCACTTGAACATTAATATTGGGAGCAGGGGAGGGCGGGGGGAGAGCAGCTCTCCTTTAATTCACCCATCATTTATAAAAATGTTTATTTGGAAACCCGCAGGCCCATTTATCTGGTTATTACTCAGAGCAGGATCAAATAATAACTCAGGTTCTCTTGTGTCACACAAGACAAACCAAATATACGCTGGATGAGGTCTTTCAATGGCCCGCATATCCACCCTCACGCCTGGCGCTCAGCCGGCTGTAGGGCCCTGGGTGGGCTCCCTGGACCTGTAATGCAGCTTTTCATCTCTTGGTTCACGGGCTCAGATCCAGCCTGAGCCAGTTGCTACCGCTGGTGGTGCCCCCAAAAGCCCCCTGATAGCAGTGGGTGCCTGGTGGGGAAAGGACTCCTCTGCTTAGAGCTTTTCCCCACCTCCAAGTGACTCACACTCTGCTTTTAAAACTGTCTCCTTCCATCTTCATCGCCTCTCCCACGAGCGGATGGGTGGCTGCAGGAGGACCAAGCCATGGAGGACCACGTCAGCACAGCTAGTTCACTATCACGTGTTGAGAGCAGCTGGAGAACTTGGAGTCACCTCGAAGCTCCTGTTCTCAGAGCCCCCTTAATTCTGGGATGAATCTTGTGTTTCTGGAGAGGAAGATAGTCAATGGCCACCAAGCGCCGGTAGCCTCCTTCCTGTCTGCCCCACCACCTCCTTCCAACATTCCCTTCCCTTGCTCATACTTTTTACAACCACGTGATGAATGATGAGGTTTTGAAAAGCGCTAATTTCAAGCTCCCAGCTGCTCTAGACTGACCTGTAAGGCCACATTTGGGTGGTTTAAGTGCCCCTGGCACATGTTTCCCGGTGGCCAGCTGTTGGTCTTCAGAGGCTAAGAAAACATTGAGGCCACTTCCAAGTGGAACTTGGTGCTGAAGAAGTTTTGACCAAAGGGTATTTGACAATGAAACAGCAGCAGTCGCTTGCCAAAGGAAAGAGGAACGTGGCCCACTTCACATGGCAATGGTGGGCTGAAGGCAACATAGTTGGCCAGGTAGCACTTGCCACGCAGGTCCAGAAGAGAGGCTGGAGGTGCCAATATACAAAACTCTTTAGAGAATATCAACGCTTGAGGAAAGGAATAATTACAGAAACTGGCTGGTGCAAGGAAAAGTAAGTTCAATAGATGGGATCAGCCACACGCAGGCTCTGTGCTTCGTGCCCCTAGCTCCATGCGCTACGCACCAATGCTGCTGCGTTACTCTTGACTACAACGGATGAACAACCACCAAACACCAGTCAGTGCTTGACATCATGAAGTACCTTCCCTCAGCAGCTGCTTGCAAATTTTGTTTTAAAACTGTGCTGTGTTCCAGAAGATGCTGTAGCAGCCATCATCTCAAACCCAGCTTGCTTGGGATCGCCAAATAAGTGCTGAGATTAGCATTGGGAATGAGGAATGAAGAAACAAGGAGTGACAACATACTTGGCCAGCGTTTTGGGCAATAACATGAGCGTTGCCCAGGCTCCATTACAGCACAAGCAAGTGTTGTAAAGTTGTAAAGGTACTAGCCTGTGCTGCAAGAGCCTCCGCGATTGACCCACCCCCTGACAACACAGCTCCACCATGGCCCCACTGCCACACGCAGCCTCTCTGGGGTCCCCAGTGGTGTTATAAGGTGATATTTAACCAGAAGATCCCTCTGCCTTGATGGGTCCCACGTGCTCCCAGTGCAGGGTGGTCCCCATGGGAGCCTCAGACATCCATGGGACCCTCACCACAGACTCACCAGCAACATCACCCCGTTCCCCATCTCCAAAGCCAACGGGGCAAAGCCTGCAGAGGTTTGGGCTCACCCCATCCTGGAGTGAGAAGTCTTAAAATAAGCGGGGCTGGCAGCTGGCACCGTCACACACGGCGCGGTGAGTCCTGCCCTACCTCCGAGCGGGGACTGCCCGTAGGAAACGTCCCATCCACTGGTAGCATCCTGCCGCTGATCCAGAGACGGCACCGGCGCTCATCAGGCGGTTACAAATGTTCATTTTTAATGCCTGCTTTCTCTACGTGTGGATTTAAGATGCATACGATAAGGTGTCATAAAAATATCTGACAACAGAGGAAACACTGAGCTGCTACACGCGTATTCTTCTGACACTATTTGTAGAGTTGTCTCGGTGAAAGCCTGGGATTCTGTAACAGAAGCCACCGGCGGTGGGAGCACAGTGCCCTGTCACCTCCCGGGGGGCACGGTGCCTCATAACCCTGGTCTGGGGCATCAGGCCCAGAAAATACGGACCAGTTCCCAGCTGCAGGTATGTCGGGCTGCAATCACACCGATAAAAATGGCATTTGGAAAAAAAGATTTATTTTTTTTTTTTTAAATGATATGATATAAATAGGGGCGAATTTTGCTTAAAAAAAAAAAAAAAGGCATATTGACATTTTCAGGGAATTTCTGTTTTTCAGTTCAGCGGAATTTTTCAATCTGAAAGTGGATTTGTTTTAGCTGTTTATACAGACGTGCATGGAGGGAAAAAGCAGTTTCAGTTTCAAGCATTTGCTACAAAAGCACATAGAGGTTACACGTAAGTGCAGTGTTTTGACTATACATAAAATGATCCAAGAAGTGCCTTCCCCCTTCCCTGCCTTACGCTTGGTGAAAAGAAGTTCGCATTTTGGCCTCCCCGCTTCGTTTACGATCATTTAATTTCTTCCAACCTACTCTTTTCCAAGGAGCAGCCATTCATTTTGGAGTCCTCACTACTGAAATCCTGCAACGCTTTTAATCCTTCTGGCACGCGCAAAACTCCCCGATAGCCCCGATACAGAGACCTCACAGAATAAAACTTCATAATTATTAACTGCTTGGAAAAGGTTTCTTTTGGGTTTTTTGTTTTTGGTTTGG
>VXBH01008295.1:100018-142068 GCA_013400035.1 Rynchops niger | reverse complement strand
TTTTTTTTTTTTTATTTTACCTTCCCTTTCGGTCCTAACTCTGCAAGAACGGGTGAGTCACGGCTTTGAAATCTGCGCTGGATGCCAGCTGAAAACAGAGGCTTTACACGATCAAATTGACAGATGATTCAAAGGCGGCCCTGCTACGCGCAGACCCATCCATATTCCGAGTTAAAAGAAATATTGCGTTTCTAAGGGTAAAGAAACATATTTAAGAGATAAAGGAAAAGAAAAGTTTGCTGNAATTCACTTTAAAGACACGTTAAAGCCCCCTAATCTTCAAAGAGATAAAGGAGGGCGGCTGCCCTTGAGTGAACCACTCCGGCAGGAGGCAGCCGCGGTCCCGGCGCTCGAGGGAGCTCGGGGAGGTGAATCCGGCCACAAAGTATGCTGGGGATCAACTTGAACTGAGTGTGGTCCAGTTCAGCGGATAATAGGAAAGGAAGAAAAACGGGATGGAAGGATACGGTGGACCCAGTGGTGAGTGATGGCTGCAGGGCTGTTGGGAAAGCCCTGGGCTTTGGGGTGGCACCAGGGGACACCAAGGGAAACCTCGCTGTGTTCTCCTCCCTCCAAGCCCTGCTCCTCCTGCCAAGCGTATGCACAGTTTGAGTTCAAAACAGCTTAGAAGACAAAAAGTCACGACTGCCAATGACCAGCTGTGGTCGGACCTGCAGGAACTTCCACAGCCCTCTGAAGTCAACGGTCTCCAGCTGAGTTCAGATTAAACCCTCGGGGCATTTCATTGCCTGGGGGTGACAGTCAAGGGATGGATGAGAGGTGAACTGAGGTGGTACTTGCCTTATGCTTCTGAGCGCAAAGACCGTAAAGACCAGAGTCATGTCATAGGTGGGAAGAGAATTACTACATCCTTAGATCTTGTGATCGCTGTTAAAGTCCAAGCCTGGACTCTTTGCACTGGGTTACTTATAGAAGATGCAGCATGATTGAGAGCGGTAGGCAGATTTCCTCCCTTTACAAATTTTGTAGCTTGGATTCAGACAGAGGATGCTTCAAATTCCACGCTCTAAGCAGCCCTCCACGAAGCTTTCAGCTTACCTGTCCAAGCAGCACGTACGAATGAGGAGGCCCTGTCTACAAAGTGCAGTTCATAGTCCACCTGGTGGAAGAGACTTTTGTGCAACTTTCATTTCCCATGACAAAGCCAAGCACCTTCTTTTTAGGCAATTTGAAAAAGCAAAAATCAGAAACCCAGGAAAAGCAACAAGATGAACAGTGACAAGGCCAGGTGGGCTGGGTTCCTCTGCTGGAAAGGTGACATGCGTTACCACCCTTGGAAAGAAGTCAACCAACTGTTGAAGCAAAAATGAGACCATGAGCACTGCCAAGTTTTGTGCACTAGTAAAACTATGGAAGCACAGAGATTTGGGTTCATCTGCTTAGCGTTTGCTGGCTGAGGCAAAAGGGTCATGACGGAAGGGTCCTAGAGCTTGGTGAAAGGAGTGTCCCCACTCTGAGCCAAACAGCAAGAGTCATCAAAGGGAAAAGAGGACCACCAAGAAGCGAAAACCTGGGTTCGGCAAAGGGAGGTTATGCTATTTGGAGAGCACTGCTGAGTCATGGGGTGGAGGGAGCTCAGCACATCAAGGTACTCACTCCTCCCTGTAACCTCAGAGGGGCTGCCTGGCCACAGAGTGCTCAAGAAAACGGGAATTTGCTGCAGCATGCCTGGATTAGGGATAATGCATTGTAGGCTGCATTATTAGATTATTAATACTAATACAGAAATGCTCCCCATCCATCCACCAAGCTGGACTGTGTCCCATTAACCGCTCGTCAGGTTTTCCAGAGTATCTTTCCTCAGTCTGAGGAAAATGGGACCAGCTCCACCAAGAGCCATCCAGGCCAAGGTTAAAGCTTGGAGAAAATCACACTGAAGTTCACTCCAGTTCCTGCAGCTCTGGCAGGTTCAGACCACGAAGCCCATTTTATACAGATGAGCTCAAGTAAGGATATGAGAGCAAATCTGGAAAAACCCCTGCTAAGGACAGGTGATGGGTGACCCACCACAAGGTGTGGAGGAACCCCAACTCATCCAAGCGAGGTATAAATAAGCTAGTTAGAGCACGGCAATAGCTGGACGCTTGCAGGTTTGGCCTATTCACTTTGCTCCTCAAGCATGTGGTGTGGAGACCAACCCCAAGGAGCAGAAGACTGCAGGTGTCCAAGCTTTGGAGAACCCCTCCAAGCAGCGAGGTCTCATCCTGCCCCATGTCCCAAAAGATGCCCATGCCTCTTATCTAAGCCCTAGTGTTCACTCAGCTTGCGATCTCTCACCCTCTTGGGCCCTTGAGGTTTTAAAAAGTTGTTTCCAACCTCAGAGCCCACTGGTGTGGAGAGTTTATCATGAAGCTCAACACCAGATTTTTTCTTCAGCTTGGAAGCCAAAACTAACATAAACAGCCGGCTCCTCATTCATTATTCTAATTCCACCATAAAACATGCCAAAGCCGGTTCTGACTGAGGTTTTAGCTGATTTACTGCCTTTTCAACAGGCAGTGTCTAATGAATTGGGTAAGCTCGCCGTTCAGATTTATACCAGAGGAGCAGCTGTAAGGAGCTCGCCATCAGTGCAGGCTCTCCTGGCTGGCGTCGCTGTGCCGAGAGCAGCAGAAATGCTGCTCGCCTGCCGAAAAGGGACATTTTCAAGAATTTCCGATTTCCCACCACAAGGAAGGGGCCACCTCCAAAATTTTTCTGTTAGCACTGAAAAGACAGAGGCGAAGGAGGAGCGGAGGGGATTCGGACCATCCCCTGGCTTGGGCTGAAGAGTTTGCTTCTAGATGGGGATTGCCCACTGGCAGCTCATCCAAGACACCGTGCGCAGGACAAGAGGCTCTGGCACATATCGTACCCTGCTGCAAAGGACACACCATCAAGCAGTACATGGTGGGTCCTGGCACCACATCAGGGGTCTTGCCACGGTGGATGGGCAAGGAGGTCCAACACCTCTGGTGTCACTGGCAGCCTTGCCTTGTGCTTCTGACCTCGACAGACAGCTGAAGCCAACGCTCCCAGCCTGGATGTACTTGCATAAAGCCATTGTTTTTCCTGGATCCCCTTTTTTTTCTCCCTTACTAATGGAGGCACCCATTCCCAGCTTCAGCTTTGGCAGGCGCCACCTGTAGCTGTTGAGAAGTTTCACCTGACCAAGAAACTCCAACGCATGTTTTATCAAAAATATTCTCAGCCAGGTCTGCTGCCAGTTGCTCCACAATCCCCTTGCAAGACCTGCTCCAGCGGGTAGGATGGCAATGTCTCCTGTTAGTACATACCACAGCCTGGTTTGCCTCCAGCTCTCCCCACCAGAACCCCTCTGAGAAATGGTGCTGGCTTTGAATGATCCCAGCTAGATTAATCACATTCAAATATAAAACGGGTGCCATTTTTAAAATTTTTCTATATCAGGTTAAAAAAAACCTGCTTCCCGGGGAGGCTGGTGCACGGAAAGAGGAGGAGTTCAGCTAAAACATTAACCCTTTGATATCCCACAGCAGGTATTTTGCAGTTCCTTGAGGAATCCTTTTTTCACTTGAGATGCTTGTCTTTTAACCACAGCCAAGCTCACACGTAAAGACTCCCG
Organism: Rynchops niger; assembly: GCA_013400035.1. Lineage (NCBI taxonomy): Eukaryota > Metazoa > Chordata > Aves > Charadriiformes > Laridae > Rynchops > Rynchops niger. The sequence goes on along the minus strand of VXBH01008295.1, from coordinate 138,464 downwards.
AGCACCATTTTCCAAGTGACATAGCATTAATGAATCCAGCAGCTTTGCAAGGGTACCAATCAGCTATTCTGCTTCCTAGGCTGCAAGAGGGAAGGATGAAACAAGCCAAAAAACCCCACTCCGAGGTACAAACATCATTTTCTCCCTAGGCAAGGTAGAGCAAGTGAGAGCAGCCATTATCTTCACCAGGGAGGGCTTCCAAGTTAGCAGTAAGATGCATTGCTGCACCCAAAATGGCTCACGTGGTGTGAGGTCTTCCACTCAGGCTCTGGGCCATACTCTCCAATGCCAGGGCTTCACTAATGCCAGGAGTGAAATCTCCAGAGATGGACACGCAGACAATCACCTGTGTGTCCCCCCTCTGGGAGCGGGAGGAATGCTATTCTTCATCATTAGGCTGGTGCGTGCTCATGATCTTGGGTTGCGGGGAGCTCTTGGTCTGATGCCTTGCTCCGTAGCTCACTCCTGTCTCTGCAGGGCTGCGCTGAAGGGCTGCCAGTTGGGCATCGTCAAAACCCCCTGGGCCAAGGTGCAAAGGGGAAGGTGCCAGACCAGGACAAGGGAGGGCCGTGGCTTCCCATCTCTCGAGCCTGAAGGACTTTCTTTGATCCTCTCTCCTTGCCCAGCAGCAATGGCTGGGAGATGTCTTGGGAGCACAGGCCAAGAGCAGACTGACTGTCAGTGAATCCAGGAGGTCCCAGATCCAGCGGAGCATGGTTCCAAGCACAGTGCAGTGACTTCTCATTGCTCTATCAGCCACAAGCAGCCCTGACACCAGCCAGATGCTTTTCCTTCCTTGAGCTGAGACAGCTGTGTGAGCCATGGCACTGGGGAGCTCAGGAGTTGGAGAAGCTGCCAGTGATGAAGCTATTCAAGCAATGCTGCTAGCAGGACAACAAGGTGACTCTCATTCAGAGCATCCCTCGAAGGCTTTTAAGCCATGCTGTGCCCCACAGCCTCTCTTCCTCACCTGCAAAGCACCTGAGGCCTCGGCACCACGCTGTACTGGAGACCGCCTGCCATGGCTTGTTCCTGCTTTGTTTTCTCCTGAAGGCACCAGAAGAATCAGTGCTGCAGATGTGTGCAGGCGAGGCAACCTGGATTTCACATCAGAGTTGAGAGGCAAGGGATTTTCGGTCCTTCAGCTTGCTTTGGCCCAAGTGAAAACACATTTCCCCTCGCTCTACGGGCTGGACCCTTTAACAGCACAGACACTTTCACGTTTCAGTCCGCCTCTTTCTTATTCCTCCTGCAAGACCGGTCTGATTTATGGTTAGCTACGTAACACTAAGGCCAGGAATTTGGGTCCTTCTTTGCTCACCAGAGTACTGGAAGATGTAGTTTTCTCCAAGGGTCTCCAGGCTGCTTGGCAGGAGATGCAAAGAAGAGGAGGAAAACAAAGCATTACCAAGATGCCAATGTTCTTCTGGCTTGCCAAAAATGAGAAGTAAAACCAGTTCAAGCCTTGGAGTGAGGAGCTGCTGTGGATTCAGCTGTGTAAGTCAAAGATGTGACCACCCTCTGACCCCTTCTTGCAGGGACCACATGTCTGCATGGTGGTTCTCAAGGGCTCTCCAGTTGCCCAAGCCTTTTGCACACCAACAAGAGCAGGAGGAAAGCCTGTGAAGCCCCTTCCTTCATCCTCCAGTGCCAAGCACCGCTGCTTTCGTGCGGCCAGAGAGGGTCACTGCTCACTTGGCTGTCATGCACACCCAAATCACATCCAGCTCCTCCCCTATCCTCAAACAGCTTTAGGGTACCTTGCCTTACTGATCTGCCCATCCTTTCACTAATAAAATTATGTGGGGACAGTTCCCTGCGTGTCTCTGGCAGCAATGGGGCCTGTTAGACAAACATTTGCGGTTTTGGATAGCTTAGGTGGGAGCGCACATCTCTCTGCCAGGAAGGGACCGTTCTCCCGCACCACTTGCACCATACAAAAACCAGTTGCTTGCCCTCGGCCCCTCCAGGACAGGGACGTGCCCTGGGTTTTCTCTGCCTTCTTTCCTTATCTGAGATGCAAGTTGCCAGCAGCTCAGCACCGCGATCCCCCAGGAGCTCGGGGAGAGCTGCGAGCCCTGTCTGCTCACGTCATCCCGGCTCCGCCGGCACACCGCGTCTGCGTTATACCAGCCACAGCAGCTCGGCCAGAGGAATCAGCTTCTTCAGCCAGCAGCGCTGATCAAAACCCCTCCATCCCCGGACTTTTGCTGTAGATACAGGGGGGAAAAAAAGGTATCACAGTGCATTCATTAACCAGGTGACATTCAAATCCAGCAGCCTCCCCCACCTTCCCCTAGGCACAACCGCTGCGATTTAAATTACATGGAGGGGTAGGATTTAGTGGGCTGCTGGGAGTGGACTTGGCGCACAGATTCCCATATCTGGAAGAGGTCTGTCCTTTGTGTATTGTGTTATGAGACAAAGGCGGAAGAAAACACCTGGAACATTGAGGCCGAGGTGGGGGGAAGAGACGTTGCCACGGCTGCTTAGGAGATTTGGACCAGATTTGTAAAGGTCCTTGGAGATCAACCACCTCTGCCAGCGGGACCTGCGCACCATGACTTGGAACAGTAACCTGATGCCCAGAGACCTGGGTCGGGGCTTGCTCCGGATGGTCAGAAACCCCGGATCAGCCTCCCCTGAACACATGGGGAGCAGCTCTGCCTTGCGTTTGCCGCAGGGCTGCCGCATCCCGGAGGCACCAACCTGCTCCATATGTCAAGCAGAGTCAATCTCTGCCTGCGATGTGTTGGATTTGCTGCGTACACGCAGACGGGACCACCTCCTTCCCCATGTGTTGACAGCACTGTACTCAAGCACCTGAAGATATATAAAAATGTGCCTGGTGGGACAGAGCGCGGGGCCAAGCCGAGCGTCTGACTCCCGCTGAACTCGCAGCCTTGCACCTTGCAGACCTGCTTCCTCCACGTCTCAGCCAGTACTTCATCCTCCAGAAACCATGGCACCCTTTTTGGCCAGCATAGGAAACTCTAGCAATGAGCTCTAACTAGCCTTCAGCTCCGCTCTACCCACGGGACGCTACGCAAATACCTTTTGCAGGCAAGAAGATGGATGTAACAGCCGAGGGAGGAGAGGAAACCCAGATAAACCTAGCCCTTCGTGGGAAATCCCCCGTGGCAGGCGTGAAGAGAGGGGTGAGAGGTTCCTCGGACACCGATAACGATCTCCCCACCCTCCCGACCCTGCTGCGTTGCGCATGCGAAAGCAGAAAGTTGGAGAGCGGGTTGGATTTACGACGCAAAGACACCAAGCACCAGGGCAGGGTCCCCTCCATGTCCTTCCCCTACATGTTGCCCCCCTGAAGCATCACTGCCGGGTACCCCGGGACCGATGGCAATCTGGGGGCTCTGAACAACGAGCTACAGAGCGTGCGCTTCGCCGTGCGAGACATAGCACCTCCCTTCCTACCGGGAGGGAAGGGAAAGCCCCATAAATAAATGGCGATAGCAAAGATATTACAGGTCCTCCCAGAAAGTGCCTGGAAGCCGCCTCGGAGGCAAGGGAAGGGGGGTGGGGGGGAGGAAGGGAGGCTGACTGACAGCCTGATTTAAGACCTGTCTGAAAAGCAAACAAAAGCAATTGAAAACTGCATCATCTAGGAAAACTTAGTAGGTTGTATTTTCACAAGTGAGGACTGATGGTAAGACCAGCTTAATCCCCCAGCGGACTTTCCACACCTCCGCACGCCGGCTGACGGGGCCAGCTGTTTTGTCTTGCAGCTGATTGCTGAAATAACATTGCCGGGCTGGCGCGATTGAAACAGGATGGGCTGGGAGGGAACGGCCCCCGGCAGAGCCAGCCAGCGTTAAAAGAAACGTGCTTGGTTTCCAAGTCCCTCACTTTCTCCGTCCAGCTCTCAGTCCCCCTTAAGGGCCAAGGGCACCTCTTGGCCTTCGCAGTGATGAGCAACGATGCTCCAAGCGTTCAAGCCTAGGCACAGTCTCTGCTCACAACCATCCGGAAGAAAACCCCAGGAGAAGCTTTCCCGGGTGTTTTCAGCTAATTTGGGGTGAAGAGGAAACACAGGCGAGAGGTAGAAACATAACTCATGGCCTTATCCATCCTTGGTGGGGACCAAGCTGGGAACCCAGTGAGCTGAACGTGAGCTACAACATGACGCTTTGGCCACCACAGCATCTGACTGACGGCGGAGACGGTGCTTCACACAAACACGTTTTAAAAGGTTACGCCATGGACATGCAAACAAAAAAAAACCCAACCCAAACCCTTCTGAAGCTTTCTAATTTCTATTTGCTTTCGGTTTGAGCAAAACCACAGAGTTCCCTTGCGCTATTTGCAGAATCCTGAAAAATTCCAGAAACGGAGAGCGAAAGATACCCCCTTGCCCAAACAAGGTGACATTCAGTGCCCTCGATTCCCTCTTATCCCCTTCCCAATGCCATTCCTGAAATTATGGAGCAGAAAGACATTTTCTTTCCCAACATCAAACTCATTAACAGAGCGGAAAAATGCATGTTTTAACCAATTCAACACATCTCCTGTCCGGATCAGATACGCAAGCAGCAAATGTACGAGCCCCTGTTACTGAATCCTAAAACGTTTTGTCTGCACGTGGTGTAAAAAATCCATGCTTGATGGTTAAAGAACAAAAGGCAGAGTAAACATACTCTTACATCTGTACCTTTCAAAGTCATCTATGTTAACCTACAAGCTGCAGGACTATTATATGTATGTACGAGGAAAGATAGATAATTAAATGAATATGGGAGGTGGTTCACCTGGGATATTTGAACATTTCGGGCTGGCAGCCTAACAAGTTCCTGCAAGGTAATAAGCCCGAGTCTGGCATCTGGGAGCCCAGGGGATGTCCCTGCGATTCAAAGCAGCTGAGGCATCTCTTGGTAGCTGAGCCTGAATGATGAGGCTGTGAAGTTAACTCCGGCAGCTTAAGCCAGTGGGTCAGAGAAATCACTTAAATAATACTTTACGTTTGCAACAGGTAAGGAACATGCCTGCAGCCGGTGATGTCCGCGCGGCTGACGGGTGGTAAACCCACCAGGAGACGGGGCTGATCCCCACCAGGCAACAGCCCACGATGCTCCGGAGGGTGGAGCAGGTCCGTCTGCGCGCACCGTCTGCCCGTGGACACTGTCGGCAGGAGCACCCAGCCCTCTCCAGATCGGAGGATTCGGATAAGACGCACCACCTCTGCACCCCAGGTGCTGCCACGACAAACCCCCTGCCCCAAACATCTGGAATCCAGACTAGAGCAAATATACTCCTTTCCTTCTCTGAGCGGGAAGATGAATGAACCTGCCCGGCCGACCTGAGATTGTTCAAAGGGACAGATGATATATCAAGGTCTCTCCCGGCCTCTCCATGCTGTGTGTAGGACCTGGACTCGAGGCAATGTGTCCTCTGCTCGGTCCCCGGCAAGCGGCAGCACCAGGAGAGCATCCCCTGCTTCCCGCTCTCCGGGAAAACCCCCCTTCAGTCTCCACCGGAGCGGGAGGAGGCTGCTGCTCGTTCCGTGACACAAATTACCAGCACAAAAAGCAGATTTGCAGAAGTCGCAATATTCTGCAGAGACGCTGGTGAAAAATTTCACCCGGAGAAATTTATTTGTTTCCTTCAAATAACAGCAAAATGCCTTAGTTCAGGCAGCCTTTCTCTTTGCCCCTGCTGTTTCATTTTCCTTCGTTAGGACTGCTTAGGCTGAATTACCCTTTTCACTGACAATTAGGTTAGCAAAGCAGCTATTCAGGAGCTTATATTTTGACTTGTTTTTGACGTGTCATTAAAACCCAGCCCACCGAATATTCCCATGTTCTCAAAGCAGGAAGTTTTTCGAAATTCAGTTGCGTGGTAATGTTTGATCTCTTAAATTCCTCTCCATTTTTGCGAAGAGCCCGGATCTCAGGACAAAGCAGCTCAGCCCTCCTTAGCTAAACCAATGCCGTCTCTTCCTCACGCACTCAGGTCTCTGCGTGACCAGCAGCAGAAAGGGTTGGGCAGTTTTGAGCTTCTGAAGGTTAAAGCAAGGAGTGAGGCAAGCAAGGTCCTAAACCACCGAGAAGGACAAGTTGCAAAGAGGACACTAACCACCATGAAAATCAAAGACTTGGTCTGAAAGCTGGGTCCCTTTCTTCAACCTGAACTTCTAGTTCCAAAACCCAGGTCTGCTCCCAAATACACTCAGTCCTGCTGAATCCATCAAGCCCAACCCATCAAATGCCTTGCTTTTCCTACCCTGACAAGTTAAAAAAAGGGATGGAAATATTTATTCCACCTCTATAGACTGGGTTTTATTTCTATCATTAAGGGCACGTCTCTGGAACTCCATCTCCAACTCCTCCTTAATCCAAATTAAATAAATTAACCCAGGACTATTTCCACAAGTTAAAATTTCTCAAGGACTTTGCAACTCCGGTAAAACAAGGACAGTGTAGGGAACAAGTCAGGAAAGCGTCAGGAGGAAAGCAGAGCTTCAAATACCTGTTTACTGCAGTTACAAATTCTCCCGGGATGCAAGCAGATGCTCTCGAGGTGGGATGAACTCAGGGCTTTGGGTTTCTGTAACATCTCTGTTGTACTCCCTGCAAAAAAATAAAGACAGGCTATTCCAGACACGTCAAGCTAATTGTAAAATCTTCATTCATCTGCTTATGAGCAAAATCTGTTTGGATCTTTCAGGGATGAGGGAGAGGACCCGTTCCAACCCAACACACACACCATGGGTTTGGGTGGTTCTCGCTGCACTGGACGGGGCACTGCAAGTGGTTTGGGTGGATGCTGTGAATGCAGGAGGNGGGGGGGGGGGCAGAAACGCTTGTAAACATGAGGCGAGGAGCATAGCGGGGTGTTTGGAGCATCGCTGCTAAAATGCAGATGCATCGTCTTTGCTTGGGAGGGGATGGGATGGGAGCTGAGGTCTTGGAGTCCCTGGCAGAGCCGCGGCTGCAAACAGCTTCAGGTGGGAGCTGAGGAAAGCCCTGGAGAAGCCATCCGCTGTCCCAGGGCTGGGCTGGTGGGCCACAAGGAAGCTTCGACATGTCAAGGGGAAACCTGCATCTCCCCAGTCGCTGGCGCATCTCACCCGAACCTCTCTGCTCAGTCTCTTATTGCCAAAGGCCTCGTGCTGCCCACTCATTCCAGCACGTCCCCAGGACCAGCAGCTCACCCTGCTGTTTTACCCCGAGCAGAGCTGGATTGAACCCTCTTCTCAGCCCCTCCTTGTCTCTGAGCAAGCTCAAAATCCAAACGCAGAGCAAACGCTTTGTGACCAGAGCTTCCAAACCCTCCTCTCCCTCGCTCCGGGTCTCGCCGGCCGGGCCTGGCTCTAAGCCCGATACATCTCCCCCAAGCTGTGAGCATCTCAAACGCGCGACCCCAGCAACCTCCCCAGTTCCAGCCTCTCTCCGCCCAATTTCCCAGCGGATGCCGGGGCGGGGGGGGGGAAACGGTGAACCATCACAAAGCCCCAGAGCGATGGGCTTCGCTGCACTTTAGCTGTGAATGGAGAGAACAGAAAAGCAACTGTCTCGAGAAGCAATTGCTTCCACAACCCTCACCTTAGACATCTGCCTGAAAAATGGAAAAAAGAGGAGGAAAAAAAAGGATTAAAAAAAAAAAAAAAAAAACAAACAAGCCAGCCCAAAGGCCTCACATCTCATTGATTTCCTGATGGAGACGGCTGTTTTATCACTTGCTATTTATTGAGCGTACCTGCGCTGGAGAGCAGCGGTGTTTCTGCTCCCCAGGGGTTGCTCCTCGGCTCCCCCCTCCCAGCCCTCGGCTTCCAGTCGTGATGTTGGCAGCCCCCAGCCCTCTCAGGCGCATGAGAGGGTTCATGCCATTAATTCTGCTCTTCCCTGGCTGTACACGCGTGGTCCTGCCCCGCTCCAGAGCTGAGCACCAAAATAGGCTGATTTCTACTTAAGAGGGTCAGCTTTCCCTAAGCTACGTCACATATCCATTGAAAACTGACAATTTCTCATTCAGAAAGCTAAAATTGCACTCATTTGCAGCTTTCCAATCAAAGAAAAAAAAGCAGAAGTTTTCCTCTGTGGTGGAGATGGGGAGAAAGGGATGTTTTTCTCCCGGCAGCTGGAGCTGCGACACATTTGTTCATGTTTTCCCCGATGAGGGGAATGCCCCAGTGAAGCTGTTATTTGCTGTCCCTTGGCTCCCAGTGCCACCAAGGGGACAGCAATAACCAGCAGGTCCCCAGCCACTGGCAACAGCGCTTCTGACCCAGCTCTTTGAGGAAGGGAATATCCACACGGCCGCCGACTGCTCTCTCCAATTTACTTCCATCAAACACCCTGCCTCCCCAGAACTCATGCTAGTAAACCCTTAAAATGAATTTTAAGCTGGGATGTTCCCCAGGGAGAGCACCACCGCATGAGACAGGGTGGGATTTGGGCTGAATCCATCCCATATCAGCTATTGAAGTCATTTAGACGTGGCCAAGGCGCATGAAGCTCCAGCCCCGCAGCAGAGGGGCACAAAAAACATCCTCTACATGACGTGTGCATGGGGAATTATTTTCCACTCCCCATCTTTTCCCTAGAGCAGCTATAAGCTGTTCCAGCACCCAAAAAAAAAAAACAAAAAAAAAAAACCCACCCAGGAAAATTAATTACAATCACTGCTATCAGCTTGTTCAATCTGTTTTCCCACCCCGCGGTCGGTGTTACGTGGTTCGGTGTCTGCTCCCCACCATCCCTCTCCCCCTCCAGAGCACCAGCAATTTCCCTGGCATTCCAGTGAATGGATTTACTGGCCGTGTCCCAGTGCCCAGCCTGGCTCAGCAGAAGGAGCCGACGCTCCGGCGTCCCGCCACGAGCAGCAATCAATGGCGTCTGCTTTAAGGATTCAGCAAAAATCCTTTTGTTTGGGCTCGCGGGCCATCTCCCCCTCCAAGCAGGCATTTCTCCGAGCAGCGCGGGGAAGAGCCGACTGCAGCACTTCAAAAGAAAAGTTCACGCATGGGTAAAGGTCCTTTAAGATGGGATTAAAAATTGACATTTTTGCCCCATATTTTTTTGACGTTTCTAATCAAACCTATCCTGAGACAGATATAAGAACAGGTTTAGCTCCCTATTTTTTCAGTGATAAGACCGTCAGTCATGGGAAGCCTTTGGTGGGTATTTCTAATGAGCATTTTTTTAAAATTCCTAAAAAACCTCAAACCTTTGTCTGAAACATTTAGCTAAAGCCAAAGGTCCCATTGAAAACTTCAAGTTCCAAGCTTTTCATTAAAAAAAAGAAAAAATAATAACAAATTGTCTCCATAACATTTCAATTGCTGCATTTTCACCAGTTTTGCCTAAAGTCTGGCTATGCCAGTATTTCTCCCCTCCACCAAAGTCCTAAGCCAAAACCTGGCCAGGTTTAGCACCCCAAAAACTCCACAGCTGGCTACGATGCCCAGAAGCTCCACAAGGTCCTCTTTGCCTTCTTGGCCCGTCCTCCCGAGGGAAGCGAAGCCCAGCGTTATGCTGCCCTTTAAATCCATTGTTTCCAGCGTGGGGCAGGGCTGCCGGAGGGGGTGTCCCGGGGAATTTTGTGCTCAGCAGCAGGTAGGTGGCCTTTGATCCCACATGCTGCCCAGGACAGAAGGGCCGACGGATAAGACTCTGCGGAGACGGGCTCTGCAGCCATCCCTCCCTTCCTAATTCCCTTCTGAAGTGCTGGAGCCACTGTCACCTCTCATTAAAAGAAGCGAATGCCCATGTTTTAATTTCTAACCTGAACGAACTGGATAATAACATTAATCCCGGCAGGGGGTGGCAAGAGAAGGCACCTCCTCGCTTCAAATGTTTGGACAAAAAATTTGCTCTCATTAGGGCAGAAGTCCAGGAGATGTCGTCTTCGTAGGGCTGGCGGGACGGCGCACGACGGGGCTTTGTTGTGTCTCCTCCAAGAGCACCCAGGCTGTAACTGGGGCCAGGCAATGGTCAGGGAAGCAGAGGGAGAGACAAAAAGGGAAAAGAAAGCTTCAGATCTCCCAGTGCTGCACAAAGATCTCCTCTGTAAATCCATATTCTGCTGCAAAATTTGCTACTGGGCAGCTGGCTCTGCACGCTCCCAAAAATTGGGAGCAACACGGTGAGCATCAGGCCACGGGTCTCCTTAGTGGTAAAGGCAGGGCCAAATCCTGCCTAGTGCTCAGGCTGAGGGACGATACCCACTGCTCTGGGAGAAGTCTTTGAGGTCACACCAGGAAAGCCCAGTACCGAGGGCAAAGAGAGTAATTCAGTTTAAAAGATCTAAGCTGGAAGGGGAGACCCATGGGAGAGTCCCAGAGGTGTCCATGGGTCCTTTTTACCAAAACGTGGGGAGAAAAGGGGGAGAAAGAGAGGGGGGAAAAGCACCTAAGCTGAACGCACTATGTGCCTATTTCTCCTTGGACCCATTTTCTTTTTTCTCCATTTTCAGGAGAACTTTTCCCCGAATTGGTTATTTATGTTTGCCTCTGAATTTCTCTCCGTTATACAGGTGACAAAGATGCTGCAAAGCCAGCCAGGAGCACAGCTCTGCTGCTGGGGGATTCCCAGTCTCAGGGACACTAAGAGGTGAGAAAAAGCTCCCTTTTCCACAGCAGCAGGTAAATTTTTGTAGCTGACTACATTCCCTGGGGAAAGGAGCTTGACTTACAAGTTACCCGCTACCAATTTCAAGGATCACACCATCTCTCCTAAGTCACACCAAGGTCCAGACCAGGAGCACCCGCAGCTGAAAGAAGGGATGTGATGGGACACATGGGAGGGTCAACCCTCCAAAATCAGGGTTGCTACAGCTCACAGTCTCCAGGTATCGCACAGGATGCGGACAGCTGATAACAAGGCATAGCATTGACTAGACATTGCCACTACCTGGAGCTGATACCATGAACAAAACATCTTTTACACCGTCACCACTAACCGTAGGACGCTCTGCTAAATCCACCAACCCAAACCTTCCTGCTGGCTCTGCTATACTTGGAAAAGCAGCACGAAGAAGCAAGAGCTGATGTGAGAAGAGCAAAGAACCAGCAAAGAACTGTCCAAATCAAGCAGAAAGGGATGGAAGCACCAACCAACACAGAAAAATAATCACTGCACACCTTTCCTCCACCAGGAAGCACATTGTCAGCTAATTGGTTCAGCCTCGGGTAAGGGGGGGGGGGAATGAAAAGAAAGTGTTCAATTAATTCCTCATTTATGGCCACGTACGCAGTATATTGCTTCCCTTGTTCCCCTAATCACCCACTGTCAGTATGTTTAGAAACAGGTTGGAAATTAACGTTCTTCCTCTGAGCGGCTGTCAGAAAAGATAAGGGCTTTCTTTGGAGGGTGACTTTTTCATTACTGTGTTATCATTACCTCTATACGAAACCACAAAGGTACCCCAGATACACACATTTGTAGAGGCTGTTGAGTCAGATGCGTCTAAGCACGGCCTTGGGCTAATGAAGATTCGGGAACGGAGAGGTTCCCACCCATTGCTGCAATGACAGCACAGCTCAGAACTGCGAAGCTAGCAGTGGGACTGGTGCTTAGTGCATTGGAAAAGGACAAAACAAAGCGGAAATGGATGAATTCACCTCACCTTATGGAGATCTCCACATGTTAGCTCCTCCAAGGAGAGAAGCAGGCGCTTCCAGAAGGTGAGAGACCTTATCCTGCTCCAGGTTTTTAAACGCATGCCCTTGGAGAGCTTGTCTCACCAAAGTCCACTAAGGTTTTAGGTCAAAGGACCTTGTGGACCAAGGCCAATGCTGCTGTGATTGACTGCAAATAGTGGAGAGACTGGGAGAGGTGACTGCAGCCAGACACTTTGGTGAAGATTATATTCATTACCAAGCTCAAGCTAGAGCTGGCTCGTTGGAGGCACATCTTTCTTTAGCACAAGACTTTTGCATAGAACTAACACATAAATATTTTGCTTATTAAAGCTTGTTTGCCAAGTAAAGAAATAGAGCGGTGCCATTTCGTAACGCTATTTATTTGTTTTCAATAGGAATTTGGAAAAGCAAAAGAAGAAATCAGTCACGTCCCAAATGTTCCCTTTCAGCTTGAACCTTTTTTTAAGGCTTCTACGTACAAAAAGAGAGGTTATTTGTTCACTCTATAGTCTGCTACAGAGATTCTCCCCCAGGTAAAACCAGGCACTTTAAAAATAAAAAAGAAACACATGCTTTAACTCTCAGAAACCTGGTTAACAACCAACCCGCTCCAGAGCTCTTGAGGGTAAATTGATGGAACAAACCTTGACTGTGATGGGACAAATGACAATTGTCATGTTATTTTCAGAAAGCTTCTTCTACCATCAAGGTTAAGCAGAGCCTCAGGAAACAGGATACAACCTTTGCTCAACCCTGAGCTTTCTCCAAGCGAGTACCCTCCCCTCGCCCATCCCCACTTCCAGTTTTACAGTAAAAAAAAAAACAACCAACCAACCAAAAAAAACCCAAAACAACAAACAAAACAGAAAATTGAGCATTGGTGAAGACTGAGTACAACGTTGGTGGTGCAGCACCTTGCCAGGGCAATTAGACTGGGAAACGACAAAATTAGACTGGAAAATTGCAACTCATTGAAATAACAAGCCAAGATACAAGCAGGTACCAGCAGCAGCGCATAAACCCCCCATTTATTCAGGGTACGTCACAGCAAAGCACACAGTACTGTACATCCGAGAGGGTTTAATGGAGACATTGACTTCCCACAGTCCCTCCCACCATCCATCCTGGCCAGCACAGACCACATGCCCCATTTGGTCCTGGAGGAGCTGGGTATGATCCACGCCGAGGGAAGCGTTGAGGTGGCCCCTAAGTCTTGGCTTTCTCTTCAGCTCTGCCTCCTCGCAAGCATTGGCCAAGCTCTCTCCCTACAACTTGGCTTCCTTGTCAGTAAAATGAGGATAATGAATGATTTTGCCTTTCCTTCTGAGGGGTTGAGATAATTCAATTTCAGAAAACTGGAGGCGGGTGGGGGAAGCATTTTTGAGTACCAAGTGGAACTAGAAAGCCATGGATCAAAAGCAGTTGGTCAAAGAGTTATTGATGGAGGCCTTCCTTCCAAAACCACATTTGGATCGAAATCAGAACATTTTGCAAGAACTTGTTGATTTCTACGAAATTTCTGAGGAGGGTCAAAGTGTTTGCCTGAACTTTGCAGAGGCAGAGCTGGAAGGTTTAATTTGATTTTGGACATTATTTTGTTGGAGCATTTTGCTTAAAATATATTAAAATACTTAATGACATATTATTACATATTCAGTGTCATGATGTATTTTATGATGTTAAATTTAAAATACGTATACTAAAGTCCAAGCAAAATATTTTCTCACATTAAAATATCATATTTTATTTAAACAAATGGATTTAAAAAAAAAAAAAAAACCAAAAACAAAACGAAACATGGTCAGGAAGCATTTGAGACTTCCAACAAACTTGTTTGCTTTTGTTCAACTTTACCGCATGAAAAATGCTGGCTTCTAAGTACTTTTCAGAATGTGAAAATTTCATTTCGTTGTTTTCAAAGTAGAAAATGCAATTCCCAAGCAGCTCTCAAGGTACTGGAATTTCTCAGACTCTTTTCTTTTAGGAAGGGAAAGAGGAAGAAAAGACACTCATTTCCATCAACGTTTTTGAGTTATCAGCTAAGCAAAAACTTGGGGCAATTGCTAGAAAAGACTCAGTTTTTGGCAAGCCCAGAAAATGGAACTGGTGACAAACATTTTTCTTAGCTAAAAAATTGCGAATTTACCCTGGATCCTATGGAATACCAAAGGCATTTTACCTTTCTGGGATGATAGACAGTACATCTTGGTCCTCAATCAGCAACAGCTTTACCTGGCAACTCCTCTCATCACCTGTGGGAAGGAAAAAGAATGAATTCTGCGTGTTTTTCTTAAGCTTGGGAAAAAGAAAAAGAGGAAGAGGAGGAAAGAAATACCCTTGTACTGTAGCTTCTCAGCAACTTCTCATGTTAAGGACTCTTTCTGTGGGAGCTGATAGGCAGAAGGCAGGTGACAGTCATCAACTCTCTGCTAAGAACTATCTCCACGGCTGCAGACATCCCACTTGGTGGCTTGGCAAGCGTGGGGTTACAGCTTGCACATGGGGGAAAACGCACATTAATATCACACGTGTGGTGGTGAAAGCCCTCCCACAAACCTCTGGCTGCAAGATCATGGGGCTGTTTTCAATCCCTTGTCTAATGCAAATGAAGCTGAGAGAGAGAGATAAGAAATTGTAACAACTATGCCCTTGTACTAGCAGGAGTGGCCTGCTCACGGATAAGATTTCACAGAAATTAAAGGCAAACTTTGCTCCTAAACACTGCCCCAAAATGCACGGTATTTCTATAGAACCACAGGATATATCAGTTCAGAAGGAACCTTGGGAGGTCTCTAGTCCAACCTCCCGCTCAAAGCAAGGTCAGAATTCAGACTGGGCTGCTCAGGGCTTTGTCCAGTCAGCCCTTGAACACCTCCAGGGATGGAGATTCCTGACCTCGCTCTGTCCAATAAGAAGCTACAAAAAACCTCTCCCTTCCTCCACACGGTCATATTAGTAAGTTATTTTCCTTCCTAATATTTCTTTTTTTCTCGGTGCTTTCTTCGGTCTGGTTAGGATTGTCAGATCCCAAGACCGCCAAGCACGACGCAACACCACGCTCTCCATCTCTTCCTTGGGACAGAGAGCTGATCTGACAACAGCACTCTACTTTCACCCGGTCTAGGGAGCTCCAGTTTTTCCCAGCTGATGATTCAGCCACCAAGCAAAACAAAGGACATAATGCAATGGTGTGGTCACCCCTCATCTTCTGCCAACATCGCTATTAAGTCAGTTCACATGATGTGTCTCTCGTCCAGAGCACATAGCGAAGTTTTTGTTGGCATGAATCTGGTCTGCCTGCATTACTCACCCACGAGCAGAGCTACGAGGCATTCCCTGATGGAGTCACAGCGTGCCAGTAAACTTCTTATTCCATTATTGACTGTTGGGTTTATGGCACCACCAAGAGAAGCTGTTTTGGAAAAATGTCGCAGTGACTTCATAGCAGCAGCAGGCAGGGCTGTGCTGGGAGGACCCACACTGCGAGAGAGCAATTCCCGCTCTCAGTCCCTCAGGCTGGAGTCACGACCTTGCTTCCCTTTTCCGCAACCAGGCTCGCGATGGCATCTGGGGACTCCCGCCTCGGCTGGGGAAAGTCCAGCCCTCTCCCACCAAGCAGCTGACTAATGTTGGCATCACCACTCTGCTTCTGTTTCTCATCACACCTCTCCTGTTCTCTGGCACAGACCTATTGCTCTGCGTTCAGTACAGCACCAAGAACCTCCAGAAATTTTGACATCCTAACGCTATTGTTAAAAAATAAAAATGTACGTACACATAAAAGGCAGGATAGTCATATCCCCGTGCTTTCATGCAACTGTCTTAGTTGTCGTTCCCAGCCTTCTCGGGAAAATAATCTTTCTGCTACCTGGAAAAGGAGACCAAGCCCCAGATGCAGTGACTGGATGCTAGGAGAAGGAGGAGCTTCATTAAAGCGCTGAACTGGAGCCCAGAACCGAAGAAAACCCAAGGGACAGCTTCCCAGTGACTCCATCCTAAGATGTGACGTCTCTCAGATTCCAGAGAAAGCTGCTGCCTTGACCCTAGTTAAAATAGGAGAGAGATTATTAGCCCAAATAGTTCACAACATTCTCCACCTTAAATGCAGGGAGGAAAAAAGAAAGATGAAGCTTTCTAGTGAAAGATTTTAGAGTGGAGACCTCTTTAATGTTTCCGAGGGATGGAAATGAGGACAGTAGCCCCAGGTGATGAGCTGCTGGTGAGCAGAGTGCAGCCGAACCCCTCGAGCTACCAAGGAAAGGCTGCGTCTCTCGGGGTCCTGGTTGCAGGAATAACAGCACCCAGGTCCAGGCTGTCCAGTAACACATGTGGGGTGGGTGCGCGGGTGTTTACACTGGATAGAAATGATCCTCACAGTTTGGGATGGAGATTTGATTGCCTGACAGTTCTACCATACCTATGGCTCGAGTTCTTGAATGTTTTCATTATTTTTTCATTTGCAATTTTATTTCATAATAGTAACAAGACACCCCGGGGCAATGTGTTTCCAGGGGATTATTGCCTTCAGCTTTTTGCTTTATGACACATGCCATAATCGCCCAGAAATGTACAACCTGTCATATCTCATTACTTAAACATGGGTTATATATCCATGTATTAGGCGCGATGGACAGACCAGGGCCATAAAATTATATGGACGTTTGGTGGCAAAAGTGAGTTTGTGCAAGCAGTTCCCGAGAATGGCTTGCAGCTGGGCTAGCTCACTTTGGACCCATCCTCAACTTCAGAGCTCTTACAAGTTGTTTTTGCTCTTGCTCTGCCCAGGGAGCCATTGCAGAAGGTGCATGAACTAATTTTCTGTGCTCTCCTGCTCCTCTGCTTCCCCCTTAGCTTGGCAAGGTTCAACCCCACCCCCCCCCCCGGCAGGCACCGCCAAGAAACACCCTCCAGGTGAGCTCAGCCTCGGGGTGACTCTCAAGGGTCCCCTGAGGACTTGCAAAAGGCAAATCCCAAGTCAAGCTCCTTCTGCCTTTTACTACCTGCTGTCTATAAATTCACAAGACTTCCTGGAGACCCACGATGTGGATGAGGAAAGAGGAGAGAACACAGAACCTGGGGCATGAGCTGCTTTCTTCCAATGAATGGTGTCACTCGGGATTTATTTTATAGTTTCAGTCAGTCTGGGCATCTGGCACAGGAAGCCAAATATCTGAAAACAGGGGTCAAAAGTAGACACCCTGGATTTTGGTCAACTGCCAAGGGGCAGGAGAGTGGTAGTCAGTAGGTGACCCACAGTGTTCTCCTTGGCCAACGAGGTTGGGTGAGATGGGCAGGACCCCCATTCAGAATGGCCTCACAAAAAAGCTCTCAGCACTCCGGGGTGCTTTAACCAGAGCTGTTGCACCACGGCCAAGTAGGGCTGGTGGTTACGAGCTCTTCTCTGGTGCTCGCAGGGACTCAAACAGGAGCCCATTCATGGGGATCCAGTCATTCCCAGCAGCTGGACTGGCTCCGGCTCCCACCACTCCACTGCTCTCAGCACAGCGGGAAGTTATGTCACCCCCGAGGGCTGAATCAAGGGCCAGACTCCGACGCCTTTTCTCAGCAGTGCACAAGGCTGAGGTTATGGCTGCCTGCAGTCTGGTAACTCAGAACATCAGCACCCAGCTAAGCATAGGATGATGCTCAAGAGAATGAAGAGTACTTTTGTACAACTCCAACGCACAAAAGCTCTTCAGATCAGAAGTTCCTGACCTACCACCTTGCAAAAGAATGAATATCAAGCTGAAGACAGAGACAGCAGGCTGGAAGGGACATCTCTGGAAAACCATCGGGCAGATGGTCCTTCGTTATGGGGGGGCCCAAATCCTTTCTAGGTTGGACTCAATGATCTTAAGGGTCTTTTCCAAGCTAAATGGTTCTGTGATTCTTGAGATGCTGGTGGATGTCAGGGACAGCATAAGCGAACAGGAGAAATCCCTCATATGTATCTGATGGCAGAAGGCGGTTATAAGGTGCTGTAGAAGACACTCCTAAGCCTTTGCCATACAACTGCAAGTGCCTTTCTCTGCCTGGGACTGCTCACAATAAGGCTCTGAGAGCTGGACCACCAGGAAGAGCATCACCGAGAAGTAAATTGAGATTCATGGTTTGTCTGGCAGGCTCCGGTACAGCGCAAGCCTTGCCACGCAGCTCTGAATGCCAGCTCTGTGCTCCCCTGGGCAGCGCACACAACTGCAGGCTGGTCTTCCAGCCCACTCCGTCCTGGAGGTTTCCCAGGACCACAGGGAGGGTGAGTCCCCGCTCGGTTAGGCTAGGATGGAGATTAACTTTTTTCTTTGGCTGGAGAGAGCCTGCACTCAACCACAAAGCCTAGAAGAAGCCATGACTTAGCCCTTTAGAAACACAAGTATGAAATAAATTCACAACAAGGCTTTTCATCTCCAGGGAAGTTCATCTTACCTGAGTCCTGGAACAATGTCACAGGGCAGAGTCTTCCTTTCTCTGGGGAGCGGAGGTGGCGATGGGGCTGGCAGCGGGTTTTCCATGTGCTGTGCCTTTAAGCTCCCTATATTTCTGCCTCCTTTTCCAAACAGCAGCCTTTTTGTTCTCCAGGCTGCTGCAACTTGCAGATACGTGCACCATGCCGTCGTTCACAGGGAGATTATATTTTTTCATCTTTCTTGCTCTTCTCCATCATCTAACGTCAAAGACATTCAGGTTAAAAATACATGGCTGAGGTGGTTTTTTTTCCAGACCACCTCCTGCGTCCTCAGAAACCAAAGATACTTTCTCAGTTGAGCAAGATCGGCCTCCCCCAGGTGACAAAGGCAATTTATTAAGACATAAACTACAATTATGCAAGGGCAAATACTCCTCTTGGATATAGGAAGAAAAATCCCCTTTGCTGCTCTCCTCAGATAGACACTCCGTAAACAAAGTGCCTGCATCACTTCTGCTATACCTGCTCACACTCAAATTTCCCTTTATTCTCCGCTTGGGAGCGGCGAAACATAAATCTCGGTCTTCCCAGTAGCCTCTAAAGGTTTTTTTTTTCTCCTTGCCAAGTTTCCTTCCAGCTCCCGGAGGGCAAAGAGCAGCCACACAGCCCCTTTTGTGCTCCAGGGCTCGGCTAACAAGCCCCACCTGGGCCAGCAGGCAGGAGGGGTGCCCTCGGCCATGCTCAGAGGGCTGGCGCACCATCAAAGTGGGCTTTGAGAGGGAGCTACTGCTGGGTCTCCGATGGCCAGGGCATCTCCAACGAGTCCCAGCGCTGCAAAGGAGAAGGGGGTCTGCAGGGCAAGGGCTGGGGCAGCCCATGGGTACCTGGGCTCGGGATGCTGGAGGTTCCTGGGAGATGCTGCTCGCAGATGAGAGCCAGGGCATAAGAGATCTGCTTCAGAAGGGAAAGTTGGGGTCTCTGGATTTCTGTCTGAAAGGCAAAAAATACAGACCTGAGTCTCACCGAGTTCACTGAGGGATGAAAATCAGACCCTGCAGCTTTAAAAATGGGACTTTCTCACGCCCGTTCTCTCCAGGATGTAAAAATTCAGATGCAGGGCCAAGGTGTGGGCAGGACCCAGCTGGAGATGTTCCTGTCCCAGCTCCTTATCACATCACCAAAACCTCCCCATTCCCTCCGCTCTGCCTGCAAAAGGCGACATGTGAGTGTCCCCTATACTGCGAAATACTGACAGCAGTTAAAATCAGCTGTAAGGGGTGCTCCTGCGCCCTGTGGTGCTCTTAAAGGGCAGCACCTTCCAGGGGAGGAACGGAAACGCCACCCAGGACCCTGCCGTGTCCAGCACCCCGCAACATCTGAAGCCCCGACAGCTCTTGCTCTGCAGCCTGGAGGGCTCGGACGGGGCTCGCCGTGGTGGTCCCCTGCGTTGATGGGGCTTGGGCACGTGGGGCTGCTGGGCCAGTGGCTCTGGGGACACTCATCAGGGTCTGTCCTGGGCCATAAAACTCTTTTGGGGGTCACACAGTGAGTTAGTGAAAACCTGTGGTCACCTGGGGACAGGTTCAGGTAATGGAGAAAGAAAAAAAGACAAAGCAGGTGAGAACAATAAATCCTTTGTAATGGCTTCTCTTCCTCTTGCTTTCTCTCAGCTTTTTTTCCGCCTCATTATTGTACTGGTTCTTTGGTTCTGTGTTTGGCCTTCTGACTTTTCTTTATCCCTTTCTTTTCCTGGTCTGTCCTTTTTTATTTTTTGCCCACCTTTTTCCGCACTTGTATTTTTTCTGAGCTTCTGGGTTTTTTTCTGTGCAAACCATGGCCCACGTTTCATTTCTGCCTTACCCGGCGTGTCTGCTGTTTGTCCACAGTGTCGTGGTCCAGGTCATGGTTTGCGTGCGCTGTTGATATTCTCCCATTTCTTCTCCCTTTTCTTGGAGGGGCAGAATATAGGGTTTTCCTTGGTGGTGCCTTCATAATAAAAAAACTCACACACTTTGAAGTCTTCTCTAATTTCCTTTCTCTCTTCCCATGTCAGGCACTGGCCACTGCACAGGGACACACAGGGACCACAGTCCCAGCGCATGGCAGTGCGGCACCGCTGCCCATTCCTCTCCCACGTAGTCTAGTGCTGGAGGAAGAGCCCAAGATCTCAAACACCTCCAGACAGGTCTGCAGAGGATGGAATAACACCCCATTTCATTCTCCTGTAGCATCTTCTCCCCCTCCCCAGCCCTTTGGGACCACTGCAATGGGTCCCAAAGGAGGGGACCCACCAAAGAGGTGGCATTTTGGGCTGCCAGCAGACTCAGGAAGGCTTCTCTTACACTTCCATCATGTTTCCAGCCGTGGCAGGAATGTATTTATTTCTAAATGAAAAACGAGAGTGTGAGCAGGATATTTTTCATTCCCAAAGGTCCTCATGTATTAAGATAAAGGGGGAGAGTGAAGAGGAAGGTGGGCAAAGCGTGATTTGCACAGTTCTTCCAGCACCCTTGAAAATACGTAGTGATTCCCCAGCCCCTCTCTTTCCCTCACATTACACGAGGCCCTCCATGGAGGGAGGGCCATCCATCAATCCCAGGAGTCACACAAAATCCACTCCCTGTACAAATATCCTTCCGTTCCCTGCGTTTGCCTCTTACTTTTCTCCATTTCTTGTGTCGGGGTGATGCTCGTGCAGTGATGCTGCAGAGCTGGGCCCTGGCTCCCACACCATCTCCCTACCCGCCTCTTGGCCACGTTGTCACGAGCGGCACCAGGTTTCTTGGATGCGCGCCACCAAAATGTGGCATTTCTCATCTTGAAGGGGTTAAAAGCGCATTCAAAATAAAGCTAGGGAGTACTCTGAAACACCCTCCCCGTTCCAATTCTTCTCCAAAATCTCAAGTCTGAGATTCCTTCCTTGGGGAAAACCTTCTCCCAGACTGGGAAACGACCCAGGGGGAGGTGTAAGTTCACGTCAGCCGTGCCTGGGGGGGGCTGCAAGCCAGGTGTGGGTCACACCAAACCATGGGGAAAAAAAAAACAACAAACCAAAAAGACTCCAAACCCCCAAATCCAGCTGATCCGGCCCACGCGAGATGCAGGGTGACAGGGACCGGGTGCTGCCGAGTGGGTGAGCAGCCTCCGGGCGAGGGTGAGCTGCTGCCGGGTGTCCCCGGGTTGGGGGGGGACGGCAGCAGGACCCGAGCATCCCCGGTGGCGGCGGCGGGGAGCGGTCCGTCCCCGGGCCGGGGGCCGCTAGAGGGCAATAGCGCCATGTCCCAGGCCGACCGCGGCTGAGAGCCAGCGCGGAGATGGGTGCTGGGGGGGCAGCCAGGGATGCGCAGGGGCTGCTCGGGTGTCCGCAGAGACACATGAGGAAATCGGGGACTCCTGAAAATTTAAAAAAAAAAATAAATAAATAAAAATTTTTTAAACTTTTCTGCTCGGTTTGAGCACTGCAGGTGGGTAAGGGGAGGGGGGAGGCACGCTTAGCAACCCTGCAGCATCCAGGACAGCGCGGATATCCACAGGGCATCGCAGTTATCCACAGGGCATCGCAGTTCAGAGCCATCGCTCCAACAGAAAGCAGAGGCACAGCCCTAGGTGAGCCGCCTTTTATCCTCTGCTGATTAAGATAATTTAGGAGAAAAGCTGTTCCTGCCCAAGAGAGACAGGTGTCAGCAGTTGATTTCCACCTTGCTAGCAATATTGGAGCCACTCCTTTTGGTGTGCGTCAAATTTTCATAGGGATACAATTCCTTGCTCCCACAATGTCACCCTTCCATGGGCTGTTGCCTTTGTCCCAGGCCCAGAAGCTGGTTGTTCCCAAGTACGATCTTTTGCTCTCAGCGATCCTTTGGAAAGAGGGTCTGTTCTGCTGCCTCCCCTCCACCACATCCTCACAGACACGGAGAGGGTCACAGAAGAAAGACCCCAACCCTGCCGGCTTTGTGCCTGGCTGGTCCCCAGCTCCATCCCCTGCTCCGGGCGCTTCCCCCGGGTACGACCAGCCCCTCCGTTTATCAGGCCGGGGCGGTGGGAGATAGGGAGGGAGGATGATAAGCCCTCAAGTGGCAGCGTGCTGTAAACATTCCCACTGGTGCTGTTAGATTAGAGCGCTGGGAAAATGCCTCCAGCCCCCCCGGCCCACCAGCGCAGTGAGCTGGGGCTGGGGGGCTGCAGAGCTGTTGAAAAGAGCAGAAGGAGGAGCCGTGTAGGAGCTGAAGCGTGTCACTGGCAGGGCTGGCCGCTGCCTCCCAGGAAAACAGGGCTTGTCAGGGGGCCTCACCAGCAGCCCCAGGAAGGCTGTTTTGGCATCCGACCTTGCAGTCAGTCTCCATCTGCATCCAGAGGCTTCACTGCCTGTTTTTTTTCCCAGCGAGTAAGAAAACTCCCTTCTCCCTCTGTCGATCTCCCAGGTCGCTGGTGGCCAGAGGTTTTGGCTAGCTGGAGGCACGCTGCTTGTGTGTTTTAGCTCTTTTGCAGGATCTCCGCTCTCCACGCAGACCTCTTTTTGCATGTACTGGGAGCACTGGCACAGAGCGAAAGGCTGTGGTCCTCCTTTCATAATGATCTGTGCCCATTTTAAACCCATTTGCCACCTATAAAAACAACCAGTCGCCATCAGGTTTAGCAGATTGCACCTTGCGTGCTATAATTTGATGTAGAGCTGGGAGGGGAAATCCTTCAAGCAACTTGTCATCAAGGAAAAGGGGCTCTTTCCTTGCCGAACCCCCTGGGCATGGGCTCAGCTCAAGCTGAGCCCATGTCACACACCTCTCACCGGGCACTAAATTTATACAGGTTCAGGTTTGGAAATGCTGATGCTTGTCGGGGTTCTTAGCATTGGCTCTGCAAAAACGAGGTTTTTCAGCAGAGTCATCCTCAGCCGGGACACACCATCAGCGGTGCCACTGCTGGGGCGGGCACGGGAGCACCCGAGCTGAAAAACCCTTCCAACCTGCAGCCCGACACCCTACAACTTGCAGGTCTCAAAGCCAGGTGATTGCAGGGTTCACAGAAACCTGACACAGCTCATCAATGTCTCGAAACGAAACCTTGGTGGATGACGGGATGGAAGAGCGTTGCCTGGCATCAGAACAGCGCTGTCCCCTCCCAAACGCCTGGTGCATTGGGACTGATCCATGGGTGGGAGGGAACCTGCCCTGGGAGTCTTTTCCCATTCAAACTGAAACATTTTGAATGCCGCCTCTGGATTTTTCTTCCTCCTTGTCAGGAATTGGATGCAGGTCCCCCAAAAGACAGCACTGGGATGGACAGTCTTGCTCAGAAGCGATGCAGGAGCAGAGCAGATCCAGTCCGTGCAGGCAAGGACAGGGCTACAGCAGCACATGGGACATGCAGGGTAGCATGTGTCACTGGAGATGATGGGTCCTGGCAGGGCAGTGGCACCTGGAGGAAGAGCACAGCCCCCCCTGCCAGCAGCGAGCGAGGGGGCACAGCCTCACGTCCCCCCCTCCCAGGCAGACAGAGCTAAGAAACTGCTCCAGCTGGAGCTGGCAGGACAAAAAGCCAAATTAAAATCTATCCGTGGGTTTGGAACCACAAAAGCCAGGAGAAATGGGTGCTCCCAGAGCAGCACTGGAAGGAGAGGGGGCTGTACCCCTGCAGAGCCCATGGTAGCTGTGGCCACTGCAGGGCCCCCGTGCTGCTGTTTGAGTCACGGGTTATAAATCCGTGAGTACTGGGGCTGACACATCTGTGCTGGGGAAGAGAGGTAGGAAACAGCCTCCTGTCCTCCCTCCCATCCTGATGCACCTTTACGGGGACCAGGAACTGAGCCAGGCATGGTGTCACCTTTTCTTGTGCAGCAAACCAGCATGAGGAGGTGCCAACACGGCCAGGTGATAACTGTGGGGTACAGGAGCAGTGCTGGCTCTGCTGGCAAGAGTCGCTTGGAAGGAGGGGACATGGTCTCAGCATCCCCACAAGAAGTGGACGCTGTTCACCTTGTCCAGCATCAAGCAGCACCCTTCTCTCCTACCCACGTTTCTGTGTGTCCCTCCTGACTTGCTGAGGAGCAGCATCACCCTGGACCTTCATCTCCAAGGGGTGAACAAGCAGCAGATCTTCCGGTTGATGAAAGCTCTCTGTCCACCTCATCCTTTTCTCTGTAGCCTGAGAAGGACCCTGGAACACTCCTTGGTTCAGGCACATCCACCAGCAGTGGAAGATCATACTCAGCGGAGCAGTCGCAGCTGCCTTTCCGTGCCGCTCGGAGGCAACCTTCCCTCCTGCTCCCATTCCCCAGCATCTCCTTGGCCTTCGGGAGGCTTTTGAAGCTCCCAGGCAGGCAATGCTGAGCCATGGGAACCTCCCACTCCCACTTTCTCCCTAATATTTCCACAGTGAGTAAATCTCCATCCTTTTAGGGCTCTCAAATCTATTATTTTTACATTTGCAGTGGATTCCCTGGCCCTGTTATTAATGAAAACCTCCAGGAAAGCTCCTCAAATACAGCTTTGACTTTCTGCCCAGGACCTGTGGACAAGGGAAAAAAAAATAATAAGGCAACATTAATAAAGCAGGAGGTTTCTATTAAGTCTGAGGGACTGGACGCTCTGGCTTTCTTGGATGCTGAAATCCTCTAGTGCGGGATAAATCTTATACACTTCATTTTCCGAATCTCTCCTTCAATATATTTTAAGAGAACGTTGCTAGTATCAGAGTAAATAATGTCCTAACTGCAAACGTGGGGTCTGCAGAGTGGCGTGGGGTCAGGCTGTGGGCTGTGGCATCCTCCGCTGTGGTCTGCTTGTGGTCTCAGCCCTCTCGCCGTAATCAGGGGGTTGAGCTCGGAGAGGTTTTAATTAGCCGCGAATACAAATAACAAGCAACTCCTCGGAGGCCGGGGAAGGAAGTGGGTGAGCTAACATTACAGGGATGTGCACTAAGTCACAAAATACGCAAATCAACAAGCTCTGGAACCAACACCACCTTGGTGTGAGCAAACCTCCCCCAGCCCTCTTTCCTCCCAGCAAGACGCGTTTCCCCTCTGCCTGCGAGGGAACGCTCCATTTGCGGGCTCTGCTGTCTTCTTTGCACAGCACCTGCTTTTTATACCTCTCAGCCCCTCCTAAAGATGCCGGATTTTCTTGGTAAAAGCTGTTATCTGGAAACGCGCACGCCGGCTTTCACTGCAGAAGGAAAGGGAGCAAGTCCGTGGGGTCCTGCGAGCCCAAGGTCAGGCTGGGAGTTGACTTTCCTTTGCTTTTATGCCTTTCGCTGCCTCGCAGAGCTCGCTGAACATGAGCTAAATGCAGCATCGGCCATGCCAGCGGGTGAGGGTGTGCCTTTGTGTCTTGTTTTGGCACCCACCGCTCACACACAGCCACCGGTCTGCGATGGGTGCTGTGAGAATGGATGAGAGTCGTGTTTTATTGGTGTCTTGGCCCCTCTTGCACCTTGGGCTGCTGTGCGTTGCTGGAGATGGGGCTGCTGTGCTTGCAGAAGACACGGTTGTTGCCTCGGGCTGCTTTGGGGAGTAAATACGAAGGACTTTTCTAGCTAGAAAGGCATAACCTTCCTTGGGAGCAGGAGCTCACGTGTTCTTAGCAGTCACTCATGCTGGTGGTTTTAACCCAGCAGGACTCTTAGGTGTTGCTATAACGCAGATGCTGATGCTTTTTGATAGCACCAGAGTGTCACTACCACCTTTCTCCTGCCTGAAAAATGCCAGTCCAGTCCAAAACTGCAGCGGCGGCAGAGTTCGGCCAACGTAAGGCAGGAGCCTTGAACTCACAGCATCCTGACGCTGACACACAGGCAACCAAAGCCCCCTGCAATAAGTGGTAAACGGGAGAAAGGGATGGCACAGATTCAAATTAATAAGATCCAGTGTAGCTTATAAGGCAGTTCTGGGGCTTGAGAAGCCAAGTGCAAAGGACTCTGGCTCAAAATCGGGAATGTAGGGCTGGAAAGCACCATTTGGATGAGAGGCACCGATCTACTGGCAGTTCTGAGTAGCCATAAAAGGGATATTTTGGACTACCCATCCAGTTCAGAGGCCACCTAGTCTGCAAACACATCCCAACCCTCTCTACGAGATCAAGGCACGTAAGTCACAAAACAAAGTTAAATCTGACTTGGAAAGACACAGCAGCCCTGCCTCGTGATGCGCTGTCTTTGTCCTACGCAACACCCAGAAACCAAGGTGTAAACGCATTGTGTCACATCCAAAGGTTAGAAAGCCCATCTTCTCCCGCTGAAGTTTCCTCTAGTGGAAAGATGCATCCAGGAACAGCGCTGGGATGGGCGGTTGTAGCTCTTGGACGGAGATGATGCATTCTAGGGCTGGAGCAGCGTGGAGCTGATCCATTGCTAGGACTGCCAACATTGCAATAGGTTCTTGCCGGTCGCTGTCTGGCCAGGGCTGGGAGAGGCTGAGAACTGAGGCTGGAAGCAGTGCTCTGCACAAAGCGCTTGGGTTTGGGGATGGATCGAGAGCTGCTGTGATTTAAGAGGTTGTGTGGCTTCACATGTACTGTCGGTAAAGCACCCCTTCATTTTCCCAGTAGTCAAATGTGAATCCCATCAGGGCTCTGTTACCATCCGCCCTGAGAAATGGTATCCTTCTGCTAATGAAGCGCAACAGTAGCAGAATTTTTTCATAGCCATCATCCTCTTTGCCCTCTGCCTTGCTTGACCCAAACACTACCTGGATGAAACACATGGCCTGCTCCCGCTGGAGATAAGGGTCCGAGGATGATGCTGTGAACACCTCGCATCCTCGGTAGACAAGGCGTGAAACCGGCCCCTGAACAGATGATGTAGCTTTTGCGCTGGGAAAGCATCGCACCGCCTTCGTGCAGTGGCTTGGCCAGGTGGGGCCAACAGCGTGGAAAGATGTTTCCTCTCTGCCGGCTGCGCTGTCGGAAGCCCTGCGAGGAGCTGGGTACAGGATCGCTCCGGCTCCATCCCCCCGCAGCGGTTTTACAGGTCCCAGCAGAACTCATATTCAGTGTAAGCATGTGAATTTAGGGGAGGGGGCAGAGAGAGAATAACTCCCTGCGAGTCGCCAAGTGTAATAAACACAGTCACTAACCACTTTTCAGAATACACACATAATAATATGTGGTATTTATATTTTTACCACCCCAGTGGGACTTTGGCAAGTAAATCGGATTTTCCCACCCTGACCCAAATAAATGTTCAGGAGTGGAAATAACAGATTGCTTTTGCCTGAAATAACCATGTGCTCATTCCAGGGGGATGTCAGCTGAGTGATCCTCTCTTCTCTGGACCAGTTAGACCTTGCAAAATTGTCCCCTCTTCTCCCCGAACTCTGTGAGGAGCCAGTCGCATCCAAGTTCCACCAAAGTTGGTGGAAAGTCTCCATCTGGCTCATGAAGATTTTTAAAAATCCCTCAGCCATTAAAATGCTGAAAAGGATGGGTGGGTAGAGTCCAGACAATTCTGGCCCCCCCACAGGAAAAGCACTGCCTGGGTTTCAGAGCCGATCCGTGAAACGTTCCTCCATTAGGAATGGACCCAGGGGAGCGATCCCCAGGAAAGGGAGCCTCAGCTCCCCCCTATCCTCCTCTTCCTCAGCTTCGTCCCCGGCTACCAGAATAGCCATTTTTGGTTATTTGCATAGGCATCACAATGGCCTTCCAATGCCTTGAGCTACCTCACTGCCTTCTGTTCCGGACCCTATAAATACCACACCCCCAGCAGTTGCCCCCCATTCGCTGAGCTTCTGGGTCCTCAACTTCCAAGATGGTTGGCAGACAGAAGACCCAGAAGGGCGAAGCGAGCGGGTGCCTGCTTCCGCATGGGCAAGAGAAGACGCTGCGAGAGGTGTGGAGGCAGAGGAGGCATCAGAGGGGAGGCACCATCAGCTACTCGGCGGCAATGGCTATCGCTTGTTTAGCTGGTGGTGCAGAGTCCATGCAGGTGGATCCTCCTCGAGATGAGGAGGAACCCATGCAAGTGGATCCTCCTCGAGAGGAAGAAGAACCGATGCAGGTGGATCCACCTCCAAGATGGCTCTCCCAGCACCACTCCATCGTGCCAGGGCTCCCCTCCACACCACCATCATTGTGGGGCTGCAGAAGCGCCCAGCCAGCACCCTACCGTCAGCCCATCAGCTAGCCGGGAGGCCCACCCTCCACACCTGGCCGGCCAGCCGGCTCACCTTTTCCACCTCCCCAGCATCAGCAAGGATTTGTTGATGACTACGGGTCTTGTGAGCCTTTCCTTCCTGTCCCTCACCTTCTCCCAGACACCCACCCCTTCCGCAGGGGTACCATCTCCTCTGCTCTGAGCCCTGAGAAAAGGGGACAAGACAACATGGCTTTGTCAGGCTGCTGCGCCGGGAAAAGTCCCTCAGAGGGCCACCGAGGTCCCTGGGGCCCGGAGGTGGGGTTTCTTTGGCCTGAGGACAAGGAGGCTGCTCGACGGGAGGTTGGAGATGAAGCCAGACCCTCCACAGCAGCACATGGAGAACACCATCACATCGAGCAAAGACGCCAGAGAGACAGCCGTCCTCTGGAGAAGCAGAAAGCCGCAGGTCTGCCGGGAGCAAGTGCTGGCCTTCAGCAGTAACGCCCCTTCTACCTGCCTCGTTACTTCTTTTCAAGGCTCACAACCACAATTTCTTTTTTTAACAAAACATACCAAGAAAGTCACGGTAAAAATGCTTTCCCTCTCTCTTGTTTGGTACTTTGAAACTGGGTCTGGGCTCCTCTGTCCTTCGTGGTCTCCCCAGCCCAGGAGAGACGCGGGTGCAGGTGGTGGGAGCCCAGTCCCGGACCTTGGGGACAATGAGGGGCCGGGGCACAGGCGGGCAGGCCGAGGGGACTGCCTCGCGTCCTGAGGGTGGTGAGACCCTGGAGCAGGAGACCTGGAGAGGTTGCCCCATCCCTGGAGGTGTTCAAGGGGAGGTCGGCTGGGGCTTTGGGAAACGTGGTCTAGTGAGAGGTGTCCCTGCCCACAGCGGGAGGGGGGACAAGGCGATCATTAAAGGTCCCAGGGACCTGTGCTTTCTTCCTCCCCTGCCTTTCTTTTGAAATCCCTAAAGCAAACCCCTCTCCTCCTCCCTCAGCCCTTCACATAGAGCAAAGGTGGAGAATTAGAGCAAAATTAGGCTTTTTATACATCAAATGATGTAAGGATCTATTCACCTTAGGGTTAAAAGGATCTATTTGTTTTAGGATTAAAATGATATTAGGATCCTCTTCATAAAAGGGTCCTCTTTTTAGGATTAAAGGATATAAGGATATATTTGCTTTAGGATTAAAGCAAAATTAGGCCTTTTAGATACCAAACCACTCTCCTCCTCCCTCAGCTGCTTCATACAGAGAAAAAGATGAGAATTAAAGCAAAATAAGGAAGCACCAGGTTTTTCTGTCTTCCGAAGGCAGTTTATAACTGTTTGCGTCGGATGTGCAGGTTGTGCAGTGGTCTGGCCTGCAGCTTCCAAGCAGGTGCAGTGCCTTCTGCTGACGTGTGCCACATACCTGCGTTTTCATTAGCCGTCTTCCTCTTGCTGCTTATCACCGAGCCACAAAGTTGCAGCAGAACTGCTTCTTGCCCTGTCCTACTACAACGGAGCTCCTCCCTGGTGCTTCTGGAGTAGACATTTCCTTTCTCTACAGGGTATGGGTTCAGTAGAGTGACCAATGGCTTTTAGAAAACGAAGGCGGTTGGTTCATGAAGGTCCCATGGAAAAAAGTTGCCTCCTGTTGGTATCTCCTGAAGCCTATGCTGTCCCTGAGGTAGGTATCCTTTAGAACCTTCAGGAGCTCGATGGGTTTCAAGGCCCTTGGTGTGGTCAGAGGCTAAGGATTTAAGAATAAAAATGGTTGCCTTTATGGTGTGTGGAGACCTCAGATTGTTCATCTCAGACTGGTTGTCCCCTGCCACTCCCAGCTGCTGCTGAAGGATCATCATCTCAGTTCAGGTTCCATAACGCTGACAGCAGGAACAGCTGTCATCCCTTTCTTGCCCTTGATCGATAGTGTCCCAATCTCAGCGTTCGATGGCATAAATTATTTATCTCTAATTGGATTGGATGCTTCCTTGGTCCCAGTGAATCAATTAATGAGCATTTGCCGTCAGGGTCCTTGGTGCCCTCCAGAGAGACTTGTCACATCAACACCAGTGGAAGCTGGTGCTGGAAAGGTTGGGAGGAGCAGAAAGGAAATCTCTCAGGGGTTCTTTCTTTGGAGGACAGGCTTAGTTGCAATGGCTGTCAGACATCTGATCTGGAAGAGGAGTTGCATAAAACCTTTGTTCTCCTTGCAAGACCTTTCCTTGAAAACCAAAGCTCCTTGAGACCCATGCGAAACATGGAGAAGTCTTAAGTCAGCACTGTCCACTCTGCATCTCCGTCCCTTTCCTCTTCTGTCAGTAAACAGTTATCCATCCCTGCTGTTATAACCTCAGGCTACTTTTCAAGGGCAGTAGCCGTCTGTCCTGTAACTCTCTTAACATGCTTGAGGTTGATGATCAGTGATGATCACGCTGATAGACTATTGGGTAGCAGTGATCCACTGCATGCCAGCAGCTGCCTGGGGTAGTGAAGGACCTTTGAGAACTTATATGTTCTCATTTTAAGCTCTGACAATATTTAAGCATGTGTTAACGGTTTAAAGCAGCAACCCACTAGAGAAAGTCTCATTTGTCAGGAGCAGTTCCTTCAAATTTCATCATAACAGAATTAAGGCAACCCAGAATGGAGCAAGTTAGAGCGAAGACAGGAGCACTGATGGATGGTTCGCACTAGCTGCTAAAATGGTCCTTTGAAAGATCCTTGAGCTGAGGTTCTGCAGATCGGCGTCAGTGACTCCTGAGTAGAAGCAGGGCAGCTTGAAGAAGACTGAACTGGATCTCTGAGCTGTTGTGCAGAGCCACACATCAACCCAGTGCCTGACAGTAATGCTCCTCATCCTCCAAATCATCCATATGCTATATGAAATCAAATGATGGGCTGTCACGGATTGCGATGACTGGAGAGACTCCGATATCACCTTCGGAAGTTGCAGCACAGCTTCAGAAACCGCATACTTAAGATAGAAGAAAATCCACCACCATTGCAGTTCCAGGAGATCTTCGCAGTTCAGAGCCTTTTCTGTGTTTTTAGCCACAAGACCATGAAATACCCTTGCAGCCCCTTCCTGATGCCTTGTACTCTGGATAACTTCAATTGCTTGTAAAGATCAAAGCACTGAGTCTAAATAATGGCTTAATCTCGCTGCAACTGCTAAACAAGAGAATTCAGCAAATATACTGCAATGAGCTATTCCTCCGGGTTATAAACAAGGAGGACCATGGAGGTTCGGTACTAACCAGATCAGAAAGTCACTTCTCAAGTTACCTACAAGTTTGGTTCATCTGTCAGAGGAAACTGAGAAAGTTGAGGCTCTTTTGGGGCAGCCAGGGCAGAGGAGGTCTCAGTGCAGGGCAGGATAAACGGCAGAAAGTTCCTACACCAGGCTGGGTTTGTTACTAATCAAAGTACTTCGGTGTGAAGGTGTTGCAACTGGCTAGCTTGGGAATATTTTAGAACTTCAAAATACAGGAAATAAAATCTTTTTCCTATGTCACGGCAAGTGCAGTAGTGACATGCATTAAACTTAACACACCATGTGAGCAGTGCCCAGAGTAGCAGGACACCACTTGGAATAGGCAAGAAAAAGGGAAGACACTCACCCAAGACCACTTGGTGGGGACCTGCAGATCTCGGTGACCGATGGCCTCATCGATCGAGGCTGCATCACGTGTTTATGGCTCCCGTAGAGCGTCGGCGCTGAGCACCACCCAGGAGGGCAAAGACATTATTCTCCCTGTGCGGGAATATTTCCTCTGCTCCCATCATAAAGCTTTTTAGCACCCGCGCCAGCCTTCTCCAAGCTGATTTTCAGCAGATGTTGTGCTAATGAATAACAATGTAATCTCAGTGCCTTAATATAGGGCTGGGGCGCGATAAGTCTGAAATTGCTGTCATCATCGGTGTGAGGACGATCTGGTCATTGTTCAGAACTGTCCTCCTCTGATGATTACATGAAGGGGAATGTATTTTCTTCCATCTACTCCCACTCTGCTTCCAAATTTAAAACTATTCGGGCATTAGATACTTCTATTTTTCTAAGGGCTTAATAAGAGGCCAGGATGCAGATGTTCTGATAAGGCCATGACAAATTGCAAGTGGAGAAGCCATATTAAAGTTGACCGATTACAGGATGCCAAACTCAGCTCTGTCAGTGGAAGCATAGTGACGGTCAGAAAAGGGCCCCAATAGTTCTGCTAAACCAGCTGCTGCCACCACACGCCATATACTGGCGAGGGCAGAGTAGATGGCTTACAGCCCAAGCAAATACTGCAACTCAAAGCTGAAAGCCAGAGATTATAAACAGGACTTGGGGAGGGAGCAGATGGGAGAGAGGGCGGCTTGGTTTCTACATTGGCACCTGCTGATATAACCAAACTTAGATCAGAGGATGGACTAATCAACAGAGGGACCAGCCAGACTAGGGAAGACCCCAGGAGAACCTGCCTAGTGGAGAGGATGGTTGATCAGGGTGGGCATCGCTACGGGGCTGTGCAGCTCCCACCTTCGGGAGGTTTGGGAACAGATGCTCCACGCAGCTCTCACTGTCGACGCTGCCAGGGTGGGCTTGGCAGCTCCCTGGACATCTCCCATCCCGTGCCCATCAGGGCAAGACAGGCTCAGCTGAAGACTGTAAACTCCATCCTGCTTTTAAAGAGTCTAACGAATACGCCCACAGGGGCCCTGCTCAGGAAGGGAAGAACGGTCCACGCAGGGAACTGAAATGGGAGAGTGAAGGGCAGTCCGAGTGTCGGGAGGGGCGAAGTGAAGAGCGCAAGAGGAAGCTCTTTTCTAGGAGAGAAGATAAGGGATGGGAAGGCAGCCTGGGAGCAGCAAAACTTGAAGCAGCGCTGACTCGGAAAAGGAGCGGAGGACTTGGGGGCAGAGCAGGAGAGAGGGCAGGGGTGAAGTGCCACGTGTTAAATCATTCAAGCAAATAAAGGGAAACATCCTAACACCAGCCTTCGCTCCACTGGAAAAGGAGTGACTACAGGCAGTTGAATTCTGAGATCTAGAGAAGCGCGTAGGTTAGAAGGAACCTTTGGAGGTCTCTAGTCCAATGCCTGGCGGCTTGCCCTGCCAGCTTCTAACCAGGGCAAGGTGAAAAACTTTTTTCCTAATCTCTAACATCAGTTTCCCGTGTTCCAGCCCGTCTGTTGCCTCTTACCCTATTGCCATGCACCTTGGAGAACAGTTTGGCTCCATCTTTTCTAGATCCTCCCATCAGACAGTTGTAGGCAGCAATAACATCTCCCCTTAACCTTTTCCCAGTTCTCAGCCTCTCCTGTACATCACATGCACTTCCCCCCACCCCATCTTGGTGGCTCCCACTGGACTCACTCCACTAGGACAGTGTTTTCCTGGAAGTGGGGTGGTGAGAAACTTGGACAAAATTGGTGCCTGCAAGATTGCCACCCTCCATCACAGACTGGGCTCTCTTCCCACGCAGTTAGACTGCTCGAAACACTCGTAAAACTCTAAACAAACAAAAAAAAAAATTATAGCAATCAAGAGCCATTTTGGGTTTGTCTCTATGAAACACTGTCCCTGTTTTGCAGGATTCTGCTGTTTGGGGTGATGTCCCCTGATGAAGAGGAGCCAGCTCGTTGACAGCTGAGCTGCTGTGGCTCAGGACTGAGCCTGGGACTTGCCCTGATGCAGAGTGGTGGCAGGTGGGAGCTGAAGCTCTGAATTACCCCAAGGAAAAAAAAAAAAAAAAGGCTTTCTGCCCGCTTTCATTCCTTCACTGCCAAAAATCCCAACTGTTGAACGAGGTTAGGGGCTGAGGAGGTGATTTCTGGCAAAAAGTATCTCCAGAAAATAAGGAGAGAGCCCATAATCCAAGGAGAACACTGGCTCTGCTGCCTTTCAGTAGCAGCCCATGTTGCCGAGCCCTTCAGGCTACAGCAGAGGGCTGCAGTAGGTGCCCTGGAAACCTCTGCACCCTCCTCTCCTGCATCCGTGGAAGAACCTGTCCAAAAGCCATGGACAATTTCCACCATGGCTCCAGGTATAACTGGCATCCATGTGCTATTTTTCATTAATACAGACTCCTTTGGACAGCATTTTCTGGCTGAGGCTGTACACGCCTATAGCTGTTGCATGCAGCCCAACACTTCCCCAGTCAATGGGGACCAGTCCGTACCTACCAGCGTTCACCAGCTTCAATCTTTCAAAGGTGAGAAGCCAGAAAACGTGTACACAACCACCAAAACCCCATTTCACCCTTCCGGAGTGCCTTGGGAGGAGACGTATCCACCTGCAAGTACCTCTAGGGTACGTTCTCCATCTTCTGCATCTTCATTTGTACATCACCACCCGAAGTCCTAAGCCCAAATTAATTCTCCTTCCAAACTCCAGAGCCATGACTGTTATTCTGGAAACCGGCAATTAAAATTTCACTGTCTCGGTCTGCTTCCAAACCGCCAGCTTTGCCAGCAGCCACCCTGCACTGGTAAAGGCAGGATGCTGGAGAAGCCAGCAAACACAGCTTAGAAATGCCTCTATTATCCAGGGACAACAGAAAAGTGGAGATTCATCTAAGTTATATAGTCCTGGGGACCGGGGAAATGCTAGCTGTGGTCCTTTTTCTTCCAGACTCTGCCGGACAGCTAAATCCCATTCTAAGCTTATAAAATATCGCCTGCTTTTTATTTATAAATCTGATGTATTTGCTGACGGCCAGAACCGACATCTCCATGGCTCCCTCTTTCTAACCCTGCCGTCTTTGCATCTGAAGGCAGCCCTGATAGAGCAGCCGAAAACGCAATGGTAACTCAATCTAGCTTGCTTGGTGTAAAACATAATAAAAAGGGGTCCCGGAGCCCAAGCCTGAGGCTGTAAATTTTCCGCCAGCGCTGTGCCTGTTGTCCTGCTCGGTCATTTCTCCTGCAGCTCTTCCTTGCTCTGCCTGGTCCCACTGCCAGGACGCGTGTGCTGTCACTTTGCCTGGCTGATCTAGGCATTTCAAAGGAGGCAATCCAGTGGGCTTTAATTGAATAAATACTCTGGCAAGGGCAGGATGACTCAGAGGAAAGGCAGGAAAAAACAGGAGAGACTTTGCTCTGGCCAAAGCCCAGGTGACTGAAGGGAGGGAGGCACGTCCGATACGGAGAGC
Source organism: Rynchops niger (assembly GCA_013400035.1). Taxonomy (NCBI): domain Eukaryota; kingdom Metazoa; phylum Chordata; class Aves; order Charadriiformes; family Laridae; genus Rynchops; species Rynchops niger. The sequence goes on along the minus strand of VXBH01008295.1, from coordinate 103,273 downwards.
TGTGCTCCATGTGGACAGCTGGGGGGAAAAGCCTGGCAGGGCTCAACCCTGGCTTGTGTGCAGCACGGAAAACACCACCATAAGAAGCTAATTATTTCAACTCAGCTAATGGCTTCATTATATATTGGGGAATAAAAAGCCATATGTATTACATACTATCCAGACTTCTCAGTCTCACCTCGGTGTCTGCTTTCGACCAGCTTGTAAATAAATGGATGTGAATAACAAAGCCTTACCTGCCGCCAGCTCCGCGTCTTTCGTGCTCTTGCTTCACCGTCCGTTTTCATCTCTCTTGTCTAGAAACGAATCAATACCTCATCAGTTCGCACCTTGTCCTGACTGTACGGTGTCATCGGAGATAGCCGGTGGCCAGCAGGGAGGAAGCACGAGCTGGTGGCTGGCGTGCTCAGTCCGGGTGTGGGATATCGCAGCTCAATCCCCTGGGAGGCCACAAACGGCTGCCGTGACCTTCTGGAGGTCGGGAGGGTCAGACCTGCTCTGGCACATCGTCCCAGCTCACTGGCCAGGGGCTCAGTGCCACCCCACCAGCTGAAATGGGAGAAAAAGGCTCTTACGTGGGCTCAGCAGATGGGAATAGAGGCTGCAGCGCCAGGTGGGATGCGGGCTTTGCAGAAAACTCTCCCAAAAAGAGTGTCTGCGGCAAAGACTTCCATCTCCAACTGGAGAGAAGAAAAAAAAAAAAACAAACAACAAACTGTGGAAACCCCCACACTTTTTATCTAGAACAGATTTCTTTTTGTTTGAAGCTTTCCTGGCAGATCAACACAAGGGAAGGGGGATGACACCGCTCGATTTAGTCATCTAAGTTATCCAGCAGAAGAGTTAAGGCCTGGGGGACCCTGGATAGATAATGTGGGGGGGAGAGGTAGAGAGAGAGTCCATTCCCCACCTCTGCTGCAAGCACTCCTTGCTCAGCTCTCTAACACCTCCCTCACATCCTGAAATCCTGTAGCCAGAGCATCCCAGCCAGACACCCCCTCCCTGGGCAGCGGCGGGGACCCCATCCTGCACCCCTGGGTCCTAGACCCAACACCGGCCCTGCAGAGAAGAGGGACACCTCTCCCTCCCCTCCATCCCCACCAGCCAGGGCTGGTGGCGGAGCTCAGACCCCGCAAGCAGCCAGCCCAAGCTCCTACGATGGGTTACCCAAATTCTGCAGGTCTCCTTTGCTGCTCAGAGCCAGGGGCTGCCCCATAGAATCACAGAGTGTGTTGAGTCGGAAGGGACCTCTAAAGGTCACCTAGTCCAACCCCCTGCAGTGAGCAGGGACATCTTCAACTAGATCAGGTCGCTCAGAGCCTCATCCAGCCTGGCCTTGAATGTCTCCAGGGATGGGGCCTCCACCACCTCTCTGGGCAACCTGGGCCAGTGTCTCACCACCCTCAGTGTAAAGAACTTCTTCCTAATGTCTAATTTAAAACCAAATGTCTAGTTTAAAACCATTGCTTCTCGTCTTATCGCTACATGCCCTTGCAAACAGCCCCTCCCCAGCTTTCCTGGAGCCCCTTTAGGGACTGGAAGGGGCTCTAAGGTCTCTCCAGAGCCCGAAACCCCCCCCGCCCCCCCGCAACTCTCAGCCTGGAGCATCTCCAGCAGCAAACCCAAACCAAGCAGCAGCAGCAGCGAGGAAAGGCAGAAAACACAGCCCTGCTTATTATCCCCCTCCCTTTATAAGATCCCTTTGCCCCAGCTGAGCTCTCCCGTAGCGGTGGCGGAGATCCAGGGCTGCGATGCATTGCACCTGCCTGCAGCATGCTCCGGTCGTTATCCGTGCCCAGGCACAGCTGTAATTAGGGAGGGAAGGAAGGGGCTGGGAGATTGAATGTCCCAAATCACATCATCGCTGTTGCTTTGGATTAAAACATCGCATGACGCACGCTGCAATAAATGGGCAGACAAATAGCCATTTTAAAATGTGATCCCCGCAAGCTGTTTTGAAAAGAAATTATCTCAGCGGAGCATTAGCTAGAATTACCCCCGTTACTCGCTCCTCTTCTGCCTCCCTCGCTGGAAAAGCCCTGAGCCAGCACCTCCTGATTTACGGTGCTCGGGGTCATCAGCAGAGCTGGTTTCAAAACTCTTCGTTTATAGAGACACGGATGTCAAAGTAGGTTCAGCCCCAAATTTGACCTCCAGCACCAGGAAAATGATATGACTGGGTACAACGTCTCTTCCAGAGTCTAAATATCTGCTATCACCTGGAGATGCTCGGGTACATGAAATGGGATAAAGAGGCAACCAGCCCGGCAGGCAGCGGCGAGGGGAGCGCGTTCCTGCACCAGCATCTCCTGCTGCTGCAAGGAAAACCTTCGGTCCCTGTAAATAAATACCTGGGCTGATTCCGCAGGGCTCCCTTGCGCCGAGATGTTGGCACAGCTCTGGCTTCCTCGAGATGATGCTGCGGTACCCAGTAAAGAGCCGGTAGAAGCAGAGTTTGACTTGATGTCTGAAACAACTTCTTTCTCAGGCAAATCCTTGGAGTCTGAATGAATTACTGGAAAGGAGGAGTATTTCTGAAATGTTTACAACTTCGTGTTTAATAACCAGCCATAATGTTGACTGTCCTTTTGCCGGCAAAAACTGAATGCAACTCTGGTTCAAAAAATAGTATACGCATAAAAAAGCGGCGTATTTCCCTCACCTGCTTATTCAGTCTTTCCACCACATAAAAACACTTCTCTAGAATACAAATGTTGCCCTGCTGTGAAGAGGGACACCTCTCCCTCCCCTCCATCCCCAGGTGAAGACTGCATGTTCTCCCAGCGGATTGGTCTTTGGGATTTTAATCTCATGGTATCAAATTTTATTTAAAGGGCACCTTTGGAGGTTTCAATTGGCCGTACGACTCCACGCCGTTTAGAAAACATGAAATCACGTTGATCCATACCACCTTGTGACCTTCGGTATAGACTTTTATGACGATCTCACCTGGGAAGCTGAAGCTGTGGCTGGCCTGGAGCTCCTCTCCCTTCCATCCCTCCGGGACGCAGTGGTTCATCTCCCCCCACGTTATCCAGCTCCTCCCGGGCACATTCCCACACCCATACACACGATCTTACAGGGCGTTGGGAAAATAACATCCTACGAAAATGCTCTTCAAAACCCTCTTATTTCTCAGCACACCCTTTTTCCTGCCGCCCAGCAGGGCTGTGCGCAGGCGGGGGCTTTCGACGCCACCTATTTCGGCTTAAAACTGCAAGCGCTCCAAACCTTGTCCCTTTTTTTTTTTTTTTT
>VXBH01008295.1:50805-91305 GCA_013400035.1 Rynchops niger | reverse complement strand
TTTTTTTTTTTTTTTGCAATCTCCCTGTGCTCCGAGCTAAAAGAGGCTGCCGGCACGGCTTGGGCTCTCATCTCAGTCCCCAGGAGGAGGGTTCCCTCCAACACCATCCCACGAGGTAACGAGAGAGACTCGCAAAACTCTTCCTTCACATGCTGTAAGTGTTGTACGGATGAATTACAGCAAGAATATCCTTTTTTACGTCTCGAAATAGTCAAAGATAAGCAGGTAACTGGACCTTATTGATCCCTACAAAGTATTATTTGGGACGCCCAATTCCCGGGGTAACGATCTGAAAAGAGCTACATGAGAACAGTTCGATATAGCAAATGTCTCTGCAGCCAAGACCCAGAGAAAATAATCAAGGCACACCAGGGAGAGGAGAAGCAGAACTGTCTGACCCTGTAGATTTTGGGGCGAATAGATGTTTTTCTCACATCTGGCCACAAGTCGAGCTCCTTACTCTGCCTCTCAGGTCCTGCGCACGCAGGAGAGGAGCTGACACGGTGGCACAGAAGGGCCTGGTCCGGGGTAAGACAGCAATCAGGGAAGAGGGCTACACCATCGCCACAAACTCAGCCAATGAGCCATGGGAGCTCAGGCGCACGTTTAAAGCGGGGTGAGTAGATGGGGAGAAGCAGCCATGTCCTGCAGGAGGAGTTAAACCTGGTCATCAGAGCTTTTGGCCAAAGGAGTAACACCTCAAAGAACAGCTCAGCCAGTGGGAAAATGGTGTCGTATCAAAACTACCGCACGTCTGAGCTGGTCATAAAAGAAAAAAAAAAAAAAAGAATTCTGGAAAAAAAAAAAAAATCTCCCTTTGCATTTTCGCTAGTATTTTTGTTGCCTGGTCAGGTGGCGTTCCAGCCATCACTTTCCCTCGGTGCCACTCAGTGAAATGAAGGGAGAGGAGAGCATGGACCAGCAACCTCCGGGAGCTGATAGCCATCTGCAGTTGTCACACATCTCAGCAGCACCTTGTCAGCAGGTAGGAGCTGGCTGTGATCTGTAGCCTGCAGTCGTTAAGGACGTTCCCTCCTTAAAGACAAGCTGATGGTGTCACCTAGAAGTGCAGACTGCGTGAATCTGTTCCCTCCTTCCCAAAAATCTTCTGTCAGCCCACGCCTTGGTCTCCTCCACCAGAGAAGAGTCAGCAACACATGCCCACCCTCCTGTATTCACTGTAACACATTTCTGCAAGATGTTTGGAGTGGAATTAATCCCACTTAACATTGGCAATCTAAAAGCGATGTCTAGTCTAAGCTAATGTTTAGTCTAAACATGAGACGCTCCTCAAAAAGGGTCTTTCTGCCTCCTTAGCCATCTCCAGAAGCACCAGCCTTTTGCCAAGGACAGTAGAAAAAGCACAAACAGCTGAAGCAGACTCTTACCTTGCCTTCGGCTGGAGCCAGAAACATTCCTGTCTTCATTTGGGATCTCTACAGGGATCCAGGATCCGCATCATAAAGAAAAAAAGACATCAAAAAACCTGTAAGACAGACCCCCCCCGGAAGGCAGAGGTGGCATGCATTATCTATGTCGGCCCATTCGGGTGAGCTACAGCTGCACTTCAGCCCTGCTGAACAAAAAGCTCCAGGACTTTAGTCCTAGTGATATCCCAGTCTATGCTGCCAGCTAGAAGATGCTTATGGGCTGCGGCTTGAACAAAGCCTAGATGAACTTCCAAACCAGTTCCAAGCATGACAGCCACACGCCAAGAGATCCTCTACTGCTAGGGGCAGGGCAGAATGGATGCAGGAAAAAAAAAAAAAAAATACTGCGATTCCATCCCATTTGAAGTCTAACCAGGACCTACCTTTGGACCAACAGCTATCTAGCCCTAATTCAACTCGCACGTGAGCATTTCACATTCAGGGAGTGCTTTAATTCCTGCCTGGGTCAGCCAGAGTGAACCGTGGTCCGAGATCTCCCTGGAAGCAGGATGCTTTTAGCAGTCCTGGGTCCTTTGACAGGGCGATACCTCACTGACGGGGACTGAAAAGAATAGCCCCTCTTCATCCTTACCCCCACTCCCTGCCAAATCCGGATTGGAATCGAGAGCGGAAATGTTTTGTGCATAGCTAGTGAAGCTGGTTGGAAAATTTTTGTCAAAACAGATTTCCATCAGAAAACGACACCCTGTTGGCTTTGGCAAATTTTTATTCAGGAACAAAGTGGAGAGAGAAAAAAAAAAAAAAAAAAAAAAAAAGTAAATGTCAGCATGCCCTTTTGACATTTTCCCCCAACGAAAAGGATGGACTTTCTTGCTTAGAAATGACTTTTCCTTGACATTCATTTTCTACGTTCAACTCTAAACAAATCAACTTTTCTACCAAAATGGAATTTGTTGACTACTCTAAGAGGGTTTTTTCCTTTTGGAGTTGAATATGCAGAAATTCTAGGATACTGGCTTTTTCCAAATTCAGGATGGGATCGGGGTGGGGGGGAAACACCCTTCATTTTTTTCTGGTGAGTCAAAGATTCATTCTTCATACCAGCCAGGCCCCCACTGGTTGAATTTCTCTTTCTTTTCTCGCTCATCCTGGAACAACACTTATCTTCAACTTAACTGCTTCGTCAATTTTCAGCTCTAGCGCTACCTTTCTTCCTGTTTCTCTTCTCCCAGTCCTGAGTTGACATCAGAACAGTCAGAAAAACCCAAAACCAACTTGGGTACCACATGCTGAGCTGGAATCCAGCAGATGGGAAGTGTTTACCCTGGAGATCACCAGTGATGTCTCTACGCCCAGCTTGTCTCCCCGGGTTCAGCGCTGGCTCTTAGCCTGGGAGGAGCAGCCTGAGCTCTCGATGCCCTCTCCTGCTGCTGCCAGGGACAGGAGCGACCACCTTGTCTCATTCTGCCTTCAAACTTACTCCCTTTCTCCCTCAGGGGCTGTAATCCACAAGGATTTCTCTCTCCCTCTCCTGCAAAAAACGAACAAATGCTGGGAGAGAAATCAACTGTGCCTTCTATGAAACCAGCTCCGGCTTTTCAGCTCAGGCATTGTCTGGTGAAATGCGATCTGCTTTTTCCTCTATGCAATAGGTTCCCAAAACAATTGGGAATTTAATTCAAGAGAGTGTAATATAGACGCATTTTGCTTAAGCTTAACCATCTGCAGCGAAGTGTCTCATCTATGCTGACTGTGTGGCCGTCTTCTGCCGTCAACAGACAGTAGATCTACAGGGAGAGAGATCCCCACCACATCGCTCCGCTGGCTATAAAGGGCACTCAAATATCTGCGTTGCAGAGAGCTCCAGTTTGCTAAGACACATGGCACATCATTTCTTACCTCGCAGTGCAGTTCTGGACTCGTACCAGCTTTGGCAAACAGGGGAAACTGGGACTCTGCTCCATCCCCGCGGCATTTCCCGGCCTCTTTGCTGTAAAAGAAGAATGAAAAGGTCTCAAACAGGCTCTTGTCTGACCTCAGCAAATACAGCTCCCTGTTACTGAGTACTGACATTGCAAACAGATTCCGTAATGAACCTGGAAAACGAGCAGTCCTCAACACAACGTCCTCAGCTTCAGCTTTTTTAGATACGCACGCGGCTGGCACTGAAGGGCGCAAGTGCGCGTCAGCAACCACAGAGCAGAGCTACGGCCTTCGCTGCGCCATCCTGCACAACGAAGTTCTCAGCCCGTGGTTATCAGACCCTCAAACAGAGCCACGGACTGCAGCGGAGGGATCCGTGAGAGATACCTAGGGAAAACAAGGCCATAACCAGGAGCTTAAAATGCCTGCGAGGGGCTCATGGGGGATTTGGGGGCGAATCCACAACTCAAAGATTGAAAACAGACTAAACCCTTATTTTTTTTTATTTTTTTTTTTTTACTCAGCCAAAGCTGATGAAATGCCTCCCTCCCCATCCCCAACGTCTCTCCTACATGCAGTAGATTTATCTCGCGTGAAACTATCTAGATGTTCCCGCAGGGACTTTCCCGTGCGGGTCTGCTCTCCAGCAAACAAGCGTGGCCGCAAAGCCCAGCCGTGCTCAGGTCCTGCCTTGCCCAGAAGCGCCGGAGTTTTTGAAGCCGGTGCCAAGGATTTCCCTTGGGTTTGCAGCTGATTCAGAGTTAGGGCCAAACTCCAACTGTATTTCACCGCAGGCAAGACCAAGCACCTCGGAAAGGATCATTCCCTCACGTCTTGGTAGCCCTTGGAAAAACTGCACCACAAAATAGCATCTCGACAGGATTCAGCCACTCTGGCTTCTCCCCCGAGGGCTGGGGAAGACAACTCTGAGCTTCGAGCCAAAAAGGGACTGTGGCATTTTGTGGCCAACCCAAAGTGCTGCGGGAGCAGTGTATTGTACCAAGGGGTTACAGGCTGCTGGACCTCCCCGGTGTGACAAAACTCAGCTGCTGGAGGCAGGAGAAAGCACTTTAGATAAGAGGCCAGCAGAGGAGGGGGTGGGGAAGGAGCAAGCATGCTGGTTATTTGATGCTGTCAATCAGAAATCTTACAGGGTCCCTCTGGAAGAGGCTGGAGTTCAGAGAGCTGCCACAAACATCCACACCTCTGTCCCTCCAGGCAGGGCAGACGATGCTCTCGGCTCGGGTGGCCATGCTGCACATCCAGGACCCTCCTCGCTGGCTGCTCCACACCCTCCCTGGGGAAGACGCCTCCAACACCGCAGCCGGTGACCCTCGGCAACGCGGAGAAATTCAGGCTGACAATTTATTGATAACATCAGGCAACACTTGAGCTTCTCCCTGGACCTGAGCCCTCCCTGCTCTGAAGGACACAGATGATGGGAGCAAGGGGTGATTTCTGAAGTCCCACCTGGCCTCGCACTTTCCTTCCTGCCACTTCCAGGTACCTTCATCAAGGATGATCGATGCGTCCCAGCCCTCCCTCCCCTTGCTGACAAACAAGACAACTTCAGGGCTTTGCTTGGGTGCGGGAGCAGGTGCTGCGCTGACAAGGCAGTAAGAGGGAGAAACCCCAGGCTCCCCGTACAAAGTAGCCTTTCAGCATTGACTTTCTTGGCTTGTTTCTTGCTGGAAAGGAAGAAAGACGGGGGAACAGGGCTGAATAAGTATTTAAACAAACGCACATGCTTACTCCGTACATCAAACCATTGCTATAAATCAGTCTAGACTGCAGATCAGCAGAGCAATGCTGGATGCTACCACAGAGAATCTAGCCCTAAACACCAGACAGAGTATTTAACTGTTGGGGATCAGCAGAAACTGCCCCACGAGGCGGGGACAAGCCAGGGGCTGAGGGTGACCCTGGCACAGTCAATGCCCTCCCCAGCGGGGTGCTTTTGCAGGGCCTGAACACAGTGGGGAGCATTGACAGTCCCAGAGAAAGCAAGTGATGAATCAGGTTCAGAGCCCACCCAGAGCTGAAGAAAAAGCCAAAGACAGGACTGGAGGCAAAGGGTCTGTTCAGAAGACAGGAACATAGACAGACTACCTACAGCAGAGGAACCAGGTCCAGCCAGGAGGAGAGACAAGTTACTTACAGGTCTGAAGCTCGCGTAGGAGGTAGGGATAGAGACAAACTACCTGCAGCAGAGGGCTCAGGTGCATCCTGAAGGCAGAACAGGAGACAAGGTACCTACAACATATGTCCACACTCTATCCAGGAGGCCAGGAACAAACCAGGCACACCTACAACATAGCCCAGAAAGGGAGCAAAGGCTCAGTGCTGCCCTTAAATAGAGCTCCAGGTCCATGGGAAGAGGAGGGATGGGTGGAAGCCCCAGGTGAGGCTGGTCAGGTCAATTTAGGCCAGTTAGTGCCTCAAGATGACCAACTTGCACCTGCTCCTGCTGTGATGTCTGCCATGGGAGGGGAGAGGCTGGTGGGACAACCTCGAGGGGCTCTGGGTCAGGGCTGGAAAATCGCGCTGAGGAAACGTCTTCCAAGAGCAGCAAGGACCTGAGCGTGTCCCACTGCCCAGTCAGGCAGGTGGGGAGCCAACAGAAGGATCTGATGTGGTGGATTTGCTGAATGGTGACAGATGTGCCATTTCTGCCCTCGACACCACATAAGAAAAAAGTCGTTTCTCACTGTTAAACACGTACGTGTGAATTGCTCAGGATGTTTCACCTGTACCTGTTCTAGATGACCACCAGAGCAGGGGTCTTCCCTTGGAGCTCTCCTTCCCCACCAACAGACTCACAAAGCTGGTTACCACCCCTGCCCATCAAACCCCCTCTGTTTCCCAAGCTCGCAACGCTCTGTTCTGGGCCCCCCCCACAGCAGAAAGGAAAAACGTCGCCATCGGCGTGGCACGTGGAAGACAACACTCAAACACGCCTTCTGGAGGACAACCGGCCTTTGAAGGCGCACAACGTCTCGTACAGCCCGAGACTTTAATCGTTGCTCCGCGCGGTGTTTTCCGCCGGGCGTGTGGGACGAAGCAGGGGAGGGGGGGGAACGCGAAACGCTATCTGCCGATTGCCGAACCGCCAGACGTGAGGGCCGTTCCCCAGAACACATTGACGTATTGTACAGCAGAGGGAGGCCTTCAGAGCGCGCTTTGACTTCATGCCAGGCCTAGGCAGTGTGCTGCTTTGTATTAATTTGTGTAACTTCATGAATAAACTGTGCTTGGCTTGTATATGAATTTTAAATGAATTGTTAACACATTTTTATGAATCGAGGAGGAGGTGCTAGCTGGGGAGGTTGACTGTTTGTTGTTTAAAGCAGAGGAAATCAATCATGGTTTTTCGCAAAATAAAACTTTATTGAGCTGTAATAAACAGATACTTCTAAAAAACATTTAAAACCACATAAAAACCAAGTAGAAGGTGCCTGACTGCTTCGGCATGAATCGCAGGTCAGTGAATACATATCTGTATTAAAGGTCCTCATTTTTTTTTCCTAACACCAAGAAGGAAGATGCACTAATGTGCTACACCGGTGCCTTCATGGCAGGGGGAAGATGTGCCTATGGCCTGATGTCTGAGGCTATCGAGAGACCCCGTGCAGCGGCTGCCAGACGCCAGCTTGGAGATGTCTTGATGCAGGATGCTTTGCTATGCCAAAGGCTGCCCGCTGCACTTTGTAACGCAGGAACACACCCACCCTCTGGGCTTTCTGCTCCCGTCCATCCTCTCCCATCCTTTCCAGAGAATTTTGACTCGTAAGATGGTTGGGAAACACAACCTCCAACATCTATTTCTTCATCCTTCTCTTAGCAGCAGCAAAGGGGATTCTGCTTAAGGTTGTTGCTGGGGAACAGAGAAAACAGAAGTGAGAAAACTGCGTTTTTTCCTATGAAGATTTGAAGCAAGTCGGCTTTAATTAAAAACAGAGGAGCGGTTCTCACTATGGTGAGTCCCTCTCTCTTCTGCTATCCACTGGCTGCTGCTGTTGGGAAGGTGGGGTCACAAAACAACAGAAAAGACATCTACGCTAAGGGAAGGTCACTTCGGTGGCCTTTGCAGTGAAATTACTCCTCTTCCTCTGTTCCACAGCCTGAAGAATGAAAAACTTCGGGTGTCAGCATGGATGAAAGAGAGAGAGAGGAAAGTTGAAAGAGCCAGAGGAGGAAAATGGTCTACAGGATCTCCAAGGCTTTGGCTACTACATGGCAATCAGGTGACCAGTGGAGGGAGCAGAGCATCTCCTACAGTAGAATGAAGGGAACTTCCTAACTATGTAATAGAGGTGTAGATAATAGAGGATAAAAAGGAGATCCAGGCCAAGAGAAACCTCAAGTGGAGAAAGTTCACATTGCTCCCTGTTCCTGCAAGCTGAGGTCTTCCAAGCCAACCCCCCCCCCCGAGCCAAGAGACAAACCAGTTCTGCTACTTTCCCTCCCCAAAATCCAAGTCATTCGTCTTGGAACGGGAAACTCTGACGGGAAATCCAATGGGCTGGATCTTGGTGCTTCCATTACAGGCTTGCGTTACAGTGTTATTCATAAAAGGTCCTGCAGACTGAATGACCAATTCCTGGATTGCTTCCAAGGATTATTTAAACTTTTCCATATTTTGTAGGTCTTGATTTGAACGTGTGACTTTGGCCAGTGCATTGATTGATGTTGCTAAAAATGCTCGCTGCTCCCCCCCTCCGGAAACTATGTGTTTTGGAATGTCTCTGGATTACTTTTAATAGTGAGCTTCTTGCTTGCTGCAGATCACTGGTGTTTGTTGTTAAAATGAGTGGATTACTTCAAAAGGCAATTCCCTGGTCCCCTGCCCATGCATGCTGGCTGCCATTTTGGTTGAGGACAGAAGACAAATTTTTCAAAACTCATGAACAGAGCAAGGAAAACACAACATTGTTCCTTCAGCTGCAGAGGCTGGTTTTCTGTGCCATTGTGTCTCGTGGCTGCAATCTCTGTTTTCCCATAAAACAAAAGCTTCAACTGGAGTTTTGCCCGGGATCATTTTGTAGCATCTCCATCCTGCACATACACCTAAAGGGGGCCTACAGGAAAGATGGGGAGGGACTCTTTATCAGGGCATGTAATGATAGGACAAGAGGTAACGGTTTTAAACTGAAACAGGGGAGATTTAGATCGGATATTAGGAAGAAATTCTTTACTATGAGAGTGGTGAGGCAGTGGAACAGGTTGCCCAGGGAAGTTGTGGATGGTTCCATCCCTGGAATTGTTCAAGACCAGGCTGGATGAGGCTTGGAGCAACCTGGTCTAGTGGGAGGTGTCCCTGCCCAGGAGAGGGGGGTGGGACTGGATGATCTTTAAGGTCTCTTCTAACCCGAACCATTCTATAATTCTATATCCCTGATGCTGATGAGCAGGACCAGCAAGGTTCCTTCCTCATCACCAGGTATGCCGCTTCTCCATGGCATATCCCAGCACAGCAGCATCAAACAAGCTTCTTCATCTCACCTAGTGCTAAACACCAAAGCTGGAGGACAGACAACTAGCTGTCCAAACACATTCAAAATCGAGGGGAAAGGGGCAGATCTTCTAGCACGTTGTTCGTCCATTCCCACCTGAGGTATGTCTGCTGCTGGGGTGGACTGAGTCACCCAAGGAAACCATTTCTGTTTCTCCTCTTAAAAGACCAGCTTAAACTACATCATACTCTTGGATCATGAAGTCCAGAGCCAAACTTGTGCTGTCCATAGGTGCACAGAGCCCAGAACATCTTGGAGCACTTCCTGGGCCAGAAAGCACAAGGTTTATTTGTGACTTTTACCCTCATGGCACCTGTGGGCAGGGAGGAAGAAACGGCATCTTCAGCCCTGCTATGTGGGGTTAAAAGGAGCAGAGAGACAAGTTGGGCAAGAGGTTTCAAAGATGGGACCAGGATATTTACTGCGTAGGGACCGGCGCAGCGTGGGATTGTGGTTTGCCTGAGTGTAGAAAATGCAGCATCGCTCAGCAGAACGGAGCTCATAAAGACCTTGGGCTCTTCTGGGAGACGATTAAATTTGACCAGCATAAACTCAGGGTTTTCTGATGGAATTCAAAACAAGGGATGGATCCAGGACGTGCAGAGACAAGACGTCATACCAGCAATGGCTTGTCATGCAGGTTGGGACTTGCTACCTTTTTACTTACCTGACGTTGCACAAAACCGTGTGTCACCAGGCAGAAAAATATTGAAAACAAATTCTTGAAGCCAACAGACCAGAGATATCAACATCACCACCAAGGCACAAGCTCAAGATCATTTGCAACATCACAACACTCGAGGGGCAGAGAAAGAAGACTTCCAGCAACCCCAATCTGCAGGGGAAGATTGTAAAAGACAGGACATGAAAGAAAATTAGAAAAAGAAAGAATAAAGGTGGGGTTTTCACTATGTGGCTTCTGAGCTTGTAAGAGGTCACATTTTCCGGCTATTCTTTGCAAACACGAGTCTTAGAAATGGGCTTTATTTAAAGAAAATGAAAGCTCAAGTAATTACATGGCTTCAGGAGCCAGGACTCTAAGAAAAACACCGAGTATTTCAAGAGTTGGCGATGCTGCCTGTGGAAAAGGAGTGAGTCATCCTGTCTTTTTGGACTCCTGGGTGGGGGAGGGAGACCAGTGCGGGGGGATTATGCTCAGCCACTCGTGTGGCTGCGGGCCCACTGGCTACCTCCCCAGTATCCCCATGCATGGCTGTGATGGGAGACATGAAGGCTGGTGTGACCAGGACCAGGGATGCAGAGCCCTCAGGTACCTGCCTGGGGTGCAAAGGGACAAAAATGCCACATGGCATGTGGGGAATGATCAGGAAGGTGACAAAGGGGGAGTCCTTGGGCTTGCAGGCACAATGTCTCCTTCAGCCCTGGGAGCTCATGTTAGAGGGAATTTCTTGCAAACGAGCAGCTACGAGCCTTGCAGCGAGGTACAATCCCTCTTTTCCTGGGCAAAGACTTTGAAACGCTGGATTATTCCTTCTTTAAAGGGTTGCAAACAGACTTGGACTCATCCTGCCCAGAGCTAGCAGAAAAGGGTAGAGGGAGGATCAAGACATTAAATACACTTGGCACAGCGGGAGGGGGGATATGTTATGCTTTGCTTGAAGAATGTATTCAATATTTTAGCAGTCCCAAAGCTGTTTTTTCTTGTACCTGATGCCATTTCAGCGTACCACCTCCCTAGCTGTCCCTGTTGGCTTTGTCCTGCTTATGGCCCCTGTCCCGGTGCATTTTAGTTAAATTGATTTTTCAAACTGAGCCCCTGAGAGTCAGAGAACCTCCTTGTTCCACTCATCTGCTGTATGAAGGAGCCAGATGGAGATCATCCCTGGTGTTCAGGTCACGGCTGCTACCTCATGTCTGGAAGAGGAACCAGCCCCTGTCTCCTTGCAATATCTGGGCGTGCTTCCCCCTGCAAGGCTGTGGCATCTCAGAGGACACACAGCAGGCATCGGGAAGACTCTGAAGCCATCACTGGAGTCGGTGGTGGGACAAAGGGCAGCAGTGTGAGAGGAGGCAAGGAGAAGCCACTGGCTGGTGATGCTGTGCGTGGGAGGAGGGTAAACAGAGCCGGGCAGGGAGCCAGCGCCCGCGAGCCAACAGGCCATTACCCACACGGGTGGGATGTCCTGGGTGACCAGCGGAGCACTCCCTGAGCATCCAGCTCCCCAAAGCCATGCTGCAATCCATCTCAAGGAAACGAGGGCAGCTCATTACAGCGATTACTTCCAGGCAGGCAGCTGCACAGGCCAATAAGCTCCCCATTGATTTCTGCCTGCCCTCCTCCCCAGCAGAGGGAGTTTGGGAGATACTTCTGCATTGATCCAACCTGTTGTTTCCATAATGGGGTTGTTGCCAGATGACGTTCACATTAAAAAAAAATAAATAAATAAAGCTGTTATTTTCAGATGTGCTGAAGCTCCCACTGCTCCCAAGGAACAGGCGTTGGCACCATGTCAAAGAAACAATCCCCTTTTCCTTGACAGCCCAGTGAGCAGGGGGACAGCTTCGCTTCACCTCGTTGGTACGCACCATGTCCTCGCTGATGCTGATCAGCAACGTCTGGAATTCGTAGTCAACGAATTGCAGTCAACCTTGCAGTCAGTGGCCAAGATCCCATGGCTGCACTGGGGCAGGATCAGCCCCGTGCCACCGCCCTCGTTGCGTGATCAGCCGGGCCATCCACGCTAGACCTGACTGTAAAGGAGGACGTTGGGATCAGGAGCTCACAGTCGGGGACATTGTAAGAGCAAGCAGTTGCAGGGCTGTCTGGCTCCCTTGGGACACCGGAGAGGACCCCAGGGAGCCCTGGTGACTCCAGCAGGTCCCTGCGGGTGGGAAGGGTCCTCCCAGCAGGGCTGCTGACTACATCAAGGTCTGAGGAACAAGTTTTCCAAGCGGAGGTTAGGTGATTTAATTTGGATCCTATGAAGCCCACCCTCGAAGTCACATAACTCACACAGTAATTTTTTTACCTAGACTAAACTTGTTTTCTCCCTCGCTGCCATTTAATTGGCTCCATAGGATGAAGAGATACTCTCATTTTCTGTCGTACAGAACCCTATATCCCCTCCTACGGCAACCGAAGACACTAATAACTCCATCTAATTACAGAGTGAGTGATCCTTGTTAAGGGGAACGGCAGATACGCTGGTATTATTTATGTCACCTGCTTTGCTCCGTGCGCTGCTCGAGCCAGCTCCGCTTGCTTTTTTTAGCAAGCACATTTCATTTTTCACTCCCCACTGTCATCCCCTTCCCTGTCTCATTCAGAAACTTCACCCACTCGCTCTATCACAGCCTGTCTCGCCGCCACCCTGCCATATAAATCAGCATTAATTATGCTGGTAAAATCCCCTAAATCACTCATTGTCCTCATTATTATTATTTATCTTTGCCTGAAGGTGACACATGCAAACGAAAGCTCTTGTGTTCCCTTAGCAAGGATTTTAATGGGCTTATTGGCTTGGCAACACAACTGCGACGCCTTACGCAGAGTTTCCTAACGGGGCTGCGTCCGATGGTTCTCCATCCCTCGCTTTGTGTCCGTCGGTCCCTGCGGGCTGATTCACAGCCTGGTCTAACTGCTCCCTTAGGGGTGGGGTCGGGACGAAGCTCTCAGTGGCACATTCCCCTGCCAGCATCGGGCTCACTTGGGGAAAACTGTTGCAAAGGCACCGTCCGTGTGCTGGAATCGCCTAATTAAAGCCTGCATCCTCATGTATATATGCAAGAAAGGCCACACAGACAACTTTTGTCTGGGATTTTCAGAGTGGTTAAGCTGGCAAGCATTAATAATTTTTCCCCCCTCTTGGTTATCTCGCGAGCTGAAGGCGTTAAAGCGCTGTAATTCTGGACTGCGCAGCAAAAACGGTGCGTGTAAATGAACAACCAGCCCAGCCTGTTTCCCCCTCCGATCAGGACGGACGAATGTAAGAAATAAATTCAAACTAAAAAAGCTGGGAGGCAACTTGCCTTCCTGGAAGAAACCCAGATGGAGCACAGAAGCCATGGTGGCAGCTTCTGGTTTCGAGAAGGTCCCCAAATTGCAGCTGTACTGATGGCAGGCAGCCTAAAAAGCCAGCTCCCTCCTTCCCTGATGCCAGCCAAACGGCATCTCTCTCTCCTCGCATCCCCATAAACTGTATTTTCCAGTCCGCCTCCCCCCTGCCTCAGCAGGACCACGCAGCCGAGACGGTGTGAGCCGACCCCCAGCCCCCCAAGGAGCAATAACGCACGGGAGTATCGATCCTCGCGCTTGTCTCTCTGGGTGGATGTGCCACCGCTAAATCCCTAACCTTTAGCCGTGCCTGCAGTCTGTAAACTCCCACCCTCTCCTCCCGCCAGGCAGCGAACACCATGTCCAACAGCCTATTAGCAGGAGAACAGCCTGTCCCCTGTCAAAACACACAAGGTGCCACGGTCCCCACGGGAATGTCGGCGGCTGCTGACAGCACTCTGGCATTCCGTCCTGCCACCATCCCCGAACCTGCCGGAGCGGCAGCGCCTGGGAGCCCCGGCTGAAGAGCGAAGGGAGGAGGAAAGGCATCGTCCCCTCGCTGGCTTCAAGACGCACTGTCTTTGAGACACAAAGGGGACAGTGCCGGCCTTCCTCCCCTCAGCCCTCCTCATCATCGGCAGGAGGCGAAGAGAAGCTGTTCAGGGCAGGATGATGAAGGAGAATGATTTTAAGTTCACCCTGCACGCGGTTCAAAGCACACAAAAAGCAAGGGCCTGACTCCCTGATTCCCTCCTCTTCTGCTTTACAGAATTATCTGTAAGCATTGAAGTTTTGAAATGAGGTCAGGAGTGGTTTTATAATTTCTTTGTTCCAGAAAAATTCTGCAGGTGGGTGAAAGCAGGTAACAAACTCCAAGCGATTTGTTTCTCGTAGGCGTCCGAGAACCCCATGACAAATTAAAACAGTCATTAATTACTTCAATAAAGACAGGATCTCACCCCAGCTGGGTCCTGCGCAGAACTCAGGTAGCATCTCAGTTTTAGAGACGCACAAAACCTTGATGCATCCTGGTGGCTTTGAGCCATCCTTAATATAAAATGAACCTTTTTCAGCGTGTAAAACGTGACACACGCAGCCTGGGCTGGTATAAACCTGGGGGCGAGTTTGCGTTCATGGTCTTTCTCAAATCTCTATCCACAGGAATCAAGCACTCCTCAAACTCTTCAGAACACACGATTTGCCGGAGGTTTAAACCACGCCTGCAGGGTGATTCCTTTTCCACATAGCAAATCACACCCCAAATATATGGTTTTGATGGGTTCTTTTTAAGCCTTGCCGCTGTGGGACGAGCTCCCCCTGCTCTCCTGCACCTGTAGGGTGAGAGCCCCATGTCCTATTGCTCAGAGAGCCTTGCCATCACTCCAGCCTCTGGGCTTGACATCTGCCAGGGCCATCCCCGCAGCCACACTGTTCGTAACACCTGTCCTAAAGGTAGGTCTGACACCTTCACGTGGCTCCACCTTTCCTGTCTTCGTCCTAAACATTCACTTAGTCTACATTTACCGTTAAACCCCGTTGGACTTGAAACTCCTTCACTGCTTTCCTCCAGGCTGCACTCCACGTGGGAACTTTCCTAACTGGCATCCCCCTGGGATGAAGGACACCAGGTCTGATCTCAACCCAAAACCCTCCTTTTTTTTTTTTCCTGCCCCCCCGCCCCCGGTCATTTGTAAGGAATCACACCATCCCTGTGTGTCACTTGGCTCCTTCCAGTAATAACTTTTAAAATCCATGGGTCCATTTCAATCAGCTCAGACAGAAAAATCCCCGAAAGCGTCAGGAGTTGGCTCGGTTTGGTGGTTGTAGGCAGCTGGATGGGGGAAAAAAGCTCTATTACTGCCCTTGCTGGGAGAGGGGCCGTGGCTGGAGCTCAGTGAGGGTCTCAGGTGCTGGAAAAGACACACGGGAAAGAGATCTTTGAAAGGCCCCAACCTCAGGAAATGTTTCGATCAGAGCTCACACCTTATTAAGCACATGATAATCCAGCCGCGAGACACAGGGCCACAGGAAACCAGCTCCATAAGCCCTGCTCCTCGCGGATCAACTTCGACTTAGGCAGGGAATAAATTAAAAAAAAAAAAAAAAGAAAAAAATAACCCAAGTGAAAATATAACGAAAAGCCTTTCATAAAACAGAGACTTCTGGGGCAGGCACTTCTGAGTCCTCCTGCCATAACAGGGACGGGCTCAGGACTGCTAGGAAACGCGAACACCGGCGCTTAAAACAGAGAGACACTAAAAGACAAGAAAGAGGATTTCCATCCAGACCTAGAGAGGACTGTTGGTGCCAAGAACCGCCTTAACGAGACTGAGGAGCTAAAAACGCTTGAGAAACTCTACCTACTTAAAGATGGCTTGGTTTTAATAGCAATTCTTGCCTAGACTTTTTTAATTCTGGTTTTATCCTATTTCTGTGAAAGTTGTTACGAGACCAATAAAAACCTTGAATTCATATCAGAGCCCCGTTTCTCCAACTGGAGAAGATCCCCTTTGCTAACACGGTAGCTGCAAGCCAGCAGCAAACAAGGTTTGATGAATTTGATCTTGATTAGAGCTAAAAGACTTTTTTTGGCCAGAGTTATATTTTGAAGCAAAATAAATGGAAATTCAATCATAGCAAACCACTCCACGCTACATTTTTTTTAAACGCAAATAATTTGTCAGGCTCGACAATGGAGAAAACCCAAACACTTTGTTTTGTTATTTTAAAGCAAAGCGTTTAATTACAGTCCACTTTTAGTTAAAAACGTCTTTCCATTTTCTTCAAAAATGTTTCTCCAGATTTCTCGAACGCGAAATTAAATTCATTGCAAATTGAATAGAAGATTTTTTTGGCCCGAGAATATTGCTGCCTATTTTTCTAATTCATCCCAAAAAAAGCCACAGCCGTGCTGCTGTTCGCGAGCGGAGCTGACAACATCTCTTTCCTTAGCACTAACGAATTCAGAGCCACCGGCTAAATAACAAAGTCTAAGAGACGCTGTTGGGTGGCCAAACCTGTGGCCCAAGGGGGGATTTGAAGGTTGACTTTAAGTGCTTCATGTTCTTCTAGATGATATGCATGTATGCAAAGATACTCTTAATGAGGGTTGGGGAAGAAGAGACCTATTTAATGTACCCGTAGTTTGAGGAGGCTCAGGAGTTGTGAGCTGTGGCCTCCTCTTTCACGGCAAGCCGCAAGTCCCAGCCTTCACTGGACTGGCAGCCTCAGCCAGGAATTCCCTCTGATTTCCTACTCAAACCACTTGATTCCTCCCGCTTCCTTTATTATTACGTTTAATGATCCCTGACATGCTTTTGGCAACCTCCTCCGAGATAACCGGGTTGTGGCGCTTGAGACCAGCTCCGCTCAGATAAAGAAAAAATGAGTGATAAAAACCAGCGATGTATGTGCAGATCAGAGGCAGAGCAGCGGCGAGCACACTGGGCTTTAGACTTTTGATCAGAAGAGAACGCACGTTCCTCGTTAGTGCTGTAATACGGCAGTCACGGGATTTTTCTATATCAATTGTCAGGCCGGGGTTAGAGCTGGAGCCTGCAGCCCTGTCTGCAAGACTCGGCTCCTTCCCTGGTGTATTGGATACGGCTCCTATTTTCTATTCTCACAGATATTTCTTAGCACAAATCATGCCACATACCTCATGTCCTGATAGACCTCAATTCTCTTGCAGCTACCCTTCAAATCGGGGTTAAACCTGAAAAATTTGCAAAGAGAACACAAAACTCAGAGGGAAGGGATGGAACAAAGAAAGGTAAAAAAGAAGAAAAAAAAAAAAACCCAAACCAAACCAGTAGCAACAACAATTTGACACACACAAAACACAACAAAACCACCCAGTTGCCGGATCTGGAAAGATCTCCACTCCAACTCTATTGATTTTGTTACACCTCTGCCGCCTGACCCATTAAGCATGGCTCACTGGCAAGGTGTGAGATGTTCAAGTTGCACTTTGTCACACCCTTAGACATCTCTTGTGCCTGAAGATGTTCAGCACCTCACCAGCTTTTAAGTTTTCCTAGTTTAGTAGCAGATTCACATAAACCTCCAAGTGAGAGCAATTTGTGCATAACCCAGTTTGGAAATACTCCTTCCACTCTATGTCTTGAGTCACCAGGGTTGGTACTGGCTGGGAGTCACCTACCTAACGTTGGTCATCAAAGGTTGGTTGTCCCTGGGCCATATCTGTACATAGCGTGAAGGGACTCACGCCTCAGGAGGTCTTTCTTCCAACCTAAAAATGGCAGTTGGTTCAAAGGATGATCTCTTGGGGTGCTGATCACCTTCCATTGACTACAGATGGAGTCTGGGTAATTGGAAATCTGGTTTGTAGACGAGGAGAGTTACTTGAGAAGAATCTGTCTCCTCCGGGGTGGTTGGCATCATCTCACACCCATCAGTGATGGGCTCCACATATGCTCTCAAACTTTGGCAATCAAAATACATTGGGACGCATAACAGGGTTGCATGTCACAGCCTTTCCTTACAGAGCAAAGAGTCACAGCGAAGGTCCTTTTCAGGGAAAAATAGGGACAGATTTGCCTGGACACTTCTCCAGAGATGCTTTCTTCTGCAAAAAAAAAAACTATCTCCGTTTCTGTGCCTGCATCTTATCCACATGCTCTGGCATGTTATTGTCCCTTTTTCCAGGACGCCGGGCAAGAAGGGTGGACTCCCTCTGCCCCCCAATACAAGCACAGGCCAGGGGTTTATCAGCCCACTCCACTGCACGGAGAGGCCACGGACCGGCCTGCCTTCTCGGCATCAGGCTCTGACCAAGTATATGGTGATTCCCTGTTGCCATATACATGACGTCACGTTATTTGTCAGGCCAAAAACCTGCAACCTGTACCTCTGACAAGGCATCCAGAAAACCCAGACAAATGTCATTAAGCCTCAAACCTCACCCAGATGCAGTTTATGGAGAGAAAAAAAGAAAGGATACCGACAAAACCCAACCATTGGCAAACCCATTGACATCCCCCCCCAGCGTCCAGCTTCCTACACGCCCAGGTGCACGACAGTACCCTGCAAAGGGTACTCCTGGACTTGGTACAGACTTAATTAGGGCAGAAATAACAGAAAATGCTGCATGTCAGCAGGGAGGGATTGGAGGCAAAGGGAAAGCCTGACAGACACAGGTCTATCCTACATTAAGTCCTGCCTTTGCATCCAGGGTTGACATGAAACCGAATGCAATTCTGGTGTTCCGGATGCTCTGAGGGCTGTAAATCAGGAACTGCTCAGTGCTCTGGTGAAAACTTCACCGGAGAAAACTCCTCCACACTTTGGAAACACCCGTCCCAAGCCTGCAGTAGGTCCCAGATCTTCCAGTGGGAGAAATGGTCTGTCTTTCCCAATTTTCTTCCCAAGCCTCTCCGTATATTTTCCAATACACTGTGCCTCTTCCTGGAAGACGATTAGGTCAGGGGTTTTCCATATAGTGGATAATTCAGGCTCATGGGTCAATGCACAGATTTTTGTCTCAACTCTGAGTTCCCATCAGCCTGGCAGCTCAGACTACTCCTAATGGATGTGCCTTTGCTGGTCTTTCAGCTTGATCCCCTTTTTACCCAAAGTGAATCGGAGCCACTAGTGAAAAAAATTAAGTGCATTTATCCCGTGGGGATGGCTCTGTTCTTTCTGGTGCTGGGTGCCTTAATAGAAGGTGCTGGTTAACTGCAGGACTTGGCCTATTGCTTTTAGTTGAAAATATTGCCACTGATAAAACCGAAATTGCTACTAACTTCAAAGAAAAATTTACTCGAGTGAGGACTCCTTGAGAACTGAAGACCTCCTGTAATTCATGTTTACCGGTCCATCTCCCAGGCAATTCCACTTACTGCAGGGGAGCAACAAGGGTGTTTTGGTTTTATTCCTCAGGCAGCAGCAAATAAATAGCACATTATGGAAACTGCTTATCACAGCCCAGGATCAGAGGCTTTGAAGGAACGGATTTTTCCAGGCACATCTCAGATATTTCCTTGTTGTCCCTCTCATTGGAAAGTCTCTCTTTTACTTCCAGTGTTTTGGAGCTTCCATTGCTCGTCTCACCCAAAGCTAAGCAAATAGCAAAATTTGTGGAGCCTGGTGCAGAGGTCTGCGGTGACTACGGGTGCAGTTGACTACATCTGGTCACTTAACCTGCTTTAAGCGCCCCAGAAAAGGCCACTGATTTTGTGACACCTGCTGTAATCCACCCTGGAAAGCTCCTTGAAGAGGCGCAGGAGAAATTCTTAAGATGTATTTCCCCCAGACCACAATATATTCCATATGCTCCAACAGTGGAGGAGAAGGGAGCTGGTACTTTGAGTTCCCTCTGGTAAATCTATCATTCCCAGCTGGGGGGCTGGGGGGGGGGCGGGAGAGCTTATCAGTGTTTTCTCTGACTTTACAGCTGGAAAAAATTTACAGCCAAACGCACACTCCTGTTGCAAAGGAGGGATAAGCCCTCCCCAAACGTGCTTACAAGCCACTGTTGTTATCAGGGGATCAGGAGGCTTTGGATCACCTTTATTGCTGGCCACCAAGGGCTCTTCTAGGGCCTGCTCTTTGCAGAAGCCATCGGGCAAGCTCCTCCAGCGAGGGGCTGCGGTGCTGCCCTTTCAGGAGCGACCCCCTCAGCTATCCTCTTGGAAAGCGCGCTGGCACTGTTTAGATTACCTGTGAGAGTATATCTTTCCGAAGACTGCTGACAAGGCAGGTTTCGTCCCCTCTCCCCAGAGTTCCTTCCTTGGGGAAGCCCATAACCAAAGCTCTTTTGGCTACACGTTGCAAAACCAGTTTGTGCTGGGGAGATTTCGGGTCCCGTAGCCTCCTCCCATTGCGGGAGTCACGCAGGGGGTCGGGTGCGTCGCTGTGGGCTCCCCTTTGCACGTGCTGAAAAAATATACGCGCCTGGGACCCAAATGTCTACCTGATTTGTGGCTCCATTGGGCCCCCGCTGTCGGGCAGGGGGCATTTTCTATCTGCAGTTCAAACTGGCAGCCATCAAATACCCAGCTACAGTTTTAGCTTCTGAAAAAGTTGATAGGTGTTTTTAAAATAAATAAATAAAAAATGCAGGTTTAGAGGCTTTTTAATTACCTACCTTTTCAGCAGCTTTGCTTAGTCTTCAAGGTTTTGAAAGCCATGGGTGAGCTGCCCACCTCCTCCCATGGAGAGGGTGAAGGAGCCGAGGGAGCTCTGCTCGGGTCCTCAAGAACTGTTGGGAAAGGGGACCCTGGGGGCGGGCGGGCAGCAAGATGATTGTTTTCTAAGCAATTGGCTCGTTTATAATCACTTTTTATAATTAATTATTACAACTGACTTACCATTGCTTGCTTGTTTGTATTTAATTGATAATTACCTAAACTGTGGGCAGACCAGAGAGCGCTTAAGGTGTCGGCATCTTTGCAACTCATTTCTGCTTCAAAATATTGGACTCCACTAAAACTGGAGAAGAAAAAAAGGAGCGGAAGATTTCATACGTTGCTGTTTTTCCTTCAGGACAAGTTTTTCTGCATTTCCGTTAATACATAAAAATACCTCACTGCTGATGAGCGTCTCCAGAATAACAAACTTCGAACATACCTGTGCGTGCCCACCATTTCCCCCCTCACCCCCGCCAAAAAAAATAAAAACTGTTCGTCATTAAACCGGGGTCTGCAACCTTGTGAAAGCCAAATGTGAACACAAAGCGTGTTCGTCACAGAAGGGAAGAAAGGCCGTGAGGAAGCAGATGTAAAACTCAGGCTTTCAATACACTCTAGCAAATAACCAATGAAAGAATAACGAGTTGAAAGACGCCGGGCCAAACTCCGCGCTGGCACAGCTCCATCAAAGTCGGTGGAGATGGGCCAGCAGCGGATGTTTCCCACTTCGTCAGTCGAATGTGAAGAGTTTATTTTCCAAGTCACACCCTCCCCCCCCACCACCATTTACTTAAATTCCCTGTCATTGATCGATGGGTGTCCCGAAGACGCTGAGTGGAGAAATCTGTCGCTTACAGAACTGGTACGTTGCTGTATAAA
Organism: Rynchops niger; assembly: GCA_013400035.1. NCBI lineage: Eukaryota > Metazoa > Chordata > Aves > Charadriiformes > Laridae > Rynchops > Rynchops niger. Next base: position 70,433 of record VXBH01008295.1, on the reverse strand, counting down.
AACAAAAGGTCTCCAGCCTGGAAACGGCAAAGAGATTTCTTCGTGCGGCTGCCAAAAAAAAAAAAAAAAGATAAAAGAAAAATTATAAGGTAGAAGCTGTGCTTTCTGAGGACACTGCCAATTTTTTAAAAGGATAATCCCAGTAGATACAAGATTATACGACAAAAGTCCCCTTGTGGAAACGCTGCCAGCTTTTTGAAACATCGGCATTTAATCTCTTGGCAAGCGTATGGGTCCAACTGGGCTTTAATTTTTCTTTTTTACGGTCACTAATAACATATTTGCATACGTTAGAGCAGCGACATATGGTCTGAAGGAGGTTAATTTGCGCTGCAGTTAATAGCGGCGTGCAAAGCCCCGCACGGCTAACACGGACTGAACCAACAGACAGAAAGTCATTGATGTTGGAGCTGAAATCGGGAGAGGAGGGGGAACATTTGCCAAGCACCTGACTCTGTTTCAACCTGATTTTCTTTCCAGAGCAGCTGATAAAGGCAGCAACAGGTTAAATCCAGCTCTAGTAAGGCAAAACTCCTCCTCGGGGTTTGGTTTTTTTTTTTTTTTTGCAGATTAAATTTTGGGGGGATTTGCAAAGAGGCTTTAAGGAGCTGGGACCCCAAAAAGGACTTAGGGCAGGATTTTCCCAGGCAGCAGAGCACGAAGCCAGCATCCGCGCGGCAGCGGGAACAGGGATGCGCTGGTGAGATGTATCGAGAGGCTGAGTGGGAAGAAGCCAAGGTGGAATGGCTGTGAAAACACCGATGGTCCACTCGGATCCGCGTAAGGAAAGAAAACCCCTTGCTATTATTATTTATACGTAAAACAGTCAAAGTTTGGTAATGCATAGAGAGAAACATAACGTTATCGCAGTGCCACAACAATATGGAGAGCGACTTTGTATAGGCAGAGACTTCTTTTAGCTGCAATATATATATACCAAAGGACTAAAAGCGAGCCTAAATAAAAGCAAACCAAGGAAACAAAAGCAAACCTGAAATAAAAGCAACCCAAAGAAATAAGAGCAGCCTGGCACCGCTGTCCCTCTCTGCCCAAGACAGGAACCCCCGAGAGCCCCAACGCTCCCATCCGCACCGGAGCCGGTCGCGTGGGATTGTTCACCTGCCATTTTATTTTGCTGCAAGCCCTTTTACGAGGGGGCAGGACTGGATACGGAGAGCCGGGCTTTGAAAACGGGGGGGGCAAGGGGGGGCCCCCGCAGCGGGGAAGGAGGCAATAAAGCCTTAGCCCTCCGCTCATCGCGTGGGGCTTTCTCCTCCCAGCAAAGCAGCAGGAGCCGGGGAGCAAGCGAGCGTAAGGTCACCGGGAAGGCTCTGCTCACAGGGGGAAGGGGGAACATCGTTGGTCTGCCCGGCTATAGGATTCCCTGGGTCTTTTGTAATGATGTGGTTGCCCAAGGTTGTTGGGCTTTAATGAAGCTGGTTTGCTAATCGCGCTGGGGAGGTGCGGAGCCGCCCCTGGCTCACAGTCGCTCGCTCTGGGGATGGGTATTTTCCACCTTGGCTAAAGGGAGATGGGTCGGGTTAGACGCTTCATAGTGCGCAACCGCCCCCCAGGTGTAGTACGGCACAGAGCCCCCAGCGGGCCGTGGATACCCACAAAAACAAAACGCCCAATTCACCTGGTGTAGCTGAAATCACTTCTCGCGAGTCTATTAGGAGAAGGCTCCTTCAGAGACAGGCTGGGAAAGAACCCACGTCCCTTTCCTGAACCTCATGACAGCAGATCATCTAGCTTCTCCTCAAGCCTCAGCTTCTGGGGCCACGTAATGAGAGGGTAACTCAGCTTTAATGAAAAAAGAAATAGAAGAAATGGGGAATGGCTCCCAGTCTCCTGTCTGGGGAGGCTGGAACAATGCAAAACTGTAAAGCATCAGCAAATAAAAAGTTGCCCTACTACCGCTATTACCATTATTATTCCTAACAGCAAGCAGAACACTTTCAGATGGCTTCGTGCCACAGCCTGAGTTACAAATTTTGAACGTTCAAATGGGTGCTCTGACACCGGGGACCTGGTTTGGCTGCAGTGGGCAAGACCTTCCCATGGGCTGGTGAGGACAGCAAAGCTCTGGATGGGGCAGGAGCTCATCGAGGAGAGTGTTAGGACACAAACCCAGAGATGAGCCTTCCTGGAGATTTCCACCGTCCACATCTGCCAGGAGGGAACCGAAGCGGAATGATTTCCCCCGAATGCAGGTTTCATCGCTTAAAAGGATTCCCCGCCTTGCAGCTAATCCAGGCCACGCTACGCCGCATTGAAAGGGTCAGTGAAGATGGGCAGCGAGAGCAGCACTATCTGCCTGCCCTCGCAGGGGGACGCAGGAGGGGAGGAGAGCCCAAGGGATGCACATTCACGTGCGTGGCTGCCAACGGGAGTCTCCCACGGAGATGGCCCCTCTGCCATGCTCTTGCCTATCTCCAAAGTGCAATGGATTAGCAGCTCACTTTCAATCAGGCTGAATTATGAGCCCAGCGATCTGCTGGACGTTTTACATGAACCAGAAGATGTGTTATCTGATGAGAATTGCTTAATTTAATATCCTGGCCTGACAAGCAGTGAACTGTACATCTCCTGGAGAATTTACCAGTGCAGATGATTTTACTTAGCTGGAAGGATTAAGCAATCGAAACCCCTTTCTTCTCCCCAAAACTCAGGGCAGAAAACCACCTGGAGAAACTCTGAGGAGCTGGTGGTGCCAAGGTAACCAGCAACCTGAGGAAAAATGAAAGGTTGGGGTTTTTACCATCAGAAAACATTGCAGAATTACATGTGCTTTGCCATTGTCACCCCCAGAAAATCATTTCTTGGGAAGGAAAAGTAAAAATGCCAGGAAGCAGATCAGATCTAGCTCTCAGAGATGCCTTGAGGACGCAGGACACGTCCTCTTACCGAATGAAGACCAAGCTCCGAAGCAGGTCTTCTAGTTGTTGCTCTGACGGATGGGAAGCCCTTCCAGGAGGTGTCTACAGGTTGGGGGACCAAAGGCAGACCTGGGTCTCCCATGCCTCAGGGATCCTCAGGCTGTGGCTGAATGAGCGAGGGCTCATCCCAGCCTCTCTGGGCTCTTCTTTCAGAGAGCACTTCTTATTCCAGGACTGCACCAAGACATGGTGGGTAAGGCTGGTCTTCAAAGCAGGTGGAAGCTCATCCCTTACCTTACAGTAAGGACCTAACCCATGATTAATCTCCCAGAAAAGTTCTCCCAGCAGAGCCAGGCTTTCCTCCGTGGCCCTGAGGAATAAGCCCAAAGCTTTGCTGGTTTTCACAAGGAACCTCTTTCAGGCTGAGCCACAAGCGGGGAATCTGTGGGCAGATTCCAAACACAACTGCAGTCCAGCGCAGAATTGCTCCTCAAGCCTTTGCAAATTCACGGGGAAGCAAGTGTCACGGGAAAAGCATCCACTACCCTGACCTTTCTCCTTCAACAAAAGAGACCACAGCAGCCTGCAAAGATGGATAAACTGCGCTGGGGCTAACTGCGCTGGGGAAAAGAAAACAGATGGGCAGCTCTGTATAAACCAGACCCTGCCAAAGCACATGCCATCAGGCAGCAGAGGGATGAAGGGTCCTGAATTACCAGTCTCTCTTGAAGATCTTGCCATAATCTAGTCGTTTGCATTCCCCACACTTTGGTATGAGGCTCCCATTGCTGTAGACATAATACATGAATGTAATTATGTAGACTTTATCCATGCTGGCGATCTTATCCAAATTCAAGGCTTTTAATATAATTGAAGGCTATTATGATTTATGGCCGTGTTTTCAAACAGCACATAATTAAGTGGTAGAACTCATTGTCATAAGACGTTGTGGAAGCCAAAAGCATAAATGGGTTCAAATAACAATTAAAGACATTGAAAGATCCATCAAGGGTGATTGCATGCAGGGATGTGGATGTGACCCATAGCTCAGGAAGTCCTTCAGCTGCAAATTGCCATGAGTTGGAAGGGCCATAGGAAGTATCACCAAGGGCTTGCCGTGGTCTTATGTCTTACCCTAAGCATTTGCTGCTGGCACTGTTAGAGACAGGATATTGGGCTAGATGCATCTTTGATCCGAGACAGCGTGTCTATGCCGATGTCTACACAGCATGACCTCTAACAGATCTACTCTTTCCAAAAGGCACTAGGCCAGGACAAGTCTAGATTGTGGTTTAGGCCTGCAAGATACAGACCTGACTTAAAAGCTGTATCTTCTCCATCTGGAAGACTGAGCCAGAGCTTCAGGTCAGGAGATTGGCACATCTTCCAAGCTTCAGTCTTAAGAAGTCCGTCAAAAGGGAGTTTTCATTAAAAGAATTTTCTGTGACTGGGAAGAAAACCTTGAAAAACAAATGTTGCAATGTGTGCTACAGTTTTCTGATTGCCTAAGTTGGCAATGCTTTAAAAAAAATAAATAACAGGAGAGAACGTGAACATCATCCCAGTTCACGGGACACGCAGCTGAGTTTCCCACAGCTGTGGAGATGGCAGGGGTCAGCATAGCCAAAGTGCAGGAGATGAGCTTCAGCCTGGGGAACCGACCTTCCCAGGTGAGGGACGTCCTCTGCATTTGCAGGATTCATCAAACAGTTCCCCTTCAAGTGGCAGCTTGAGGGAAGACCTTTGGTCTTACCTTGTGGTGGTGTTTTTATGTTGTCCCAGGCAAAAACAGTGTCAGAAGATACCAGTTTGACAGAGCTGCTCATTGACTCAGTGTTGGGGGAAAATCTCTTTAATTTCAACCAAAGTAGCTGAAGAATGATCCGGCCAAGCCCTTTGCTGTACTAAATTGACACAGCCGGGAATAAATCAAGGGAACAAAGCTTTTTCATACCCGTTGAAGAGCTGCTTGTAGAATATTTTTTTTCAAAGCATCTGCACTGTTGGCGACACTTTGATGTACGTCAGACAGGCCAAAACTCCAGACCAGCTTTCCTGTGATCAATGACATACCAAGAAACCCCCAGGGCATGGCAGGAATTTGAGTTGCCTTTGCAAGGGCACATAATACCAGATGGGTGCTGGAGTCCCATCACAAGGTTATCACGGGTGACGTAAAGCAACGCTACAGGTAGTGACGAGTCACTCCGGTGGACAGTAAAGAAAAAGGCCTCAGCATCACTCCTAAAATGAAGCAGTAGTTCATAATACTTCATTAGGTCAAAGAGATTCCTGTTTGAAGAGCTCAAATCTTCGTAGGGCATTTCAGGAGGATCCACATTCCAACAAAGGCAATACGTCCATGGGGCAACTAGAAACCTGCTGGGAGCAACCTTGGCATGACACCTGGCTGAGGCTGGCTGGCAGGGCATGAAGATCTACCTTACCTTAAGGTTATGCATTTAGGCAGAGCTGACAGCTATCTTTGACCTGGATGATGAACCAGCTGCTCAAACTCAGCGGTGCTTTAAAAGACCCATAAAAGTACTTGAGCAACCTGGAACTTCATCTGCTTGAAACGAATGGCTGGAAAACAAGGCTGATTTCTCAACAGCCACCCTTGGATTAACATTAGCGTTGGCACAGGAGGTAGCACAGATCTCTTGCTGGCTCCTCGACATGGCACAAGCTGGAGAACAGCACATCTGGAATTTCCCCAGCCTCGGCTCAGGGACACCTCCAGCCACTACAGATACTCCCTTGTGTAATAAAATCAGGGGCTGATGTGACGCAAGCTGGGACCAAACCTAATGGCGTTCAGGCATCTAACTCCCACTGGTGAAAATTAGGTGCCTAAAAGCCTTTGAGATCTTTGACGGGACCTGTTTAGCCATGTAGAGGCTGCGTAGGAGAATGGAGTGTAAAACTCAGCATATTTACAGGCATTTTTAGCGTTGTAAATGCTGTCACTAAATAAAATACAAAGGAAAATCTGGCCCTGAGATTCAGGCCTGTGCCTTTTAGTGGGGGGGTATTTTGCAAGGACAGAGGGATGTCATAATCAAAATTAGCTCTTTGACTTCTTCTTAAGTGGAAATCAAAGGGACCATCATCTGAGAAGTCTCAACATTCAGCCTCTGAAGATTTTCCACCCACTGAATTGTTGGCCAGCCCAGGCCTAGAGAGGACTTCCCTGCAGTGTCTTGGGCTGGCGAAAGAAAGCCTTAGCGAATAATAAATGCCAGGCTTGTGGGCACGGAGGGGTGGGATTAACGCAGCACCTCCCTGCCAATGAGCCTGGGAACACGCACATCACATTAGGCAACGCCAAAGGGGAGGTGACAGCCCTGGAGGCCACCGCACAGACTGGCAGGGGAAGCTGGCTCAACCGGAGGGTGGACAACAGCCGTGGTCAAAGCAAAGCATCTCGCCAGTGCTCGGGTGGGGAGGAATGACACACAAGTTATACTGCAGATACGAGAGCTGGCGAAGGGGACGGGACAGGCTTCGGGAGCAGGCTGGTTTAGCATCTTCCTCTGGTTTAGTAACCACTAGAGCAGTAAGTCTCAGCACAGCCTTTTGATTTAGTCAAGCCCTCAACAGCCCTCCAGGAGATCTAAGCAGGTTCAAGACACTAACTAATATATCGATAGCCAGACCTGAAAAGCCCTATGCGGTCCAAGACACCATCCTTGAATCAGGAAATAAGATTTCCTAAATCCCTGCACCTCCCTACTCCCCCACTGTGGCTCTGTCACATCCTCTGCGTGTCCAGATGGGGCTGGGACACCTTTCTCCTGCTGAGGACATTGCCCCAGCCTCACCTCAGCTGAGCACCCACTCCACGGAGGTCCCTCCCAGCCCATTACAGCCGCAATGATCCACACTGGTCCCTCCATCCCCGCAAACCTACCTCCTTCTGCCTCTCCAGCACCCTCGGGCAAATAACCCACCCTTATTTATAGCTCTGGACAAACAGGCCCCACTGTAAGGCACAGCTGCCCTCACCCAGCACACCAAAAAATGGGAAATTTTTATTTCCCTTTTGCCAGGGAGATTTTTTTTGGAGCGGCTGGTTGTGTCGGCAGCTGCAAGACAGAAGCACAGACTGGAGAACAAACGTGTTGGCAAGTGAACGAATGTGGCACATAGTTGGAAAATAAGGTACTCTAGAAAAAGAAATATTTTAGGCTCATGAGAAGGCGGGATTCTTTTCAACTTTCCAGGCGGATTACATTGGCCAGTTCACGTACCATTTATCACCTTGCCTAGCAATTTACAACCTGCAGGGTTTGCTCTTTTTGTTGCTCTTTTTAGCCTAACAAAACGCTCTTGGCTTCGTGTGCCTTGTTTGGGCGAAGTCACCAAGCTGGCACAGGCCAAACTGCTTTCCGCCCGTATAGAAGTGCTTATGTAGCAGGACAGTTTCATTACAATAAATTTGCTCAGGCAAACAAACGAGCCAGATAAGGTTTCCCATTGCTGTCCATTGCAGGGAACCCCAGTGCTTCCGTAGCCACAGCTTCAGCGCAGCTCCCGGATGAAAAATCCATGTTTGGAGAAGGAACAGGGGAGTTGATTTTTGTTTGTATGGTTGATTTCCTCCTCTCTTTCTGACTTCACTTAATGCGGGAGTATGTTCAGGTTGCAGGAGTTGACTTGCTTAGCTGGTCAAAAGACTTTTTTCAAAGGAACGGCCTTTCCTCCGGGCAGCCGAGCTGTGAATTTACCCGCTCGTCTCCAGAAACCAACTGTACAGCCAGATTCCTTCAGCCAAGAATGCAGACCTGTCAAATCTCAGGCTCCAAGCGGCAGAGGCGCGATCGGCTCCTGACCCTCTGCTCCCAGCCAGCAGAGCCCAGCTCTCCCCTGCTCCCTGACCCCGGGTGCCAGACACGGCCCTGCCGCTGTTTGGCCAAACACCCAACCCTGGTCCCAGGGGTGGTCGCAGAGCTGGGGAGCAGCCGGGATGCCCGCATCCTGCTGCCGGAGGATGCTCGGCGCTGGGATGCTTCCCTGGCCATAGCTGTCCTCCGCCTCTCCCCCGGTGCCCTTTCCCTCCTTGCTGCATGGCCAAGCACGGCACCATCTTCCATCTCAACGCTGGAGAAATTTGGGAATGGTCCATCTCCGGTTTGTGAGTGCTTTCATCCTGGCTTGCCCAGAGTATCCCAGAAGAATGCCACTGTCTCAGGCCGGGACCATTTTTGTAAGGCAGGAGAGAAGATAGACTCTTCCGCCTGCCTTTTTTTTTTATCCTGATTTATTTATTCATTGCATAACGGCTTGTCCACAAACATCCCAGCTTGGTTAAATCTTTGACATGTAAAACATTTCCAGAAATTCTTGCTGCCATCCAACAAGNCTTTTCTTCTGTTTTCTTCTTTCTAGTGTGACTTCGTCTCTGGCTTTCCCAAAGCAACGCGCTCATTTATCAGGCTTGCAAGTTCTTACGCATTGGCAGACTCCACGGCTTTCCGCTTGGCTCAGGGCTTTCAGCCACCATATGGAACGAGTTGCACGTTTTCACTCCTTATCGGAGTTTAAGATGGAAATATTTCCTTGGTTCTTCTTGGGGTATTTCTGCAATCGCGCACACGCTGGGAGTATTTAACCCTGACATTGCTGATGAGTAGCTGTTACTATTAAAATGCCATCAAAGATTGAACTGAAAATGTTTTACAGTGAACTACGCCAGCAGTTTGATTCTGTTCCTGGTTACAAATAGTTCCTTTAATAGTTTTGGAGTTACATGAGTATAACAGAGAAGAATCTGGCTAGCTGTCTATTTGTCTGTCTGCTTGTCTCTCTAAAGAGACAACTTTTTCTCCCTCTCTGCATATTGATCCAGTTTTGCTGTAGCGGCGATGGTCTAAAGAGGTAAGAAAAGCTGTTCTCTCTCCATCCTGCCTTTATTAAACTAGATGACAGCTGAAGACAGACAATTTTTCTGGCACAGATCATCCACGCATGAGGCTACCACTGCTGCGAGTCTAGCTGAGGATCGTTTTGGGTTTTTTTCCCTCTGTTCCTTGCAAAGTCATGCATCACACTCAGGGTTCATTCCAGCCCCTCTTTTTAGCACAGGCTACCAGTTAGCACAGTCATGGGAAGTGGAGCGTGAGCCCATCAAAGCCAGGATCTCAAGATTAGCCATGATAGAAGTGAAAGCAGAGTGATCCTCCAGGATCACCTCTAGCCTGGGAAGTTCAGGAGATGGTTAGACTGGTTTGAACTCTTGCTCTGGCTTCCTCAGTCAGGTCCCATCAACACACCAGTAGCACCACTGCTTTCCTGCACCACCAAGACCACGCTACAAGACACTTCAGGAGACACCGCAGCCAAAACCTGGGGCAGAAGTCAGGAACAGCCACCCCTCTACCACCAGTCCATAGCTCTGTTGTGGATCCCCGCTGAGCAAGAGCCTCTTCCTCAAAGCTCGGGAGATGCAAAGGCCTGGCTCACCCAGCACAAGTGAAGGAAGCAAGTGGAAGAAGATCTCTCCTGCTCCTCCCCTGTGCTCTGCAAGGCACCAGTCCCACTGTCCCATTTTCCCTTTAAACTGGCACTTTCAGGTCTCCATGCCAGCTGTAGGTCTTTCCTCATTAGACATTCAAGCCTAGAAGTTCTTGGATGGTGTCAGTGATGATGGGCGTGTGTATTGTTTGACAGGTCAGGGCATATATTAAATTACACACCCTAGGTAAGCTGAGGCTGAAGGATGAAGTCCCTAAACCCACATTCAGAGAAGAATCGCAGCAAAACTGAGAGACCAAGTATGATGCAAAACCTGCATCTTTAGACCTCAGTGCCTCTTCCTCAGGGTCTCTTCCAAGCAGGTGAAGAACTTCCATAACTTACCACAACAAAAGCTAGAGTCTGGATCAATTCAGCCCACATTGCATTTGACAGCTTGCTGCAGCTCAAATACATCATTGGACTCTGTAAAAATAGACTTTTCACACTTGTCGATTCTGCTTTTCTCATTGTATGTGGTTTCGGGACATGTGAGGGCTGTTATCCCAAAACTTAGTCCACAGTGGTGAAATACATAGGCCTTCAGTGTGAAGGGAACTCAATACGAATTTTAGGCTAAGGAATGCCGCCAGAAGGTTGTAAAACAATATTATTATAAATGGAAAACAGGGTCTGACGTCCATATATCTGAGATTGGACATTAGCCTTCCATTTGGTTATTCTTGGTCAAGTTTGACGTTTTCTTCCATATTGGCTTTACCTGATTTGTACGGCTGGTCTTAGAGCATTTCACTACGAGCACCATGTTTTTCCATCAAACTGAACATCCCCTGGTTTCAGCATTAGCTCCACGAATTCCACCATTAGCCCCAGCTGCCAGAACTCCACCTTTAGTGAACATACATCACCATCAGTCTCCAGAGTTGTTAAAAAAAAAAAAAAACATGGTTTCCATGGAAATCATTGCTGATACTAGCCTAGATGTCTGCTTTTTCTTTTTCTGTGCCTTAACATAGCAGAAACAGAAACTTGAAAATCCCTGTTTTTCAAAATTTCTCTCTTTGTAGCAGAAAAACAAATACATCTAAAAGATTGACAAGAGGGAGGGAATCTGATTTCCATGTCCAGGGTCCAAGGAAGCTGGTTGCCATGAGCCACACTGGTGCTGGAAATGGGGCACCTCTAGCAGGTGGGGAACCTCCACATCCTTCCCACCACCTAGAACCATGTCCTCCGCAGCAGAAGGTGGAAGGTTTGCCCATGGCCAAAGAGAGACGCTGAGGTTACCGGCAGAGGACAGCTTGGACAGAAACAGCGTAGATTCACTGAATGACGAGAAAGCAAGAGCCCACTTGTAGAAGCCAACGGAGCACGTGCACCACCAAAGGTGGGTGTAACTGCTCAGCCTCCCTGCTTGGATGGGAGCCTCAGCCAGCCCTCTAAGAATAGCCAAAGAATTTTCCTTCATTTTGCTTATAACTACTGGACCTGTGAGAGCACTACCATTGCAGATCTCCTCAGCCACTTGGGCAAAGTCATAGGAAAAAAAATTACCAAACTATTTGCCAACTTTAACCTCCATTATAGGAAGGCCAAATATTTTAAAAGTCTCATTCAACTTCCCATGCGCTTATGTCCTCCCACACCAGGCTGTCCAATACAGAGAGGCAGCTGACCCAAGGGAGAGTTTGGGTTGAGTTCCTAGCAAGCAAATGACATTTCCCCACTGCGGTAAGCCTGGAGAGGCACTATGTTAGCACTGTCCAAGTCAATTTTTTCCTTATGTTCAAAGGAAACCCTAGATATGTTTTCTAAATCGCTTTCCAGCCCTTTCAGCGAACAGGAGGCTTTGAAAACACATTCTGAAACCCTTCTCTTCATCTCGATGCATCTGTTCTTTTTCTTCTCCATCTGGACAGCAGCGCAGGTACGCAGACTAGACCCTGGCCTTTGGCCGACATGATCTTTCCAAGTAATTTTTGGACATGAAATGAAAAATCAGTCCAAAGCACACTCCGCAAAGGGCTTTTATTTCCATTTGAGTTCACTTCAAGGGGCTGCAACGGGCTTCGTTTTGTTATTTTTGTTCCCCTTTCCAAAATAATAGCCGAGCCATCCAAAGTTTGGATTTAGAGAATTATTGGACTGTTGCTGGAAAAGCGAACGGCAGAAGCTGTGTCTTTTCACTTGTATCTCTAGAGCTGAGTCTTCACCACTAATTGTACATGAGATTAAGTCCTCGCTGTCATTCTCTAATTCAAGATCCAGCTCCTGGACTGACTTCAGACAGTCGCGCACGGCAGAAATAAGAGCTGGCACAGTCAAGCAATGCCGTTATTCATCCAGCGGGAAGAGCAGAGCTCTGGAAGTGACATTGGCTGGTGGAGAGCAGGCACCTCCTGGAGGCAAGACGTGACTGCTGGCTGTGAGATGGCGTGTTCATGGAGCCAGGACAGAGGGCTCCAGTTGACACATCCAACACAGGTTATCTACCGCCACTTCTGCAGCTAAAAAGCAGTAAGGGCAGAGGTGTAAGAAGAGATGCGGTTGGCAAGGGGGACAGAAGAGATAACTACTGAGGAAGCATGCCAGATGCTTCAGGAGAGAAAGAGGGAATCATATCTACCTGTGATTTTTAAAAAAATCCTACTGATCCAGGAGCAGCATCTCTGCCAACTTCCCCTAAGGATCTGAGTTCCCAGAGCAGGTGTTTTGGCTTCTCACAAAGCCCTTTGGAAACTCACAGAGGGAGGGAGCAAGCTGAAGTGTGGGAAAGCGAAGAAGCCAAGGCTTCCCAGCAGGGCAACACCACAATGAGTATGGGAAGAGGAAACCAGCCTCCAAATTCACCCTCTTCTGCCAGGAGCTTTGCTGCCAACAGGTGAGAGAGTGACACTGTGCCCTCAGGGAGACAGGGCCACCAGGAGGGCTGGATGGTTCCTCTTCCTCCCAGGAACACTGACTGGAAAGCATGAAAGAGACGGGGGCTGGAGGGGGAGGTGAAGCACATCCATGAGCAGATGAGAAACTTGGAGCTCGCTTTTTCAAAATAAGCGCTTGGCCTTCCGAGCCTGACATCCTGCCTCCCCGAGCAGCCAGGACATGATTCTTCCCGTGTAACGAGCCACCCTTTCCATGCACAAAATCGCTTCTCTCTTTTTTTGCTTCTCTCCCTTTTCGGGGCCAGATGGGAGGAAGTCTTTAGTGCTGGATTGGAAATGGCCGATGTCTTTTCCAGTCATGGTAGATTCTCTCATCTCCCCGTGCAGAACGCACAGCCCCCTGCCATGACCTAGAATTAGACAAGAATTTCCTCTTTAAAGACTTTTTCAACCACTTCCTTTTATTTTATTCCCCTCTCTCTGAGCCGGGGAGGGGCGCAAGAGGAAGGACTGGGCTAGGATTTTAGCAGAAATTAGCAAACTCAGGTCCAAACGGAGCTATTTCTGATCAAATACCAGTTGCCTGTTTGTTTCGCCCGTTCAACAGCGAATTTTCACTGAGAGACCCCCTTCCTCTGTCCTACAGTATACGACCCGTTTTGCAGAGGAGCTGATCACGCATGACTCTTGTTGACACCCAGGTTGTAAACCAGCGATTAATCCAAGCGCAGCAAAATTGGAGCCAGGTCCTAGAAAGCTTTTTTTTGTGGTTTCTACAGACAGCCATTCCCCTTTCCCTCCTGAATTGCCTTTCGTGTTCATCTCTGAATGCAAGGAAAAGCAAAAACATTTCACTTTTTGACTCTGAAACTATGTTTTCTTTCTCTCAATTCACTTGGGCCAGCGAGAAAGTTTCCACCGATTTTCCCAGGTCTTTTCTTTAAGAACAGAGAGCAAAACTATTCATGGAAAGCAGTCCTCACCTTCTTGCGTGCTGAATTGTTTGCTTTGGAGGGTAAAAGAACATATATGCATCGGTGGGGTGGAAAATGGGGATTAGGTATTCTCATGCAGCTATTGGTCTCCTGGGTCCGCCTCTGTGAAGTAGATGAGCAGGTGCATAACTAAATTCACCGCAGAAAAATGAAAATTCAAGGTGAGCACGTGCTAGATGAAGCACGAGAACAGTGCTGGTGAAGACGACGTAGTGCAGGCTCAGGACGTGCCCAACGTCAGAGATGGTTTGCAAATCTGTGCAAGCACAGTGATCTCACCTTCACTGAGCTTGTGGCCAAAAGCTCAATGGTCCCTTGAGGTCAATGGATCTTAACAAGTGCTTGATATTAATTATTAGGGGCTTTTTTTACAGTCCTAAGGCTTGGTGAAATCCAAGTGCTCCCTAAGGCTGGTCTTTGGGTGAAGTTCTTGGCTTCACAGAGGCCATCTCCCTCTCCTGTACACCTCGCCAAGTACAGGGAAATCAGAAAGTCTGGCTCTCTTCATCGGTCTTGCAAGCCCAAGTCCACATCGGCTGGAAAAGTCCCCCTCTCCATCACCTAACATGCTTTGGGTTGGAAGGGATTTGCCATCTGTGGGATGAACAGTAAGAAAAAGACAACAGACTCAGTGAAGAACTATAGTTCTTCAGTTGGAGCCCAAGCGGGGGGACCACATCTGATGTGAAGCCACCCTTCCAAACAGGAGGAGGAGGTTGTCTTCTTTTGTGTCACCTTACTTGGGTAAACCATGGAACTTTCCGCTAAAGAATCCATCATTTTTCTAACTCGGGTAAGTCCACAGCTACCTTATACCTGAAGTGAAAAGGAGGTCCTGGACCAAAGGGCTTCAGCCAAAGTGTGGCTGTGTCAATTTACACCACTGATGCCTCGATTCCAGCAAATTTGGTTAAAGCAGTGTTTCGGTTTTGACTAACAGATTGACCTACTGGCCATCAAAGAGAGTGGAAAATTTGTCCTTGATTTGCAGTGCTGCCTCGGGCTCCTGGGTGTTGAACCACAGAGGCAGCCCTGGGGAAAGCCTGAAGCCAGTCGGTTTCCTTTTGTAGCCCTGTATCTCTCTTTCTATTTCTAGTGCACTTTAAAGTACAGGAGGTTGTGTGCTGCTTATCGCTTCCAAGCAGCACTACAACACAAGAAGCAAGCAGCAGACAGTCCATGCCAAGCATGAGTTAGGAAACAGGTCCGGTGGGGATTTTTGTTGTTGTTGTTTCTGTGATTATTATAGTTTGTTGTTGACTTTGTCTCCGCTTTAAAAGAATGTAAACACCACCAAGAGCAAATATCAGAATAGAAGCTGCATTTCTGTTGTTCCAGTCACCATTTCCCAAAACTGTTTATCTTTCGGTCTAGGCATATGAGAGACTCAGAACAGAAATCTGACTCTGTGCCAATGCCATGTCCTCACCCAAAGCCAGCGCGACATCTCGCACTGCTGGGGCATCCCTACAGCCACGGGCTTCATCTGTACTTTTGCTGCGGTCCTGACCTGCGGTGTCTCTAGGAGCCGAAGGACACGCATGTTGTTTAAAGAAAAGCCTGGGTGGGTAGCTTAGATTCGATGCCTAAATTTTAAATTGCTAGAATTAAATGATGAGGACTCCCAGAGCCCTGATTGCAAGAACAGCTGGTATCTCTGGAAGGTATTTTTCTCACACAAAGAAAACATACATGGGGATGGGGTTACACCTCCAGCCATCCCATTCAGCCCTGGAAAAGTGACAGATGCCACACTTGCCAAGGTATTGCAAGTGCTGGTACAGCCTAGGCAAGGTGAAGGCTGCCCGATACATTTTGGTGGTTTAATTTATTTTTTTTTTTCAGCAGGTTGATGATTATGGTGCCTGTAGGAACATACATCAGCTGGATTCAAGTACACGATGCAGCTCACCGGCATGTTCCACCAGAAAAGCCTACGGACTTTGCTCCGTTTGGACCTGCTCTCCCCAGGTCGGTTCAAGCCTCATACACAGCAAGCCAGAGTGGGAACCTGCTGGAAAAGCTCCTTTCAGGTGGGCGCTAAGGAGGTCAGGACACAGATAACAGGAGACAGCCATACAGACAGTTCTCAGAAAGGGCTGGGACCCCCAAAACAAATCCCTGTTCCAGCTTGTTGCATTCCATCCCTTTCCCCACTTACTTTCACTCCTTTCCCTCCGAGCTCCCCCCACGCACATCTTTTTCTATAAAAATATCTCAGTCTCAAAAGTACATACGACCTTTATGGCCTTCTTGGCAACTGCCCCCCCGTCATTCACTGCCCTGCCACGGGAGAGGTTTTTCTGGAGTTCCCTTTTTACTAACGGCCAGACTGTGGCCTCACTGACTTTGAGCCTCCTCCCCTATATCAATATGAGCCATTTACCTCGCTCAGTCTCTTCCTGATTTGGAAAAACCTCAGTTTAAGGGTTTAGTTCCCTCTCTCAAAGAGTTTGCTTTGGACCTGGACTCATCCCAATTGCCCCAGTAACATCCTTCCTTATGACCACAAGCGAAAGCAGCGGCTCTTTTCAGTCACCCTCCCAAAGTGATGCCATAACTGTATCTCGTCTAAGTTCCCAGCTGATTCCTTGGCGAAGGGAACCCCAGTGCCCCATATTCTTTTTCTGGCTGCCTTTTTTACCCCATTGTAGCCTGAGAGCCGAAGACATCAAAAGATTCCTGTGATTTATGAGAAGGCTTTATGCCTTCCTACTTTCCCTTTTGTTCTAATAGTCTGGCTTCTCAATATGACCTTGAAAGCATTCTGATGTCTCACCTTATGGTTTCAGGAGTGCACATTTTTGTGCCAAGAAGAGCAATTATTGACCAGGAATGAAAGAGATCTTGTTATTTAGGCTCTGGAGAGAAGAACAGAAAGAAGCAGCTTGGTACCTGGTCTTGAGTAAGAGCAAAAGCAAAGTCTATAGAGCTGTCTGCCTCTCTGCCGCACTCCCTTTCGGATACATCTTTCAAAGCTTCACCTCCAAATGAGACATTCCAAAAGCTACAACCTTATCAAAGGAGAGGGAACACAGCCCAGTCATTGCCATCCCCTGAAGAATTCAAAACGACATAAAAACAAATAAACCCAAAGATAACATTACAGAAAACTCTGCTGATGCATTTGAAAGACTGTACATATAGGGCTGCATATTCCAGACCCTCGGGCATTGCAGGCTCCAGGGATGCTCAACCTCCTTCATTTTGCCAACATTAATAAGATGTAGCTTGAGGTCATTGCTCACACCAAAAGCCAAAGTTATCCAGCTTCTCTTATCTGCTCCCCTGTCTTTATCCAGCTGGAAAACACTGCATATTCATTTAGCCATCTTTCAGACATGGTCTAGATCTTAAAGTGGTGGCTCCAGTGCCTTGGATAGAGTGTTGAGCACTTGAAAGAGGACGAATGGATTTATCAGAGCCGTGGTTTTCCACTTGTGGACATCGTTCCCTGGGGGCTCTGTGGCTTACATTCTAAGGGAAGGGCTGGTGCCAGCGGGCTTGACACTCACCCCTGCATTGGGAAAATTTTCAGAGACTCTGGACAGACAACTAATCAAAATGATTGCAGTGGAAGAGGAAAAGGAGGGGGTTGAAGCCCCTCGGGAGACAGAGAGGAACAGAGATGGGATGAGAGTACAGCCCAGATGTATTTTCTTTCATTTCCAATGTAATTTCTGCCATTGCATTTACTCCAAGGGGGGCCAGCCTGGGTGGGCACATGGGGAGACCTACAAAGCCACAGTGGACCAGAGGAGAGAGGCACTGAGCTCACAGTCACTGGGGTACAGCCCCCATGTTGCACCTAACTTGGCTGCATGATTCCCAGCCAACGCACCCACTGCCCAGAGCCCAAAGGGCAACTCACCGGTTGGTTGCTGTGTCTCAAAACGCCATCCCCTTGGTTTCAGGTCCAGGAGGCAGCAGAGCAACCCCTTTCCTTGCATGAGAAAACTCAAATCCAAAGAGGCATCCTGGGAGTCCCTAAAATAATCTTCTCCCAGGTGAAGCAATCATCCCTCCACCACGCTGAATTGCTGCCAGGAAGGAGGAACAGGAGGGACTGATGGTAGTTGAGTAAATAGTTAGATGGACAGGCAGACAGACAGATGGAGATATATCTATATATATAGATATGCGCGCACACACTAATATATACACATTGAGTTGGATGCATAGAGAGAATTCCAGTTTCTTGAAGCAAGTTTCTGCTCCACAGCTTATTTGACCTCATATTCTGTTTCTCCCTCGCTAAACTAATAATCTCACTTGTGGAACCTTATCAAGTGATGTTTGACAATCCAGTAACTATATTGCATCCAGGAGTTTTTTGTCCCGCACCATAGCAGCAATATCTCCAAAGAACTCCTACTAAAGCCAGGACCACTCCTCATAAATCACACACACACATTGGCCGTCTCTTAATCAATCTTCCCCAGGTGTTCCCTCGCTCAACCTTACCTCCATCACCTTGAGGCTTTGCCTGGCAACTCGGATTTATATTTTTTTCTTAAAGCAACTGCCTGGCTGTGCTCAGGGTCTTTGGCTTTTGTGTTTTCTCCCCGGTAACATCCTGCTACCGCCTTTCTTTTTGCAGAAATCTCAATGGTCCATAGATACCTTCTTCAAATGTCTGATGAGGTTGTAACTCCCAAAGATGCTGGCATCTCTACCTCAGTGCTTGATCGCCCACCAATCAACCAGATTAAAAATATTTTATAGACGCCTTACAAATACCATATATATATATAAAAAATGAGTCCACTTCATTCCTTTTCCCTATTACCACAGCAAGCAGCTACATATCTCCAGGAGCTCTTCACTGGTACTCATAGAAAGCATTTTTTTCAAGAGAAAATGTAATTTTTCAACAGAATGATAGTTTTTAACTTAAATTGCCTGATATATTTGAAGACAGGTGATAAATCACTAAAAAAATGAAACATTTCTCTGCATTGAATCATCTTATAAGGAAAAAAGATTAATTTTGCCATAGCTTCAGGTTTGGATTATTTTACTTTTTTTTTCTTTCATCCAAGTCTTGCATGAAAAACCATACTGTTTGCTAGCAAAACCTCTACTACTATTCATTTTAAATAAAAAAGTCATTTTAAGAAAACATTGAACGCATTTTTAATTCCTATTTTTGGTAATAGCTCGGGCTTAGCACCACGCTGACAGAGCCACATGCCTTCTAGTGCAGAGCTGGCTGACGTCCAGCCAGCTGAGGGTACGGGCAGCGAAGGTCACGTCTGCTTGCAAAAGACCACATAGACGTCCCGTGAAATTCCTCTGAGGTTCTCTGCCTAAACGGGGCATCAAAAAAACCCCATTCCTAAGATAGCTTTGATAGTCTTCCACAAACAGGAGCAAAGAAATTGGGTTGCTCCTTCTCCATCCTCCCTGGCTTTTCCCTACCTCCCTGGAGAACCCTTGGGGTGGTGGGACACGCTGGGTGACATCAGCAGGTAAGGACATGGCTTGCGGTGCGTCTGCAGCAGCTCAGAGACGGTTTAACCTGTCTGTCCCAGCCAGAACGGGGGTTCCCAGACCAGGCGGGGCTCTGTGCCCCCCTGGGTACACTGACCACTTCACAGTGGTATTTGAAGTGCTTGAACGCAGCCCTGAGAGCTAAGTGCCTTCTCCAGGGCAGCACGTGGTCCCCACGCAGAGCCGGGAGATGCCACCACTCTCGGCCACTGCTTCCGACATACACGCAAGCGGTTTCCCAAATATCTGGGGAGCAGACACAACCCTTCCACCAGCTCCATTTTGGGGTTGAATAAAATACGACGAGTGTTACAAGTCAGGGAAAAAAGCTTTTCAAAATGGTATCTCTCTACTACTTTTCTGAAGCCCTCTGTTTGGGTCAAAAAAAAAAAAGAAAAGTTGGCATGCCTCAACTTGATTTATTGGGTTTTTTTCTGCCTGATAATAGGATCTTGCTGTGCATAGAAGGTCACATCCCACTCTCTGTCCCCCAAGATCATTTACATGAGACCACCGCTCTGAACCATCACTGGAGCTACCTGAAAACCTTGGGTTGCCCCAACGATCTGAGTCTATTTGAGATGTCTGAACAAAAAGAATTTCTTGGTGGGGCGGGGGGAAGAAAAATCATGTTTCTAAGCAGCTATAATATGTAGTCGAGGGAGACCAGCTCCTCTGAACTTCAGCCTGTTGTGTCTGAAGTGTTAGCCACTTGAGATAGCACAGAAAAGTCATGGTCCCTGCCCTTTTTATATCTATTGACTAGTTCTGGAAACTATCCTGTGAGTAGCCACTTTGACTTTAATAGGATAAATCGTTGCTAAAACCATCATGTGCTTATAAATGTTTACATGAGTGGGCCTTAAATGGCGATACCATGGAGAGGAGGGGAAAGGAAAAAA
>VXBH01008295.1:38423-50779 GCA_013400035.1 Rynchops niger | reverse complement strand
AAAAAAGTTAAAGCTGCAGCCAGATCTGAAAGACACTTGTCTGAGGGTTTCAAATCTGCTGTTTCTTGATTTGAAATGAGACTCTCCCCCCAGGTACAGAATCAATAACCCTAGCACTTGGGAGTTCCCCAGAAGTAATTTCTTCTGCTAATAACGCTGAATTGTAACAGCAGTTTAACAGCAGTTCCTGATGCAGAGCTGGTAGCAATAGCAAGGAGGTAAGTAATTCAAGGGAATAAACGTCTGCCGACACTGGGAGTCACAGGACTACCCATATGGTGGGAATGGCTCATGGAAGGGTCTAAACCTGCAATGAGAAGCCTATGTTCATCCAAAAGAGATCGCTGAGAAACAGCAAAGAGCAGCAGGGAAAGGGCAGCCTGACAGTGCCTTGCCCCTGAAGAGCATCCAAAGCCCACGTACATACACATATTTCACTCCAGTGAACAATTCTGCCCTCTGCCATCTACCTTTAGGAGAAATTCCCATGATCCCCTGGTCATTGCTCTACGTCTTTCTTGGCTTATCCTTTTTCGAGGCATCGCATTGTTTTTGCATGCGCAAGATCAATTCTAATCTTGGACCAAAGTTTCGGAAACTTTTCGAGGGTGTTTCTTGCAACCACACATGTTATTTTTAAATAACATGTACACTCAGGATGCTGCCAGATAGACAGGGTATGTTTAAGGGCATGGTAAAAAAAGCTCCTCAGGGTTAGTGGTAAGATTCCCACCAACTTCAGCAGCTTTCAGATCAAGCCCTCTGCGAGATAAACCGTAGGCCCCTACCAGACTTCTCTGGCATGGGATCTGGGAGGTTTGCCGTTGGCTTTGAGACTTTGAATGGGGGCCAAATGATTGCAGCTCCTGATTTAGGGGAAAAGGAAACAGAAAGGAACTACAGGCTTAAAGGATTAGAAGGAAGAGTTAAAAATAAAGTACCAGCAACGCCAGACCCCAAACTTTTACTGCTTTCCATGCAAAGAGGATGGGTTTTACAACTGTTTTACCAAGGGGAATCAGCCTTCTGCGTGACTTGGAAGAGCAGGATGCTGATGGAAAGCTTAGTGATATTGCTCTCCAACAGCAGAGTTGTTCCTGTTGTTCTTCCTCTTCCTGGGACTCATCCTTCGGCTAAACATGGAGAAAAACAAATCATTCCTCCTCTTCCTGGTGACCATTTCTCAGCCTCTTCAGCTCGTTTCAATTAGGAATTACAGCCAAAATGGTAACACGATTAAAAGACTTGGGGCATTTCTACTTGTGCAGCCTACGATGGGGACCCAAGAACAGAAATATCCCTGCCTTTCCTCCCTCCTGCATTGTTGTCCCTCTTCTCCTGGCTTTTCCTTCAGATTTACATT
Source organism: Rynchops niger (assembly GCA_013400035.1). Classification (NCBI taxonomy): domain Eukaryota; kingdom Metazoa; phylum Chordata; class Aves; order Charadriiformes; family Laridae; genus Rynchops; species Rynchops niger. The sequence continues at coordinate 49,416 of VXBH01008295.1, read as the reverse complement.
GTCCTTTCTGTATCAACCAGACAGAGATGACGCTCAGGAAACAAGGGCAGAAAAGAGTCTGTGGGAGCAGTAAACTGGGAGACAACCAGCTGGTCGGAATGGATGTGGGGTGGGAGGCTAAGGAGGAGGAAGCTATGTGAATGATGCTGTTCTTGAGATGGGGAAAGGCAGTTCCAGAGGTACCATGAGCAGGAGGTATATTGTCACTACAAACTGGGAACTAGAAGTGATTTCAGCTGCAGAGACAAGTGGGCCCCAACAACACAGGAAGCCCAGCTCCATCAGCCCAGTCATGGATGGCAGCAGAGCACCTACAAATCCGGTGCTGTGTGAGGCCTGGCTCATGGCTGGGATTACCAAAATCTTGCCTGAGCGTTTGGATGAAAAAAAAAAAATCCAGTTTTCAATCTAGTTGATCCTGCCTGGGGACCTAGATGACCTTTTAGGATCCCTTTGAATCATATCTCCCACCTCATCCATTTCCAGGTCACCCCACCGCAGACGAACCAGAACAGGAGCAGGTGCCACCACGACACTGTTCAACCAATTCAGGCTCAATGAGGGATTTTTCTGGGAACGAAAGAACAGCAGAGAACCACGTTCAACCTTTTCCTGAGCAGACAGTTCACTCTTGAGAGGGAGCCCAACTCTTGGACCTAGAAAAACTATACACACACAGATATGTTACATATTTATTCAAGGCAGAAATTGGCCAGGAAATGGCTATAAAACACACATTTTGAATAAAAGGAGGGAGATTTATGGCTCTTTTGCGAATCTGAGTCATATCTTTCTGCATCCCCCAGGCAGGAATACCCTAATCACTAACATACCCCAAACATGTACACACAGTGGGCCGAGAATTGCTTCCTTCTGGCCACAGCTCCAGCTAAAGACGTGATAGGGATTGAGCTACTTTATCTGACAGTTGGTAAATGAATTGCCAATTCATTCTGAGCTCGGAGGGGGATTTTTTCCCCTTTAAAAAAAAAAAGGGGGTCCTTTTATATACGTCTTTGATCAGTCAGGGCCTTGACAAATTATTTTCCAAGGAATTTCTTGAGCCCTAATGCCACGAGGAGTTAAAAAAAAAAAAAAAAAAGAAAAAGATTTGCTCTCAAAGAAAAGCTTTTATGTCTCAAAAATTACAGTGATGGTAAGGGGTTTTCCTCCATTTCCCCTCATCCCCTTCGCTTCAAGAAATGGAGGCAGGTATCCTGAAGATTCCTCCATCTCACCTAAAGCCAGGAGGTGGATGGGAAGGAATCACTGCCAGGTCTCCCAGCCCGATTCCTCCCCAGCATGGCAGGGGGGAGCACCATGAACTTTGGCAGAGACTGAACGGAAAGGTCATGGTCATCAACGACACCAATAAAGAGGCCCTTCAGCGCTAGCAGGAGCAACGGGAGCAGAGGACAGCTCGGGGCTGCGTCACCAAGAAGCTGTTTGCTTGCCACGAACAGCAGCGCTAAGCACTTTGGAAGGGTTGAAATACAAGGGAGCATCTCCCCGTGGGCACTGCCAGGTGCTGGGTTCACCCCGAACTGTGAGAAAAAAAAGCGGTGTTTCCTGGTCTCTTACTAGAGTCTGGGGTGGGGATGAAGTTTCCTTGTTTCGCCACTTTGCTCTTTTTATCCTGTCATTTGGTCCCTCTTCTCCAGGCAAGTATCACCTCCTTGATTGAATCTCAAGTGAAACAGGCAACGAGTTACACGAGCCGGGTCTGGAGAATGGCTGCACATTCTATTATCATTAACGTACAAATATTTTATCCCACTCATCTGTCCTGCAGGAGGACAGACTCCCAGCAGCACAGGATTCAATTAATACGGTTCCACTACACTGAACCTTATCAGGATGGCTCAAGCTCAAAAAAAAAAAAAAACACGCAAACCACAAAACCTTTTGCAGCAGCCTAACCCTGCATGGGCACATATGTAGCCTGTCTACATGAATATTCCTACTGGAATTCCAATCGCAGCCCTGCTGCAGACAAAGCTGATGGATAAAGCCTTTGGGGCAAGGGCTAGATGGTCCAAATGAGTACGTTGGAGCTTAATTTCCTAAAGAAATGAGCCTAATCAAATCGCTGCAGCTGTCTCCTGGGAGCTTTTCGCCTTCATGAGCCAAATCCAACCACCTTCAACAAAGCGACAGAATTCAGAATTTCAGGTTGAATACCGCTGAAGGTCCTCACTTCGAAGCCATGGAGCTCGAAGAGTTTTTTTTCAAGAGAGTTCACTCTTTAAATAGTACCTGTTAAACTTTTCCTGGCTCACAAAGCCTCCAGATTTGGCTTCCGATTAAGTCCTAATTTAGGTTATATATAGCTACTGTTACGTCTCGGCTAGCTGCACCTCTCTCAGGCATAGGGCCACCTCTCCTGCTCTTGGAAGTGGGTCCTCCTGGAAGGAGCAGCTGTTGCCTGCCAACCAGCAGGAATAAGAGACAGCGCTACAGCCTGGACCCCGCTAATGAACCAAGGGGGCTCTTGCCCCATCCATCAATAACCAATTGAGTTGCTAAAGTTGTCCTAAAAGCCGCCACGATCAGATGAGAAAGGAGATATCATACACAGCTTTCCCGTACTTTATGAACAGCTGTGTAAATACGAGTAAAATCCAAGCAAGCCACCATTAAAAATAATCCCGTATAAGGATCAGCAATACCCTGTGACAGTGATAATCCTGCTCAGACCAAGAGCTCACTTCCTGATAGGCAAGAGTCTTCAAATGTTGGCATAAACTGGATCCCGATGTCTGGAAGACAGACATTAGGAAAATATTCAAGACTTTAGAATTTTATTCTTTTTATTTAATGCTACAGCACAGCTAGGAATGAGGTGGCCCTTTTGGTTCCTAGTCCTCGCTTTGCCATGTTTCCTTTTTCTTTTGAATACTAATTAGAGCTGAGCAACATTTTGGGATGGTGGGGTGACATGAGGCGAGAACTGGGGTTTTTTCCCCCCACTAAAAAAATAGCAGATTAGATCAAATTGCCCTTACAGAAGGATTCAGCAACTGCTATGAGAACTACCCTCACCTCCCATCCCAGCAGCAAGGTTTTCTGTTAAGGCTTAAGCAGCTTAGATGATTCCTATTCTAGGAGACACTTTACATAGAAACATACATTATTGTTTCAGGTGTTTTGTTTAAGAGTGAAGGGAAAAGCACAATTATTTCTTTGTAAGCTAAGCAAATGATGTCATTCAAGCCTAAGCAGTGTTTTGGTTCTGGTTAAAAACACCCTCAAAAAAACCCCAGTTATCCACATTCGTCCAATAGAGGTATTTAATTTCCTTTGCAAAGTGTTTTGGGAGGCTTTGAAGGTCACCCAGCAGTGCAAGGTTGCCTCATCTGTGGCCCGTGACCCTGGCTACGCAGTGCTGTCTCCTTCCCTTGCTACACCATCTCCGGGTAGGACACCTGGAAATGAACCAAAACAGGGTTTTATTATTTGCTCCCCATGTAGGCAAGAGCCGCAGCCACTGCCAAGCCAGGTTTGTCATCACCACCTTGACTGGCATCGACCCAATTGTAATACTGGTGCCTGTCACTCAGTCAGGCTGTTAAAAGCGTCTGTGCGCAGGCACACGCGCCCATAACTCACTGACCAGCTCCAGACTGCTTACCGCATCGTGGACCATCCGTGGTCCATTGACCCTCAGCCTTAAATTAAAAGCTCTCGGAGTCTGGAATTACCTCTCCTCCCCTGCCTGGGCACGCCGAACGCCAGGCTCGGGCAGGGGAGCCAACACTACCTGAACAGCAGCAAATACATCACACAAATCCAGCTTTTCAGCCAGGCTGCAGCTAGGCTTGCTTTCCCCAGAAATATGCCCCACAAAACCCATCCTGCGTTTTAGTGGGCCGCAGCATTTCTAATTAAAAGCTTTGATGAAGAAGGTGCATGTAGACATCCTCAGGTTTACAGTGAGATGGAAAATGTCGGGGGGACCCCCCCAGCCTAAGTTTCTGATGAGCATCAGGACCTGCAACTGCCCTTGACGGTCTCCCATTGGACCTCTCCAGGTCCAAATTGATGAGGTACGGACCGGATAAGTAGCCAACACAGTGGGCGGAAAATTAGCTGGACCATGGTCAGGGGTCTGGAGAACAAGTCTGACGAGGAGCGACTGAGGGCACNAGGTCCCTTCCAACCTAGACGGTTCTATTATTCTATGATCAAGTGCTAAGGGTAATCAGTAGCAGCAAAGAGTCCAACTGGCGGTTGACTACTAGCAGCATCCCTCAAGGGTCGATATTGACACCAAAGACTTAATATCTTAATGTATTAATGGCCATGATGATGGGACAAAGCACACAGCCGATACCAAACCGCGGAAGCAGCTGATACACTGGAAGGCAGAGCTGCAAGAAGCTGGAGAAGCGGGATGGCAGGAACCTCATGAAGTTCAAAGGTTAAGAGGCAAAGCCCTGCCTCTGGCATGGACAATCCCATACAACAGGCTGGGGCTAGAAAGCAGCTTTGCAGAAAAGGACCTGGGGGTCCTGGCGAACAAGTTGAACAGGAGCCAATCGTGCAACCTCACAGCAAAGATCAGCTGCAGCCTCAGCTGTAAGAGCAGAAACATAGCCAGCTGGTCCAGTGGTGTGATCATAAAGGATGTATTAAAGGTCCTGACACCAAGAGCAGGAGAAGAGGAAACAGCACTCCATCGTGACCACCTCATTACCTTTTGATGAGAATGTTCCCCTGGAAACCCCAGGGACAACAAACGAATTTCTGATCCTTCACAGCTAAGGTCTAACTAAAATCTGCAGTGAAATATGGATGACTTTGGGATCCCTGGACCTAGCAATGAGGATATCACAACACCACAAAGCCCAGCAGTGATACAGACACACATTAGCAATGGCGTTCTCCACATGCCAGATCACACCAAGTAGACAGAGAGCAGCAGTACATTATTATCATCATGATAGTAAAAATAATAATATACTTTTTTGGCCTTATGCAACAAAACCACCTCAACACCAGCATTTACAAATATAAGTACTACAGGAGCCCTTGGTCCCTTGCTATTGAAGAGCTCACTGTGGGCTGCAGCAGGTTTCTGCCCCTTCCCCCACCCAATTTAGGGCTGCACTTTCTGTTCATAATTCAAGCAACATTTGTTGCTTTGAGGCAGATTATAAGTCATTTGTTAGGTCTTAAGGAGAGGCCAACCACCCCCTTGACTTGTGGCACATTACGCACCCCTGAGTGAGAGCACTGCACAGGTTACATAGAAACCCATTCATAGGGACCAATTTCCATCTCCTCATCACATCCCCATTTTTTTTACTTACTCATGCTTAAATACAGTCCCAACAGCAGAAGCGCTGCTGAGCTGACAGCATCACCAGGAACCACCGATGCAAAACATCCATGGCAAACCCAACCCTGCTCTTGTCTTTGCCTTTAATCCCTGTGGTGGGAGGGCTTACCCAGGTGGAAATGATGCTGGTGGGAAGCCCTGGGGAGTGTCTCCAGCTGCTGCTGCCTAATTCGAGGCAGCTGCAGACCACACAGGACTCTCCCCTTGCTGATGGGCAGTAGTGGGCATTGCCCAGGTGCTTGGCCTGTATCAGGACCAGTGTAGCCAGCAGGACTAGCGAAGTGATCATCCCCCTGTACTTTGCTCTGGTGAGGCCCCGCCTCAAATACTGTGTCCGGTTTTGGGCCCCCACACTACAAGAAAGGCATTGAGGGGCTGGAGCGTGTCCAGGGAAGGGCACCGGAGCTGGTGAGGGGTCTGGAGCACAGGTCTTGTGAGGGGCGGCTGAGGGAGCTGGGGGTGTTCAGCCTGGAGAAGAGGAGGCTGAGGGGAGACCTTCTCGCTCTCTGCAGCTCCCTGAAAGGAGGGGCTAGCCAGGGGGGGTCGGTCTCTTCTCCCAACTATCAAGTGATAGGACAAGAGGAAATGGCCTCAAATTGCCCCAGGGGAGGTTTAGGAGGGATATTAGGAAAAATTTCTACACCGAAAGGGTTATCAAACATTGGAACAGGCTGCCCAGGGAAGTGGTTGTATCACCATAGACGTGGTGCTGAGGGACATGGCTTAGTGGTGGTTTTGTCAGTGTAAGGTTGATGGTTGGACTCAATGATTTTAAAGGTCCCTTCCAACCTAGACGGTTCTATGGTTCCCGGGGGAGGGGTGAGGCTAAATGCACGACTGGCCAGGATGCTCAAACCAGCAGCGTTGTCCCACGACCAGCCCTTCTGATTGACACCTAAATGCATTTATTCATCGCATTGGAGAACCATGGCAGACGCTTGGTGACTTTTAACAAGAGTTTACTGTAGCTGAGTCCTCCCAGGTGCAGGGGAAAAGCTGTAAAACCCTCAGCAAAGCACAGTCAGAACCGGGCACTGAGGTTCTAGGATACGTTTCAACCAAACAAAGGAAGCAGAAGACATCGGAGCCGCCGGGTGTGGTGGGTTCCAAGTGAAACACGTCAGTATTTCACTCTGAAATGACTTCAGGTTGAAAAATTTCCTTGGAAATTTCAAAAGAGCAAAATCTTCTAAACGTAAACAAAATATTTCTCCTTTTTGGGGTGGGGGGTGGGAATTTAGTCAAGCCACTTTCTGAATATTTTCCATTCGCTTAAAACTTTGAAATTTTTATTACTCAAAAAAAAAGAGAAAACGCAGCAAAGGCATCCACTTTTCCAGTGAGAACTCAAAAAAAAAAGGAAAATATTTTTTTTGTCTGGTGATGAGTTCTAGTCACACCTCCAGACAAGCCATTTCTTTCCTCTGCCTCACTTTCCTCTCCAGTAAAATTTCCTAATTTATTATATATCCTAAAATTCAACAAAGAAGAAAAACTGGGGGTTCGGGGGGAAGACTCAGAATCCCCTGAGAGTTTCATATAATCGCAGAACTCCAGGAACTGGAAACTTTAAGAGAGGAAAAAAAAAATAAAAATAAACACTTCTGCAAATCACATGAGACCCATCATAAAATTGTCAGAGTTGGCAGCACCGTAAAATCTATGATATTGTGGGCTGGATTTATGAGCAAGAATCTTGAGGCTTTGGGATATGTTTTTCCCTCAGCCCTCGAGGCACGAAGGCAGTTTTCGGGAGGTCGGCTCTGCCCTGGGAGCGCAGCCTGGAGCAGGAGAGGGGTGACTTTGCCCCTCTCAAGCATCCTTGTCCCTGGGGAAAACCTCACCGGTGCAGGTCTGGGAGGTGCTGATCCCTGCGGGTACCACGGCGGGGCAAAGCCACCTCCAAAAGCCACCCAGCATCCCAGCTGCTGAAATTTGAAATGCGGAGGTGAGCTGATAGGGGCGGACAAAGGGCTTTCTGTGCTCAGGGCACCTGCAGCCTCCCCAGGTACGAGCCACGGTAACTGCGGGGAGTATTTTAGCCCAGGAAGGCAGCTGAAAAAACAGCATTGTGACCGCAGCCTGGGAACTCACATTCGCTCTTTAGAAGATGTTTTTAGGAGAGGTTGGGGGTTCTTTCTCTCCTTCTCCACTTGAAGGAATTGCGCAGCCTGCACTTATTTATGATGGTTCATGTAGAAAGCCCTGTTTTTTCCGCCTGGGGATGTTTCACGGCTACTTTCCACGCTGCCAGAGCAGTGAGCTTCCTCCAAGGCTCCTCACCAGAAGGGAGAGGTTTGAGGCAAGGAGGTTCCCTGCCCATGAGGAGGAGGATGGGCCACCGTTGCCTTCTCCACCCATCAACCAGCCCTCTGCCTCCACTGGCTTTGATAGGGTTTCCTTTGGACCCCCAGCTCCCTCCTCGCCCACCCCAGGAAGTCCAGCTCTCCTGGACTCTTCCACCATCCCCATCCCCAGGCCCATGGCAGAAGCACCCCAGGTCCAGCCCACCCCCAACACCCTCAGTGATGTTTATGGGAAACCACCGGGCAACACTGAGGATTTTTTTTATGGCTCCTGGGACTTGTAAGGAAGAAGGGAAAGGCTGGTGGTGGCCGTGCTCAGTCCCTCGTACCATGCTGGGATGGTCTTCCTCAAGTTTCAAGGCCTCTTACAGATGAATTGCCAGCTTAGCTCTGAACAGGGTGAATTTTGCAACCTCTTTTGTGCAAGTCTTTCAATGACAGTAACTCCTATATAATTTTTCCCCATTTTTTTTGTTTGTTTGTTTATTGTTGTTGTCATCATTATCGTACTTTGCTAAGGAATAAGTCCGTAAGAAGAGAAATGAAGGAAATCACTTCAGGCGCTTTGGAACATAAAATCACAATCAAAGGGAGAGAACAACCTCCTCCTCCTTGGCAGCTCCCAGTATTGTTTTGGACCAGTTGGGAAGAAGTACAAGCTGTTTCTCAAGGCTCAACATAGAGCAGGCACGTTCACGTCCAGGATGGGAGTCACCACGGCCCTTTGAATAAGTCACCTTTTTCCTTCACGTCCTGTGTGGCTCCTCACAGTCCTGCTCATTGAAACGGAAGAGCAGGCTGTGCACATATGGCACAACTGGGGTCCATCAAGGCTAAAGCCCAGAAATGCCATATTGAAGCAGCAGCTGGTAACAAACTCTTCAAGAAGAGAAGGAGAAGGCTATATCATATCCTCCCACCCACCTTTGCCTTCATCCCAAAATTTACTGGTGTGACAGGTCCATCCTCCTGCCACTGATGGCTTCCTTGCTCCTCATACCAACAAAGCTGTGTTCTTGGGGAGCTACCTGGCTTTTCAGTAGCCAAAACCCAGTGATCAGAGCCCATTGTGGCATCACGGACTCCACCAAAGAGGCTCAGCATTTCCCTGAAGAAAATAATGCGAGGAACTCGGAAAAATTAGTCAAGTTGAAAGCTTGAGGCTTTCCTACTGAGGCTTGAGAAATAATTTACCATGTGGGTTTCGTTTCCTTAATACTCTTTGAGATGCATGGCACGCATTTCTGGTACGACCTCTTTACTTACAGAGTAACCACTGGCCATTTAATTACACGTAAATTACCATATAGTGATAAGAAGATTACATGATTAGCAGTGGGATAACGAAGCCTGGAAAGTACAGCGTAATTGACAGCTAAATACAGTGTAATTTTTTATTCCTTAACTCGAAATGCGATTTACTCAGTCATTAATCTTGGACAACTGCATATTCTGGAGGAACAGCATGTGATTTACTGAGCAATGCAACAACATTTGAGCAATTCCCTGGGGGCGGCTGCACGAAGGCAAACAGCTTTGTGTACAACTTGAGGTCCCAGCCATGCCCGCAGGAGGGTTACACGATGCCTACGTCTCCTTCTGCCTGCAAATGTGGCCGCTACCCAGAGAGAGGTCCCCAGGTAGCACAGCGTCGTATTTTGAGTGTGTCCAACCCAACATTTATGAAACACAGTTGTTGCAAGTAGAAGACACTAAAAGCAGAGCCAGACGAGGGAGGAAAGGTGTGTTGTAGCCAACACTGGGATAGCCCCCGCAGACACTATCCCCAAGGTCCTACCTTCCATGGGACAGTTGCATGGGAGCATCACTTCTGAAGGGGGTCTAATAATCCTACTCACTTTGCAAAGTGTCCCTAGAATTCTGATGAAGAGGAGGCCACCACGGCTGCTGGACACACATCGGCAGTGCCACTACTGCAGCCAGAGGAACATGCTGCTGCTGGGACAGGCTGGGGACACCTGCTCGGTTCGTTCCGAGGACCTGGCCATGCTGCTCCCTGGGTTGGCTGTGGTTCACCAGCCACATGGAGGAGACCTTTCTGCTGGGCTTCTCAAGTGCAATCTCTTTGTTTCTCTGGAGCTGACTTTCCCATCTTTTTTCCAATCCACAGAGCATCCAGCATCCTCCCCTCCTTTGCTGAGGCTGGGACATGGCCCCACACCTCCCCCGGACCAGACAACCCTCACCGACCCCATCCGCATGGGAACAGGGGGCAGCACCACCTCCACGAGGGCTTCCTGGTGCCAGCCCAGCACCCACCTGGATTCCCAAGGTCACTTCTAAATCTGCCTTGGTGGGAAAGCGACCCCAGGAGAACACCTCCCCTGGGGACGGGTTGGATGGGAAGGACCTGAAGGACCCAGTTTTGTAGTGGAGAAACACAGAAGCCTCAAGCTCAGCCCATCACTGCCCAACACCCTTCCCCGCCAGGACGCCCTCCCAGAAATAAATACAAATCAAACTTACGGGCATCGAGCAGAAAGAACCAAAAAAACCCACCCCAAAACCATTTAAAAAAATAATTTAAAATAGGTGGGCGCGTCCCTTGCCGTTGAGAGCATGTGGTATTTATTAGACACAAATTGGCACACAAAAATAGGCAAGCGTAGCCTGGTAGGGATTATTCTTTTTCTTCTTAGCTTTGGATACCTGTCTATAATCCCCCCCACGCACACACCGGCATTCCCACATTCACACCCACATTCTCAGTTGCTGACACACAGGTATACCTCTTTTTGTTAATTAGAATTACTTTTAATTAAAAATATATGTAAATCATATAGAGTGTGCACAGCTTGGAGAGAAAAAAAAAAAAAAAAAAGGAAGAAAAGAAAGCAAACTTCCATTTCAATAAAAATTTTAACCCCTTTGAATCAGCTGCTTTGCTGGCTTTGTGACATCCTATGAGTTATCTGAACTCCCATGTATAAATAAATAGTACCAGGAAATTTTACACCTGAAGAATTCCGCAGTAGACATTTTTTACTTACACACATTTGCTTTTCCTTCTCTTCTCGCCTCCCCCACTCCCAGCCCCTCACGATCATTCTCTGCTCCTTTTAAATACATTTATTTAATATCTCACTTAACATACCCAGACCCCTTTTGCTTGTTTGGGGTTTTTTTTTTTGTTTTCGGTTTTGTTTTTTTTTTGAGAGGAAGAAAAAAAATGGCGCGATAAAATGAAAGTCCGGGATTGCGAACAAGCGTCACCATCATTTTTTATGAGCAAACTTTTTCCTTTCGCTGTCTGCATCCTCTTCCTCCCCCCTCTTTCCCCCCGCCCCCTCCACGGCTGGCTCGGAGCCCCACCTTTCCCCCAGAT
>VXBH01008295.1:18594-33430 GCA_013400035.1 Rynchops niger | reverse complement strand
CATCTTCAATTAAGAGAACAACAAAAGGGGACAAGTTAAACAGAGCTCTCACGCAATGCTGGAAGCAGCAGCTTAAAGTCCACCCCACCTGCTCTGGAGCCTGGACAGTGCATCCCAAGGCCATAATCCTCCCCCTGAAGGTCCTCTCACCTCCTCGGCATCAATGTAAGCAGGAGACAGGAGGTAACTGGTCCGCTCTGGGTTTGATTCTTGATGTTAGTTCTCTGATAGCACTTCATTGTGCTTTACCTGTTGCCACTGAGCCCTAGGAGGTGCTGGGCACCTCTGGGAGATGCTGACCATCCTGGGAGATGCTGACCATCCTCCATGTTTGTTGCTGTTCTTGGAAGCCAAGGGTGGTGATCGGCTCTTGTGACCAGCCCCTAGATACCATTCAAACCTCAAAAAGCAAAAGGTCCTGCCAAGCAGGGGAAGCTGCCAACGCTTGGGAGAAGCTGCTCCGAAGTGGATCCAAGGAAAACGGAGCCTGCAGAATGGGGTGGAAACTGGCTCCCTCACAAGGAATTTGATGATCTATCTAATGAAGGATCTTGAGCGAGAGCATAAGCAGTTCCAAGATTTCCGGTATTTACTACTTCCAGCTGGGTTGTAAATACCACACAAATGGCTTTTTAAATGGAATTTTCCCAATTCCAAGATTAGGGGCCATCCAGAATGAAATGCAAACATGTAAAATCTCTGGACTTCAGGATGCACTGGGCCCACCTCTTCCCCTGGTGTAAATCAGGAGAGTTCCTTTCCAATTCATGACAATCAGCTCCCTGGGACAGAAAGCAACAAAGAATGGGACCCAATTGTTTTAGTTTTTAAACCTCACCCACACTTCCAGGGCATTACAGTAGGTTCATCCCGACTTTGTGAGGGAGACACAATGGGTGATTATCACCAACACTGTTGTTTCATCCAGTCTGGTTTTTAGGACGATTCTAGCACAAGCCTGAATAGCCAATACCAGTGTGCAAGGCTGACAAAGGTTGTCACAGAGGAAAAGAAGAAGATGGATTCAACCAAAATGGGCATCTCTAAAGAGCAAATAAGACATACGTCCCAGGACACGAAACCTAAGATACACGAGTTATTTCAGCAATCACAGGGTTTGCAATATGGCTGCGTTGCATCACAGGGGAATGCGACAGAAAGGGTTGTGGGGCAAGAGACAATCCAACACCGAAAGCTGGAACCTCTTCCAGAGGAAGCAAGTTGCCAGCACCTCCTGATGGGAGAGGGGGATGTTTATATGAAGCTGCTGAAACTACAGCGTCACAAGCAATGCGGCTGCACAGCAAAAGCTGGGTGCACACCAGCCCCCTGAATATCTCCCCACCATGCAGACAGGCTCTTCTTCACCCTCGGTGGCCCAGCAGCCACCTTGCTCTGGGCTCCACTGCATCTACCCAAGCCGCAAACACCTCCGCTGCAGCATAGCTCAAGCCTTGGTCAACTCATTGAGTCTCCTAACATCAGCAGGATGAGCAGCATGTCCTCCAAGAAGACATCTCATACCTGACTTTTGTCCCAGAGATTCATTGAGTGAAAGAGAAACTGGGTGGGATGAGGGAGAAATCAGTTCAATCGACGAAGAGGTCTATCCACCCTAACAGTGCCTTGTCTTGTTTCTTGGGGGAAAGGCATTGTTGTATCTCCACTGACCTCAGCAGAGCAGGAAGGAGGTGAAAGATACTTTCTTCCCCATGGGTAGGACCATGTCCAGGCTAGGTGGCTGAAGGATACGGTTCTTGCTGGCTGGAGCCAGTGGATTCCGCCACGTCCCTCTTCTCCCTCAGAGTGCCAACATGACAAATTTTATAACCTCCCCAGGGAGAGGCTGTTCCAGTCACCTCCTGTTCACCATCACAAGCATCCCAGAAATCTGCCAAGTGGTTGAGATTGTGTAAGGCTGGGAGGGAGCAGAGGTTTAGAGAGATGACTTTTTAGTTCACAGGAAGTCTGAGGGAGAGGATAACACAAGGGAAAACAAGGCCCGATGCCCTAAATGGGACGTGGGGCTAAAATGAAAGACAGAAAGCAAGCTGCCTGCTGGTATGTCCTTTTGGGCTTCTCCAAGCACAACAATGAGAGAGGGAGAGGTGGAGAACAACAAGAAAAAAGGCAAAGCTCTAAGTGGTCTTTGTTGCAGCCTAAAAATCCACATCAAGAACCGAGGCCGCTCCTTGGTAGGATACAGGATTGGAGTTAATCCATCCTCTCAAGACCAGTCTTTTTGTGAAATGCCACAAGCAATCTCAGTGTGGAGCTGGGGTACAATGCAGGATGATTCTCGCCTTGAAGACTGCCATTCCCATTCCCCAGCCTTACGCATGTTCAGAAGGTGCCTGGAGCAGCGACCCCTTTGCACCACGCTGGGGTCACTCCCAATGCTGCGACCTCCCACTCCCATCCACGCACCAGGAATTGCCAGGTTTGGGGCTCTGGGATGTGTCCTTCCTTCCGCACCCAGAAGAAGATCAGCTCCCTGAAACAGAGGAGCCTTCTGAGATAACATCCCCTCGCAGCCCTGCTGCCCTCCCCTAATGTAACTCCATATCAGATCTCCAGAGTGAATCCATCTTCACTTGACAGCTAAGAACAACACTGTCAACCACAGAGCTAAAGCTTTGTCTTAGCTCACCAAGGAAGTAGAAGTTGAATAAGGTGCCTTTGAGTTGCTCGAATACAGACCTATTCTCAACCGAGCCTAAACCAAGACTTGACCTCCTGATTAAAAAGGATGCGTAGAAACATCATGAGATGTCAAAGTTGGAAGGAGCCGTATCTGAGAGACTATCTGGGAAAACAGTGGTGGTATTTGTTACAGAAGATACAGACACCAGCTGGTCTCAAACCCAGTCGAGTTACCCTCTGCCCCTGCAAGCACTCATCCATAACCGCAGCCTTGAGAAAAGGAAATAATGCGCTTGAGAGAAATCCTAAACTGACCAAGGAGGAGACCATGTTTGGGGAGTTGAGGAACCAACTAAATCAATAAGTGCTTCCAGTCCAGAAAATGGACAGAGGTGCATTAGGAGTGAGCACGCTCTTGCTTTTATGCAGAAAAGTAAGAAAGCGGGAGAGCTGAGAGGGAAAGCTTAATACTTTGCTTAGAAATGAGAGGCCGGAAAAGGAAGAAAAAGAGGAATATTATAGGTAAGGTTACTTTCCCGAGTTCAGTAGAGATCCTCGCTCAGTGCTAGAAGAAAGTGCCACGCTCAGCCTGAGTTTGAGACGAAACCTTGGATCACGTTCTGATTTATCTGAACAGAATTGCTCATCTCTAGTGACTTTTTTTTTTTTTTTTAATTAATTTCACTTTGCAAAGAGCTGCTTGGCAGCTTATGTTGGCTTTCTGTTTCCCATTAAGTTTGTGTTTCTTTTCTTTAAGCCCTGGTGGCTGTTTTCGATTTACTAGATGCTTGGGGAGGGGGAAAAAGGCAGAGGGAGGAAAGCAGAGACTCAGGCTCCTGAGATGTACAGCTTCACGGAAGAAGCCGGTGGTATCGGACAGGACATTGCTTCTCTTTGATTAAAGCATTTGGCGGCTTTGATAAAAGGCCCTTAACTGCTTGTGCCACTCCAGCCATCGTAGAGATAATGAGGGGCCATCAGCCGTGCAGACAAGGACTCCCTTTGCCAGTCTCCTGCACTTTTGCAAGGGCCACGCAGGCCAAAAGGGGCCGGGGAGCTTATTACAGGGCAGATAGTCGTCTCTTTTGTGACAATAAGAGGAAGTGAGATAATTGGGGGATTGAGGGAAACCACCCATGGAGACACCACTTAGCGGGAATCCCAAAACTGGAAGGAAACCTCTGTTGATTCCTTATCAGGTTACAATGCAGAGGCGAATGATGAATTGCCCTGCGGTGCGGGGGGACACGCAGCAGTCGGAGATTGTCCAAAGGGTTTGTTGCCATTTGGGCCAGCTTGTTTTGGTTAGTTTTCGCAAAGGGGAAGAGGAGCGGTGAAAGCTCAGCTCCCGGGGCAAAGGAGCTCCGAGGACGGGTCGCAGGCTGAGGGACGCCAAGGACGAATGGGACCTGCCTTTCCATCGGCAACAGCAGGGCTTTGCAGCAACCCAGCTGCATCCTAAAGCCTCGCACCCACAGTCCCGCACCAGCACGGGGGTAGCAAGGGCCACACAACCCACCTCTGACCTTAGGGGACGTTCTGGGAGTCCACTGCAACTCCTTATTCCCTGCCTGACGGCTAGCTCAAGGCTGGCATCACCATTTCCAACCACAGCTTTGATACACTCTGCAGAGCACGAGGGTCGCCTGGTGGGCTGCAGGGGCCAGAACACGTTGCCTCTGTTTCCCGCTGTTTGGCTCAATCTCACTTCAGGAAAATATTAAGATTTATCAATTTCTTTGTTTTGTTTTGCACACATACTAGTACACCGCACACATGCTCCTACAACGTTCAAGGGATTCACCAAGGATGCGAGAGGGATTTCCACTGCCCTCCTGCCTCATCTGCCAGCGCTTCCCAGCATCCACTACCTTAGACTGTGTGTCTACACTGCACATCCCAGTGCCCCGGGGGTTACGTTACTAAAAATAATGACATGGGGCTGACTGACAGGACCATGCGGGGAAGCAGGAAGGGATCTGCCATGGGGAAAGACTACCGGGCTGGAGAAATTCTTGGTGCGCCTAAATGCCATGGTGCACACTGACTCCTGTTAGCTTTTCCCACACAATATAGACCAAATCTTGAGAAAAGGGAGCAAGGGTAGGCAGTAACCATGTCTTGTCCACCCCATAGGGTTGCATTCAGCCCTGGAAATTCCCCATTTTCTTCTGAGTGTCTTGGGAGGAGGTGATCTGAGGCTTTTACTGTCCAAGTCCTGCAAAAGTTTCTGCATCTAAACATTCCCATTGCTTAGGGAGAGGAAGGGGGAGACTGCAAAGCGCTCGCTCCTGCCTGAGAACAATTATCCCATCGATACCATGGGGCTCTTCACGCCAGGACGAGCTGAGCAGTCAGTGTAAAAACCCTCACAGTTTGATCCCTCAAGGTCTGTCAAAGCGGGTCAGTCGCACCAGAGGGGAACGAACATGGATATCATGATTTTCAATCCAACGCCCCATTCATTAGACCGAGCATTTAAGTGGAATTGCTCTCTGCATACCGACAACTGTCTCCCAACTGAGACTCTTAGTTGAAAACTGTGCAAAATCCAAGCTGTCAAGGTATCTCCACTTGGAGATTAGCCCCATCTGAGGGACTATGGAGACAGATAAGTCATCTTTATCTCTGGCACCAGCTATCTTGCTGAATGTGGATTCAACCTGGGTGGAAGGTACTGCCACCCCTCCAAACAGCTCACTCCCAGCCCAGCAGCAGAGAGGAGGTTTTAGGCTAACACTGGTGAGACGTTTCCCGGCCCATTCTGGGGGAGCTGCCCTCCTCCAGCACACGTCCCTCATCCCTTGCTCGTCCTCGAGCATCACCGTAAAGCAGGCGGGGGCTGCCCAGCCTGTGGGCAAGTGGAAACATCAGAAAACAAGGCTGAGAGTCAATGTTAGGAAAGGGAAAGCACCGAGCGGGGAGCAGCCAAGGTCTGACCTTTTCTCTTGGTGCAGTGGTAGATCTGGCTGTGCTCCTGGGAGATCGGGTAGGGGTTGGCAGGCGGTAGCAGGTCCTGGGAGGTGCTGGACACCCCGTTCTCACACTGGTACTGGGAGCCCAGATTGGAGGAGGCAGAAAGGACCCTGGTCTCACCACTGAAGGGGCTGTGATTCGAGGACACTTTTTGTCTCACTGTGCTCCTGGGAACAACCGGGTACTCTTTACTANAAAAAAAAAAACAACACACAAGGCAGAGAAGCAATCAATTAATAAATAGATCCGTGGATTAATAAATGAAGGCAGCACATTAGTGTCACGGTGTTTGTTTAGACTTTCAGGGAAAGAGAGACATCCTTCCCAGGAGACCGCAGCCCCGTCACACTTTATCCGTGCAGCACTCTTCTATTTCACTTTCCTTTTAGTATCTTTCCCGTTAGATTCGTGCATCTTCCACCACAACTGCTATTTTACACCCATACATAAAACAGATATATGCAGTTATAGCAAAATACACAAGATTTATATTCACATATTATGATAGCATTTAGAAATTATATACCAGTGATATTGTATATGTGGATGTGCACATGCACGTAAATAAAAACCTCCTTTCTGCCAAGCTGGATAAAATATTTAGGTCGACTTGTTCCCCTTGTGGTAGTTGTCCCCATTCCTTTTCTCCAGGGTCCGCCAGCCTGGTTGTCCTGGATGGCGGATCCCTGGACCAGAGAACAAAGCTCTGCTCCAGAGCGCTCAGAAAAAGAGAAATAAATAAATTACCAAGACCTGATGCACGCCGGAGCCACACGCCTCAGCAGAGCCAGGCTGGGAGGGCAAGCACTGATGGAAAGTCTGGTTTGTTCCCTTGCTCTGAAATCAGGTTTGAAGTGAGGATGCTTTGCCAACACTGGCTGGAAATCCACTCTCCTACAAGACCCCACAGTGTGTTTTGGAGACATTTCTCCAAGCAGCACGTCGGCAACATGGCTGGACAACATTATTCCTGCTCTACATTGGGGAGAATTGAAGCTGAGCAGGGGGTCCCAGAGACTTCAGGCGAGGTGCAAGCCCATCCTGGGCTGTCTCCAAGACAACTGAGTGCTGCCTGAACGCAAGGACTTGCTAAAAATGCATAAAGATGAGGTAGCACCTCGCAAAGTGCCACCAGGCTCAAAGCAGCCACAAACCAAAGCCCAGATTTCAACACAAGCTTTCTTCTTTGAGGCTATAACCATTGGACAAAGCTGGCTTTGAGGTTATTCTACTCACCTGCCCAAAATCATTATGCTGCAGCAAGGACAGGTCCTTAAATCCCAACAACGAGCTCACCTGGCCACTTCCATGTGGAGGAGGAGCACTGACTCTCCAAGTACGCCCCTTAGAGAGGACCTATCGCTGTAGCAGCTCGGAACTTATTTACAAAATTTAATACCAATTATATAAACCTACTCACAGCAGGGAGCTTTCATCCAAACCACTGCTGTGGTGGCTGCCAGAAACATCAGCAACCGAGCTGTAACGGAGGGGAAACTCACCCAGGAGCTCAAAACCAAATAAATGTGTCTCTCATTGTGCCACAGAAGCTTTCCAAACCCTGGGCACTGGTGGCTTGCCAAGCAGAGCCTATTCCAAAGGTGGGGTTTCTTCCCGTGGAAGCCCAGCAGCTCCTCCCCACAGGGCCAGCAGGAGCATGGCTTTCCACCCATTTGGACTGGCTGACTAGGCAGTTTTCTCCCAGAACTGAAGTCCAGGCTGCACCCAAAGCAAAAAAGAGAGATGGGCCAGGAGGATGCAGAGACTTATCCCTCAGATACACAAGACAGCAATGGATGCCAGGGTGTGAGGTGGGCTTCAGAGGACCTCTCTGCCTGCGGACACCCAGCACTAGCCTCTCCATCCCAGGAGATCTTGCTGAGGGCAGTTTTGGTGGCTTTTCAGGAAGATCAAGAGCTATGGCCTTCAAACCTCCTGGGTTCTAGGGGGTCTCCCAGCCCTACCAGGCCACAGTTCTGAGCTGCCTGCTCCTGTCATGTTCCACCTTCACAGAGGGATCCTTATGGGATCAGCATGACATCCCAAAGCTGCATCCCCACCATGTTTCCCTTCCAAAGAGACAAGCCACTGGTAGGTGGCACACAGACCTTGCCCTTAGTTCTCCTCCCTAACGAGAGGCTGCTGGTTCCTTCTTCCTCAGCTCCAACACCACCAACCCCCACAAGAACTGACAGAACCTCTTCTTTTTTTCTCTCTCAGTGGGACACCAATGGGTTACGGTGGAGGAGAAGTAAGGACATACCATAACATAAAGCCACATCGTGTTCTCTGTGTCTCTTCCAGAGGATGTGGAGATGACCGCTGCCACAGTTTCTCCCTGCTTCAGTGAGGGGAGAATCGGATGTCTCTTTGGGAGTGTCATCCTCTCCCCATTCACACATGGGATTAGATCTGCATGGGGGTTTCTTACAGCAAATTCTCAGGCACCCCATCAACATCAGACCTTCACTGCACGAAGCATCACACGAACACTGAGAAGCCATCCCCATCCCAGACACTTCTCACTTAAATCTACACTTTCTCTGTCTCAATGGAGACCTGAGAAGGGGAAAATTTAACACGATTGTTTTTTCTTGGTAAAAAAAAAAATATATTTCCTTTCCATAAAGGAGCTGCATGCCTGAAACAGCGATATTTTTACCCTGAAGCGCCAGCATAGGTGGTGTCGGGATCCCACACTCTTGTTGTGCAGCGGGGACCAAATTCCTTTCAGACTGCGTTTTCCCAGCGGACACGCCAGCCTCCATGGCTGTAAGAGGGGACCGTGGTGCTCTGCGGGAGACACGGCAGGAACAGGGAGTCACGCTGGAGAGGGAACAGGTTTGGAGACACCAAGTTTCCAAACAGCGGTTCCCAGGAGGTCTCGCAATGACTTCTCTCCAGACTGAAATATTTCCATTTCAGTCAAAACATGGTGGGTGCTATTTTTGCCAAAAAATCAACTATTTGAGGAGGCAGAGGAAGGAAAGTATTTTCTAACTAAATATCTAAATATTCTCTTTCTTTCACTTTGCCATTTTTCTAGACACAAAGGTGGTTATCTCTGTATTTCTGCCTTTTTCTTCCTCGTAGGAGCTGAGCTCTAATAAAGAGATATCTTTGGTACCTTGTAAAGCAACAGGCATCTTGAAACATTTATACTCTTTTCCTGAGCCCACTCAATATGCAGCGTGCACAGCTACCATTTTAGTTTGTCCTTCGGTCTTCAAAAATGTCTTTTTTCTTTTTAGTTCGGTGCCTAAAAGTCACTATTCTCAAAATAGCTGGTTGTAATTCTGGGCCACCGTTTAATGGAATGAAAGGTTTTGTTCGCTGCTGGCACAAAATGACTGTTGTGCCCAGAAATTTTGCCGTCCAAAAAAATTGTAGCGAAGCAGGAAAGGGGGGAAAAAAAAAGCATTAAAGATTGACTTACACGGGCAATATAAGAAATTGTCCCCACAGCAAGGAAGAGACTGTTGCTCCTGGGCCAGAATTTGAGTTAGTTTTACATCGGGGTGTTAATGGGCTACATTTTTTTCACATTAAAAATTGTAAAATTAGAAGAAAGAAAAAAAAAAAAAAGTTGGTTGGGGAAAGAATTCACAAGGAAGGAAGCTGTCACTGGACTATTTAATGTCTATTGGAGGCTAATGATGAATATTCAGTTCCATAGTTGGTGTATTACGATAGCATAGGGGGTCGGGGAGGAAGGGGGGGCCGCATTTTGCAAGGTGCTGTACAGTCTCCGGGCTTCCAGCTGAAGGGCCACCAGGAGAAAATATTACTTTGACTTTCATTAGAGCTTGGGGGAAGAAATCAGGGATGAGGTCCAAGTCTACAGTGAAGGTACTCGGTCCTGAAATATGGACTCTGTTCTTAACTCCCACCTGGCCAGATGTTTCCCAGACCCGTAGGATCAGACACCAGCTCTGCATAACCGTTTCCTAATAGCACACGCATTCCTCTTTAGAATACATCATATAACCCCAAACCTACAGATCAGGCCTTACAAGGGAATCCTTCCTGCATCTCCTGAGCACTTCCACCAAAATCAGACCTCTGCCAGGTGGAATTAGTAAACTCAGTCCCATTTTCATATCTCATGGCATTTTTCCCCTCTCCTGTCCAAATCACACCCTCACCATGAGCCCTTATACCAAAAATTCACACCTAGCAAAGGGTTCAAAGGAGCAAATTCAAGAAGGTTTTGTAATTTCAGAGCTGGAAATCTTGTTGGCCTCTGCAAACTAATAAGAACTGTGGAAAAACAGTAAGTATAGACCTTTACAGAGTGGCATCCAGTCCACTTTCTTCCTTATCACTACATTGTAGGAGAGTGATAATTTTCAATGCATCTTCATGCTCAGGCTTGACGTTTCCTAATATACCAGTAAATGCAAAACCTTGTTAAAAAAACCCTCCAGAGATCCATGGTTTATGATCAGGAAGCTTCTGCATTGAAGCATCCATCCCCTACTGACCCTAAGCAAATTATTTTCAAAGATGCTTCTGATATTTGTGCAGCAAAGCATTATACGCTGCAACAAAGCTTTATATACTGAGGCTCTCCAGAGCTGCTGTAGCTCATGGTAACAAGACTTCAAAAGACGTATTAAATGTCAGGTCCCAAGGATTATACTGGTACCTGTTCAAGGTCAAGATGAGGCATGATACAGAAGAGGATTTCCCCATGGTTAGCTGCTACCAAGTTCTTGCAGCATCCTTTGAAGCCCCTGGGCTGGGCAGTGTCTAGATCTTGTTCCCAATGGCAATTCCTAGCCTAGAATCTGACCAAAGGTGGCCAAACACAGCAATTCCCTTCCACTCTTTCCATGTTTCCAGGAGATTTTAACTCCTCCTCAGTGAGTCACTACAGAAGGACAAATGTCCTATCAGTCCCACCCCCTGTAACCACTCAGCACCTGTGGATACAGTGGTGCAGCATCAGACCCCAGTTCCAGATGTGCAAATACAACTCAGAAGCATTTGGGTTTATATTTCCCAGGCCACCAATTGTTGTCCTTCCTGCTGAGACTCCAGAGTGGGAAAGAAATGGAAGTCAGCCATAACAGATAGAGGAAGATAAAAAAAAGTGACTGGAAGAAATATACAATCTCCCAGGAAAAAAAAAAAAAAAAAAAAAAAAAAAAACAAAACAAAAAAACAATTTTTGATTGTCAAGGTGCATTCATTTCAGCTCATATCCAACATATTGAAATAAAACTGAACCACCCTCAAGAGACTGTCTGGGGAGTTTGATGTGGATAAAATACTAGTGAGTACTTCCTTCGCTCTTACCTCGGATCAAATATGAGCTCTCTCTGCACGGGGACTGCAGGCCAGCCCCACAGAAAATAAAACGCTAGGCGGCATGTCTAGTAATACAAGCCAAACTGTCCACTGAGAAATAAGGGAGGCTGTTCACTGCAGTGTGGCTCCACCAACATATCAAATGGTCTTGCCAGAATATAAGGGTCCAATAAGGCTGCTTTGGGTGCACGCGTGGTACCTGAACAACCAGCACGGCCCAAAGAGATCACTGCAACAAACCCAAGAACCAGCAGTGAGAATAACCAGCTAGAGATCCAGAGCTACCGTTATCAGGGAAATAAAAAGCTAGGTTCCCGCAGACAAATACTGCTGTTCATGTTGGAGTAAGAGGAACGCGAGGGGAGACGGAGAATGGATGTTGGCCAACAGAGAGAGAGCGTCAGCATCCCTTCATGCTGGGCTGAGCTTCTACAGATTGAGTCCTGCTGGGTAGATCCCCCAAAGAAGGGGCAATGGAGGAAACTGCAACTACCCTGTGTTTCTTGAGCTGATTTTCTCACTTTAAAAGAGCTGTGGATACCCTCCAGTGAAGTCTGTAGAGCCTTATTTTGGATTTCATTTGAATTCCATCAAATCCTATAGAATACAGTTCAAGCCTACTGTTTCCACTGGGGCTTTGACCAGGAAAGTTTCCTTGCGGATGTTTGCTGCAGGAAAGCATCATCTCTCCAACAGATGTTATAAGTCTCACGCTGAAAATGTTTCCGACAGCACGTGGCTCTTGGGAGATTTCAGTGACAGAACATGGGAAATGAGAGTAGATGTAAAGATGCAATGGAAAGACGCAAGAAGTATAGGGTTGTTTGCAGTGGACTGAGACCTACTTGCACTGGTCAGACTGGTGCCTATCAGTCCAACATGATGTTAGCATGACTGGGCAGACAACCCTTTTGGAGCCGAGAGGCTCATCCATTTATTCTGCTGGCACCCCAAAATGCACCCTCTTCTCCATTATGCCAGCTCTGAATCATGGTACTGATTTTATGTCCTATGTGTCTGGCCCAGTTTCTGTTCTCGGTTACACCAGGAAATCTTTGGAATAATTCCTTTGGAGCCAGGAAGATTACTGTGGATTAATGCCAAAGGCAGCAAACTATGGCTCATGATCTTTGGCAGAGGAAAACATACACATAACATCGAACTACGCTGCCACTCTTTGCTTTGTGGAGTAGATCATTCTGGATCTTTGTCTCGCTTTGAAAGGGCCCAGGATACTCATCAAGGGAACTAAGTGCCACCCTTTCACATAATCATCTTTCCTCTCAAAAGCTTTCTCAATAAGAAGCTTCAAGGACTAATTGCATTAACATGAATGAAGAGTAACTAGGGCCTGAGACTTCCAGAAGCTCCTCAGCACCCATAATAGCGGCCGAAGACAATGGGAGTTGCAGATGATCAGCAAAAATTGGTTAAAGGGTTTAACAGAATTGCTCTTTTACGGTGCTCTAGCCCCAGACCCACAAACACTTCTCCCTTGCTGTCTGTTGGCAGTCACAGGTTTAAAAACATAAAAGCTACGACTTGCATGCAACCCCCCAGATCGCCCAATAGCTATGGTTTATTAACACGGCTCCGTTGACCCTCACGCATGGGGAATTTTAAGGGCAAAGTCCTACTCTGGCAACTGCACTGCAGAGCTCATGTTCCCTCTGCATCAGCTTCACCCTCTGCGGATTTCTGCTGCCCGTTTTGCGCTTGCTCTCCACACCAAATTCCCCTTGGCACAGGCAGGAGTTCTAACCGGAGACAAAAGGAATTTTCACAGTGCAGTGGGGCAAGAGATCTGAAAGGAATACTTTGCTTCACATTCCCAGCATCACAACTACGTAATTTTTACCCGATTTATGTTTTTCAACTGTAGCATGACCACAGACGCAGTATAACTCACATCCCGCTACATATTTTTCTCTAGCGGGTTTTCTTTTTTCTTTCGTTTTCTTTTTTTAATTTTCCTGTGTTGTTTTTTTTTTTTTTTTTAATCAAGGAAATCACAAAGTTGATCTCGTGCTCAGAAACCTGAAAACTTGAAAAAAACCAAGCCCTGTTCTCCCAGAGTATTCCTCCTATAAAGAAACTGCTAACGGGGTCCCGTGTGTCTCGGCAAAGAAAGGGTGGGGAGGGATAATGAATGTGTACCAGAAGTCTGTGTTCACTGGAATATGGATTTCTCTGGAGCTCATTACTATTCTTTTTGAATTAAATCATCTGCTGCTGAAAGGCTTAATAACACTACTGAGTGAAGTTTTCTACCTGGACAGACTTATTAACTTTTCTCCTGGGAAACAGGAGGAGAAAAAACAACACGGAGGCCTTGGGAAGGAGAAGGCCAAAGAGAGGGATGGAGTCGTAAAGACATCCCCATCCACCCTGCAGAGGTCCTGTCCCCAGTGCATTGCTGCTCTTGCCTGGCCAGAGCACGCAGAGATGGAGGCAAAGTCCTTGACGAGGCACCCAAGACCTTACTCTGAGCTCACTCTTGGCACTGGAAGTTGTCTTTCTTCCTCGCTTCATCTTCCTTCCTCTCAGCCCCTACCATTTGCCAAGGGTAGGTGCTCAACAGATGAATCATCAGGCCAAGTCTCCACCACCACCTTCACCCCTCTGCAAGACCTGCTTCTGAAGCGAGTGAGACAATTTTGGACCCAGCAAACTGGTGTCCCTCCCATCCTCTGACAGCTAAACGTGCAAGATCACCAGAGCTGGCCAAATGGCAACTCTTTCTATGAGGATGGACTTCATTTAGCTGTTTAAAAGCTCTAAGTAAATCATTCAGACCCCTCAGGTGAGACAGACAGAGGGAGGGCTCCTCACCCACCCTGTGATCCACGGGGTGCGTTCTCAAAGGAAGGCAGCTTTGCTCTCTGAACGTGCCCATCACGTGCTTTGCAAAGAGGAAGCCTAGACCCTGGCCCAGCCTGGGAACACTGCTTCTAGACGGCATCTTCAACCACAACACACCTACTCCCATCCGATCCGAGCCCCACACAACACATTAGGACCTGAAGTTTTAGGTCTTGACCAGGGCTCAGGCCTCCAAGGCTGCCCTGAGGGGTAGGGGGTGAGCAGAGGGGCACACTTTGGCCAGCTTTCCCTCAATATGGGATGCCACAAGGCAACTGACGCGCACGGATGAGTCAGCCCTGCCTCTCAGCCTCATCTGCTGGGCTTTCCTTCTCATCGAATCATAGAATGGTTTGGGTTGGAAGGGACCTTAAAGATCACCTAGTTCCAACGCCCCTGCCCTGCGCAGGAGCACCACTGCTTTCAGCTAGGAGATGCCCCTCTGCAATAACCCAATGCAGGGAATTAAGAAAGGTTTGAGATTTAAATAAAGAAAACATGGAGGTGCCGAGGCTTTCCGCAGCATGAAAAATTCATTCCCACCATGGCTTTACCCTTTAATGAGATGATCAGTGACCTGATGAATGTCAGGTCACCGGTTTCTGGTACAAAAGGCTGTGCACTGGTTTAAAAACCTGTGCTTGGTTTTTTGGGTTGTTTTTTTTTTTTTTTCCCCAGCTACTTGTTTTCCTATAACGAAGAAGTGGCACTAAAAACACGTCCCACCGTATTCTCCAAGGATACAAATAGACATCACTCCACTGAAGCCAAGGTAGACATACCTATACCTGCCAGCTGGGGAACGGGTCCATCATTGGGAAACAACTTCGCTACATACGCACACACATTCATCTATTAAAATATATCTCATATATATTTAATTATATTTTAATGTATATTTATATGCGAAACCTATGTGAACCCACAAAGGCAGGTCATACTTCTCTAGCGTATTCAATCCTGAATGGTTCTTTATCTTACACATACAATTTAATTTTTATATCTGTGATTTATTTTATATATGTTTTCATATATTTATATA
>VXBH01008293.1:0-40635 GCA_013400035.1 Rynchops niger | reverse complement strand
TCGATACTAGTTTAAAGCCCTGATATCCTTTTCTTCAGGCTCTGGGCACTTCTCCCAGTTTCCATGACTGAACAAAGATTATCAAGAATGGCTTCACAATGACGTTAGCCAGCTCCCTCAGCAGTCATAGGTACATCCTACCAGGGCCCATGGACTTATGCATGTTCAGTTTGCTTAAGTATTCCTCAACCTGATCTGCTTTCACCAAGCGTACATCTTCCTTGCTCCAACCTTTCCCTCTAGTCTCCAGCATCTGGGGTTCATGAAGGCCAGTTGTGCTACTAAACACAAGAGACAAAGGCAGCATTCAGTACCACAGCCTTTTCCATGTTACATGTCCTGTGTAACAAGTTCCCCCACCTCCTTTGGCAATAGGCTCCCATTTTCCCCAGCCTTCCTTTTGTCACCTGTGCACTTATAGAAGCCCTTCTTGTTGTCTTTGGTATCCCTCGCCAGATTCAATTCCATTTGGGCTTTGTCTTTCTTAACTTGAACCTTGCTCCCACCCTCTATGTACTTCCTTTCTGTTTTTGAATTTGGACAAGAAGTCAAGCCCATTTCCAGACATACTTTACGTAGTCGCATAGTTGAATTGCACCCTTTTACACCACAACTGAGTTTAGGGCTCTGTTTGTTCAAAACATCAGCACCACCACTAATAAAAGAATAATTAATTAAAAAAAAAAAAAAAACAGGCAGGTTTGAGCGTGAAAATCTGAAAACCACAGGTGAAGTGGTAGTTGCCTTCACCATAGATGCTGAAAGCTGAATTTCTTTTGTGCTTCATTTCTATGTTCCTAATGCAGGTGGTGTGTGGCATTTATTGTTTTAAAGCTCTATCAACATGAAATATGCAAGTGCCACATTCCAGAATGAGGTTTGACAATGTGCTTACTAAGCAAAACCTACTCTTAGAGGGCTGCCATCAGCAAAGGATATAGGGATATAGGATTTAAAGAAATATGTTACTTTTTCAATCATTTATGAGTGAATATCAAAATTAGTAATCATAAACACAAAAAAAAGACCCCTGGGTTTTTTAAAGGAAATTTTAAATTTAAAAAAATAGTATTTATAAAATATGATTTTCAATACCATTTGCACTATGCTCCCTAAATCTCACTGTTTAATTAATAACATCCACAGTCTGTATGTTTGTTAAATGTGCCTGTTATCCAAGGACACAACAGTATAATTACTTTGAGAGCTTAGGAACAGCTTGGATTGTTTATAAGATCAATTTTTTTCTTTTTTTCTATTAAGATAAAGAAATGAAGAAAATAACATTACAGGCAGTTAGAACAGAGTTGCATATAGAAAGATGAACAGAAGAATCACTGCTAACAAAATTATTAAAATTAATAAGAAACAATTGATAGCCAAGAAAAGAACGTGTTGTAGGAAAAATGTTATTGCTGCAGATGCCTGTTCCGTCCAATGAAAAAAAAAAAAAAAAAAAAAACCAACCAGAAAATACCAAGCAGCACTATTCTGCATTACACAGATTCTGTCTGTGCTAATATGTGCCAAATGAGGTCTGGGACTGAAGACCTACTATAGAGTGAAGCAGAGTTTCTACCAGCTGAGAAAAGAGTAGAACTTCATGGACCTCTTTAATATGATTCACCCATTTCCTTTTCCTGCTTGGGAGCATGATGTGGTTTCCTCTTGTCTACTGATCAATACCAAAAGCACATGACAGCATGCCTGTGCTCAGGGTTAGCTGTGACATCTCAGGTTGCATCAAGACAAGCACAAGCAGTCAGACACAAACCGCGTCCTTCACGCAGAGCCTTCAGACCAATAATTCAAGGATCTTCTGCAGGACATAAATATGTGCATATTTAAGGCAATCATACATATGTACATATTTAAGGCAATCTCACATGTAGACATGAATTCCTCCATTCACAATCCAGTCCACAACAGAAATACTGACTGTCAGGAGATAATTCAAAATTTGTGTCTGCACAACAAATGATATTCCCCCATCTCCAGGAAATCATTGCTTCTGTGGCATAACACCATTTTTGATCTTTATTTGCTTCCTTTTCTTTACGCACTGCAGTTTGCGCTTTCTATTTTGGTATTTGAAAGAGAAGAGAAAGTTTCTTGGGAAATTTTAAGTCTCTTTGAAAATATCTTTCTAGGTTCAGATCAGAAAGAAAACAATTAGAGCCCGCTGTAAAAGGGAAGAGCTTTTAGCAATAAATCACTGAGATTAGAAATCTAAGGGAAAAGACCTTTACTGCTTATTTACATTTCCCTAAAAATCAACCTTTAAATTTCTTTGAATCTTTGTCATTATAAAGGCTGGGCAGGTGCAGCACATCAAAGAAGATATATTTATACTCCCCTCTGAATTTTGTTTTTCAGTCCATGACTATCTTGTACTGCAAACAGTGTCTGCATCAGAAATGGACATAACCCAGTAGTTATTCGTTAATAATTTTTAGCAATTACCTTCCTGACAATTCTGCTATCCATGAATCAGTGCTGGTTTATAACAGATGGCGGTCTCTGCCCTCAGTCTGACTTTTAAGTTCATACTGGCATCACCTTATGTTGACTCCCAATCTACTTATCACAGAGCAGAAATACCTGCTCATCTCTCTTCTGGGAGCCAATGATACATCAGAAAGTGGGTTCAGCCTGTGCAGAACACATTTAATCTCATGAAAGGAGGTCAAACCAGAGTGGCCAAACAGATGACTAGCATAAAACCAATTCTTAGAAATTGGATCTACAAAGGGAAGCGCGTGGAAATGACAGAGTGAATGGGATTGTACTAAGCCCCTGTGAGCTTCATGTGCAGAATGAGTGGTTGATCACTTCCACTGTCATTCAAGCAAAGTTTACAAAAGGTACTGGTAAACCTACAAATTTGAGAATCAGAATTAAACACTCAAAATGGGCATAAATCTATATTACACTAAGAGAAATAAGGGAAGAAAAGGAAACGAATAATTCTTTGGAGCTGTCAGAAAAGAGAGAATGTATGAGAAAGGGAGATGTAGGTTTAACTATCCTGTTCTCCTTCAATTAATTATAGTCACGTTAATCTCCAGATATGCGTAGTTTTCATATCCTCTGCTGAGTGACTGAAATCAGAACATGCATTGAAAGTTTCCACCTAAAGGAAACTTTGTCTTTTCTTCAGAAAAGACAAAGCTATCAAGTTGAGAGAGTGTGAAGAGCATGTCAGATGTGTGAATTTCTCATCTTTCACTTGGCTTTTTATAAAAAAAGAAAAAGCTACCTTGTCAGGGACAATAAAAGCAAGAGAAGGCCTTGAAAATCAAGCCACACATTGGGTCGATAAAATTCTTATAAAGTGTTAGCTTTATGACCATTAGGAACTTAGGAATTGCCATACTGGGCCAGGTGAATAATTTTTTTCCACCAGTAGCACGTTTCAGACGTTTCAAAGATAAAAGAAGGCCCACGAGGAAAATTCCTTGCTAACATTTTCTGCCAGTGGTTGGCTTAGAGCCATCCCATGTAATTTAATTCTCATTATCTATATGAACGTCCAGTCCTTGTTTGAACCCTGCTATTTTTGACAATGATCTTCATGGGCCTGCTGTTCACAGTGAGAAGAATATAAACATGGTTTGAAAAATTAGATTTCCCCTCACTGCAATTTGAAGTCTCCTGCTTCTTGAATGGTAGTAAAGAATAATAATGGGAAAAATCTGGAGGTGGGATGAACTTGCATTTAAAGTAACAAAATAGGATTTGATACACCTGGGAGTCCTGAAGATATTTTTCATGGCCTTTGGTAAGTGTTCAAATCCCTCTGTGACTTAATAGTCAAAGATCCATGTGTTTGGCTATCTTTATCTGTCTGTTAATTCCCTGATTCTGATGCAATAATTACTTAAGGATTCTCTCCATTCCTCTCATATATCTTCCATATTTAACTTTTGCATTGTTCTTTGCCTTTTGCAGAGTAGATGAAAGGATTCCCTAGTTAAGGATTCCCTAACCTACTATTTGTCTCTGGAGCGAACAATGTCACAAACTTAAGGAAAAAAAGAATTAAAACTAGTGCAAGCGTACCAAGGTCTCGCCTCAGTGAAACCCACTGGTAAAGTCTGCAAAACGTAAAAGTGGCACCTCACCTGTTGTGAATCTAATGTATTTTACAGTCTGCTACCTGGTCATTTCAACGGATGTCCCCATTTTATGAGCTATGGAGAAACAGACAATCACCCTGTGCAGCCACACAATCCCATTTATAGCTTCATAGGTCACTCATATTCTGTCTGTCCTAGGATAGAATAGTTCAGATGCCTTTCACCTTTTCTCATTATAATTACACTTTTGTAGACCTTCCAGCAAAGTACACACGAACTCAATAGCCTGAACAATTGCTTCTCCTAATTTCCATTAGTGGAAGTTATGTGGCTTGCATCATGTATGTTTTACAGACAATCTGTCTCCTACGGGACTTTGCCTTGTTTGCTAGGGCTGTCAAAATCCTGGAAAAGTAAATTCTTGTAAGTAAGTAAAATGCATTTTCCCTTCAGTCTGGCAATTTAAGGCTGTTGACATGTGTGGCACTTAAGAGGTCTGTCTGTTTTCATTCGCTCATGAAATAAACTTTTTTCTGCTTGTGCTTTAGTCTTTATGAATCTGAGTAATGCATGTTTAATAATAACATAATGCTTTGATTCATACTAAATAACACGAATGTTGTTTTGTTTGACTGTGGTTTTTTTGCTAACTGAAAGTGTTTGAACAAAATAAATGTCTGCCAGAGCCACGCTAGTGAAGCATGTTTGAGGTAGAACCGTCTAGATATTGAGTCAAGAAGATTTATGTTATTCTGGGCAACTAAAGGGTCACTAACTGAAGAATACAATTGTTTAAAGAGTCTTGTCAGGGTAGGCATTGCGTCATGTCAGGTGTCAGGACCAGCAAGAATAGGTCTGCTCTAATAATTAATTAAGCCAGGAGCTATGGGTGCCCACCCCATGGGCGCCCACCCCATGGGCATCATCGTTGAGGAAGCAGAGCAGGGCTGGTGACAGGTGATCTTTAAGGTCCCTTCCAACCCAAACCATTCTATGATTCTATGACAGCAACAAGTCTGGGACAGCCCAGTGAGCATCAGACAACTAATCAAGGACAGAGGTATGTGCAACATGGCTCAGGCAACAGCCGAGGGCACAGGTTGGACGTTGCTCCTGGGCCATGGGCAGAGGGTGTGTGGGTGCCAGGTAACCTAGCTCATGGCAGCTAATGTCAATTTGTGTACTCAGCCTGGGGGTAAGTTTCCCACACACTTACTGGGGGCACTTCACCTCAGAGCAATCTAGTTATGCATCCAAGAACAAAGACCGTGGGACAAACACCTATATGTGTATTTTACCAAAAAATAAACATCCCTCTCAGCTACAAATATCATCTGGTGTACTCCTAACAGGATGGCTGGCTGCAGTAAAAAAACAGCATATTACATGCCAGGAAGGTTCAGCTAGACTTGTACTCTCTAAAAGAGCAGAGGGTGGATATAATGACTGCAATAAAGACGGTTGCTGCCCTTTGGGGGTAACTGCTGTTAGGCTTGGGCACAGCTGCAGAGACAAAGAAATGAGCTCCTTGCCTAAAGTGCTAAGCAAATCACAAATTATTTCATTATTACCTGGAGAAAGGATCTCAATTAAATTAATTGCTCTGCTTTGCAGTTTATTTTGGTTATTTTCAAGCTTAAGTTAAAATAAAGTTCTATATCATAGAAATAGAAACAGAAATATTTTAGAAGCATATAAAACTCAGATTAAGGATTGCTCTCAGTGGAATTCACTGTCTAAAAGTGAGGGTCTTTTTTCTGCAAACGCAGTTAGATTTCTGATTTGGCATATAATCCTGATGACATCACTAATACAGAGAACAAGAACAAGTTTTTTGGCTACAGTGAATTTGGAATCACACTACTTCCAGAACAATGTTTCTGATATTTTGAAAGGCCTCACAGATATAGTAGCCCCAGATAAGACACTAGAATAAATATTATCACAAAATCCTGTACAGTCTTGGTATGAACAGTCATGAATTGAACCAAACTCACTAGGGAGGGTCTTCTCTGTCTGATGTCCCAGAACAGATGGGATAACAGGAGGAATACAAAGTTAAGGGCATACACCACTGAAGGGAGATAACTTGCCCATGGCTTCTCACCCAGCAGCTGTGTTGCCCCAAAATCAGTCCTTAAAAGAAGTAAAATGGAAGGGAAGCTGTTCAGTTCTTTCACATGCCTTGTGAGCTCCTGTGTAATGGTTTTCCCAAACAGAAAAAAATGAGCCAGAAACATTTACATGTGGGGTCTGTTTAGGATTGATTTCTGCAGACACTGGTAAGAAATTAGTCAGCAAGCCCACATCTTGCAATTTCCAGATTGGGCTCTTTTGCAGATTCATGGTTCAATGCATCTTCCTCAGGTTAAATGCTCTTTCATTTAAAGGATATTAAATGCCAAACTTGCAAGGGATTTTAAGTAAGATATTGTCAAGGCCAAGGTGATACATCAGATTTTACAACTTAAGACCCAAAAGCCATGTTTGATCAATACCAATCTCTTACTTCTATGGATAATGATAATTCATGGTGTCAACTGGACAGTGTGCATCAGAGCAAACAGTCCTGGATGACTACAACACTTAATAAAAGGAAGAGATTGTGGCAGCTACACTGGAAGTCAGGACACACACATCTTTCTACCAGTTCTGCCACAGACATTAGCCAGCAACTTAGGATTTCCAATCAGTAAAAAAAGTCGGTAAAATATAAATAGCTATGCAGTCAGAATGTGGTGGATGCTAGGAAGAATGCGGGACCAAGAGCACAACACATTCCTTCTATGAATGTGTCCCACTCTTTGGCACCCTGAGACTTAAATTATGCCTGTCTAAGAGAATCTGTGATCTCTGCTAACAGAGAACGCCTTCTTAAGGGTGGGGAGAGAAAAGATATTTTCTTCCTTCCCTAAAGCATTCACTCACTGACCGCTTCCTTACCAAGCACCAGTCAGTTCTAGTGCTCTTGTCAGCCTTCGTGCAGTGCCCAGATATCACTTCTGAAGTACCTGGCCATGAAGTCAGGCAGTGGTTGTCACTAACTCAACCCACATCCTGCCATCTCTGTCTGTACAGATCTGTTTTCTTTGGATATTAACCAAGACAGGGAATGAGGTCAAGCAACTCATACAGCTTTCTGGGGCAACTAACACTGAAAACAAGAGCAATTCAGATGACACTCTGCAGGTTAACTTGGCCTACAAAACATTTCTGTGGAGCCCAGTGCTTTTTCCCTCGTAGGCACAGGACAATGACTATTACAGCAACAATCTTTGTCCAAATAGATGATTTCTGTCTCCTGTATTTGTTTCTGCTGGACAGAAACAGCCAGACTGCTGTAGCTGATGGGAGAATGGGAGACGATAGCTTCTGCTGGTAAGCAGTGACCCTTGCTTAACCAGTAGTAACTGCTGCTATCACTCCTACCTGGCTGTCACCTGTCCTATCCCCTGTTCCCTTCCTCCTCATCTTCCCCACAGCACAAGCGTTGCTTCCCGTGCTAGAACCAGGCACATTTTACTGATATGTTTGTATGGACTTACTTGCATTTAAGGGCAGGAAGGAAAGTATTGCTTTTGACACAAGAGAATAATAGGAAGATTTATGAGCAACGTGGTTACAAGGA
Source organism: Rynchops niger (assembly GCA_013400035.1). Lineage (NCBI taxonomy): Eukaryota > Metazoa > Chordata > Aves > Charadriiformes > Laridae > Rynchops > Rynchops niger. The sequence goes on along the minus strand of VXBH01008293.1, from coordinate 32,928 downwards.
AGGGAGAAGAGGAAGACAGTCTGCTGCTACGGGGAAGCAAAGATGTTGGGACATGTCAGTAACCGCCACGTCATTTAGCTGTTATGCAGACAGCTGCAGGTGAGGATAAGAACGGTTTTGTCTAAAAAGAGAAGGACACAAAAGAAGTTAAAATCTGCTCTACTGGTAAGGTTGAGGGTGGGTGAAGAAGGTTGAAGTTTTTTTAGCCGTGCTGCAGAGAAAGAGTAAAGCTTTGGGCATATGGGCCTGAGGTCAGATCCTGTCTTTGCAGTTTATCAAACTGCAGTGGATCACACGTCATAAACTGTGCAAATGCTGACTCCATGATAATGTAAATAGCACTTATAAATAGGAACGCATTAAAGCTTCTCCAGCTCAGCTTTTCCATTTCTTCATCTCTGTGAGCTGCTGCTTCTTAGGGTAGAATTCCTGTAGGTAGTTCATCTGAGTACTACATTTCTACAGTGAATTGAACCATTGGTTTAAATCACTTGGGTGCTATGTCATTTATTTTAGGATAGGGCTGAAGTTCTATAAACTTAATTAAGGAAAAAAACAACAACATTCTGTATTGCAAATTTGCATTAAAATGTATAATGAGCTGCAGGCAAGTTCCAAAACAGAATTTACATGCTTTTAGTGAAGCCTAAACAGAAATTAAGTTCATAAAGTATGAGTTGTTAAATTACCTCAAGTGATCTAGCAAAACACAGTTTGATGATAAAACAAAGAAAACATCGTTCTTAGGCACCAAGGCCTCTAGATTTATGATACAAACACTGAAAAAATGGCCCTTGGAGGCACCACAAGCAGTTGTCTAGTCACAACTTTGTTTAAAAAAAAAAAAAAAAAATTAAAAAAATCCCCCAAACCACACCATCCTGCACAATATTGCCACAATGTTTTTCATCTAGAAACACATGAAAACAAGTCTTCTAGGGCTTCCATTTTTCTAGCCATGAAAGATATTTAGATCTAAAGAATGATGTTACCTCTCCCTAGAAAAACCTTGTCCTGCTATGCTGTAGAACTGTCACAGCTACAATACCACTACTTCTATAGCATTTGTAGCAATTCTCTTCCTAAAATCACTTTAGTAATGGACATGTCATAAACTCCATATTTAGTCATAGGTGACCATCACACGTAATACTGAGCTATGCAATTGTTTGTGGTCCCAAACTGAAACACAGTATTTTTAAGTAGACCAAATATTATTATCTTGCTTTTGAGGCTAGTGGGAGAAAGTATCAAAAACCTTACTGAACTCAGCATCTGACATTTAGAGTGAGACTTGGATTAAACTACCCATATTTCAGTGTCCCTCTGTAGTTCCCCAAACATGATTTATGTGCTTAGGATCTGATTATAGTTAAAGAAGATCTCCTAGTATGTTCAGTGGCGCCTGTAAAGAAATGTAAATGGCCAAATATATCTGATTTAGAGAAAATTGAGTAGTTCTTTTAACTTTCTTGACCGTTTAAACTAAGACCTTGAAATCAGCCACACACCTGAGGTGTCTTGTTCAAACTGAGACTCCGCATGGTATCCAGGACATCTTCACAGTCTTTGAAAATGTCACAGGGATCTACAGATGATCACACCTTTCTGGAGCAGCATATCCTAGGATACCTCAAATGTAAAAACATATCTGTTTTCCATTTGAGACAGCATATCAATAGCATAAAGGATCAGATGCAATTAATATCTATGCTCCTAATCTTTTTCTGGACTCCTAAATTGTTAAGCAAGCACTCAGTTAGGAGTTAAGATTTGAAGAAATTGACTGGAACCAGGCATGAGAGACTATGCAGATCTATAAAACAAGATTTTTGAAAGAAGAAAGTATGTTTTCCAAATATTTTCTGAACACTATGCTCTCAGTATTGTAATTGCAATAAAGCTTAGAAGCCCTCAATAGCATTAAGGTCGTATAGAGCAATGACAAAGTCAAGTGATAAGTTTTGTCCTGTAGAGCTTATCACTCTACACTGTATTATTGCAATTGGTTGCACATACCTACAGTTTTCTGCAGTCATTTATAGGACTAAGAATTCTGTCTTCTCACGTTCTGCCTTAAAATTTGAATTCTCATAAAATCATTCTAACTTGGATTTCTTGTTTAAGACTTGAACAGAGAATTAGGACATGCAGGATAAAGTCATTTTTATACAGGGAGAAAATAAAAGGTGCAACATTTATTTAGCCTTATTTAGAAACTTTCCCAATACAGTGAATAGAGGAATGTTTTGCTAAATGAGGAAAACAGGAAATCAAAATATGAACTTCCTAAGCACAGGCCAGAAGAATGCAATTCCTCCTCAAAATTGTTCTAAAGAGATTTACTGTTTCATTTATGAAAGATTTGAAGCTCCATATTTCCCCTTGAGCATATTGGAAAGTTTTGTGATCTTGGAGTTAGATTTTATTATCTTCTGGCCAAAATTCAAGTTTATGCAAATAGTTGAGTCTTGATATCTAATATCTTTTATAGTTTGTTGGAGATTTGTTTTTATACGTAATAGCTTACCTCTGATGTACTTTGTTTATAAAGTGAGTTTGCTCGCAGTGTGGGATAAGGGAATATATTTGAGTTTTTAAAAACCCTTATGCATAACAAAGAGTGCTTTTATGTTTGTTTTTGTTTTAACAGCATACCCTCTGTTCTCTAGTACTCATTTAAAGAAGCATTCATTTACCCATAGATTGTATAATTGTGGTTATTCTAGACACAATGGGGGTATAAAACAAAACAATCTTTTTTTCCTGACAAATATATGTTATTTCCACGAATTTCAATTAAAGCAATCAGAAGTGCTGTTAAGTGGTTTCCATCAAAGATGGTAATTAACGCAGATGATTCTCCAACACCTGGGAATAACCTTCTCTTGTGTTTGATATAACACATTATTCTCCTGCAAGACGAATAACACATGCATGTATTTTGCTGCAACCTAGATGAGAAAGTGAGATAATTTCTCCTGTGATGGCAGAATTCAAGTTCATATAACTTTATCTACCAAATCCATACCAGAAGTCTTGCCCTTAGTCCATGAAGATTTCACAGTCTACAGCTGTTTACCTGTTTTAGCTATTAAGTAGCAACAAAACAGCAAAGAACAGGCTGCCCAGGGAAGTGGTTGAGGCACCATCCCTGGAGGTATTTAAAAGACACGTAGACGTAGTGCTTAGAGATATGGTTTACTGATGGTTTTTGTCAGAGTTAGGTTGATGGTTGGACTTGATGATCTGAAAGGTCCCTTCCAACTGAGGTGATTCTGTGATTCTATGACTGGGAATGGGCACAGGTCAAAACACGTCATCTGAGAACACTTCACTCTGGGACAGCAATTTTGATTTTAAGTAATGTCTTCTTGTAAGATTCCAGATTTCTTTGGGCTTTGAGTGATGGTATTGCTGATACATTCAAAATTTAACACAGGCTTTTAACTGTTTAGTTTGCCAGAGATGAACCAATAACCACAAAATGAAGGGAGGCTTTGATCTAACATTGGGTTTGTATTTGACTATGGTGGTTCATGCTGTGATCCCAACTAGCGCTCATGATGCCTGCTACTCAGTGAGACTGGACACTGAAGGCAGAAAAGGTCTTAACATAAGTTTTTCCTCCACAGTACAGGATATTGATAGCTGAAATGGATCCAGTACCAGAAGCAGTCTGGCTGCAAAAATCAAGCAGTTTGCCCAAGTTCACTTAGTCTGCTAGGAGACGCTCATCCATACTTACCTAGTATCAGTACTGACTTCTGTGAAAACACTTATTTCCATCTCTTAGTTGCATATTGACAGGAAGATGTAGGATATAGAAGCAATCTTTTTATTGGAGATGAAAGGAAATTCAGCAAACATTTATATTAGCAAGAATTATATTCTTTTTATGCATATTTTAATGGATTTGAAATGCGAGAATAATAAATCAAGGACTTTTTTTTTTTTAAAGTACTGTAGCAAAAACAATAACAATCAAACCACCCCTCATAAATGAACTCACCTGTCAATGGGCCAGATTATGAGCTCAATCACATTGATAAGAATCTGTAATAGCTCCACAGAAAGCAATTAATCTTCTTGTTATTCTCACCATTTTAATTGCAAATAGAATCTGCTGTGACATGCCCAAGCATCTGAATTTGATGACCTTCAAGGTCTTGCAAAGACCTTGAAACCATCAGTGCTACTCTAAGCTGCTTACCCATACTGGTATAAATGACCCTAAGCCAATTAGAAATAACTATGACATTCTGAGAACAAAGGTGAAGACATCCGAATAACAAGAGGTTCTTTGTCTATTCTCCCAAATAAATTCAATGGTATAGGCATATACAGGTGTCTAATAACATTTTAGAGTTACTTATGGAAGATTTTCTTATGGAAGTCATTGCATAGAAGATAGTTTCTGACACTGAGCTTCCTTGACAGTGTTTATTGAGAAAGGTCCACAAGGAACATTGCATGTTCAGCTGACAAAGCAAGGGAAGAATACCTAAGATCATCATTAAGCTGAATAAAAAGCATCCTCACACCACAGTTAATGATTCATTGTTAGGTTATGAAGATATTTCAGATAGTGTCCTGTACACCTATATGGTGGTTCCTCATCAGTTCTGTATTTTCTTTAATGACTTAGGTAAAGAAATAGAGAATAGATTTGTTTAGTTAGTTAGTTAGTTAATTTTAATTGTTAGATGTTACTTCTAAAGTCTGCATCTCCTATCTGTCGATGACTGCTCTCTCACACCAGCCGTCTGACTACTGGCTCTCAGGAGCTTCAGAATCCCTGACCCACTATTGCCAATCCAGAATACAATTTCAAAATGTAAAGATGTAATCTACAGATTTACATATATTTAATACATTCTTTATCCCCTTTAACTTGTTTTTTTCTTTCTGGTTGTCTCCTTCAGTCAGACAACATGCACTTTTTAGTTGATTATTTTATCTTAAACTTACATGGAAACTTTGTTCCAAACTGCACTATAGTTCAAGTTCCACATCTTAAAATGCTGTGGCTGGGAAAATTTGCAGTCTGTGTATAATCCTTGACACAATATGGCAGGTGTCTTCTCTAATTTCTTCTCTAATTTTTTGATGGGCTATAGACATTGGTATGTTGTCTATGTGCTTTTCATCAATGTTATCAATTTATCAAATATAATGGTTACCTTGTTTTATAGTTAACCTTCATAATTTTCTGGCCAGCATAGCTTTGCCTTAGACAGTATGCTACTGTTTTTTCCTTTGGTGAGAGACCTACACTTCACTTGACATCCCAAGTGGCCTCCCATCTCAGGACAATGACCCAGCTGAGACGGACTCATCACATAGAAGGTTGACACAGGTTCTCAGCTCACATGCATAAGATTAAGGAAGCAGACACTGTATAAAAATATGCTTTTTTTGCAACATCATCATTTTCTTAAATAGATACTGCATATTTTGAGACAGAACACAACTGGAGAAGCATCCTATAAGTGTTGATCTCCTAGTTGACAACTACCCACAAAGTATTTATTCCCAACTAATTTTAGCAAAGCTTTTCACTCTCTGCCTTTGCTTTAAACTTTTCATTTCACACACTGATTGGCTCAGTAATATTATCAGTTTCTTTTCTAACCTGTGAAGCACTGATAAATTCAAGCAGGGCCAGGAGGGAGGTCACAAGCAACCTACAAAGCAGTATCAAAATTCAAAATTATTTTAAGAAACTGGGGAAATAAGATGAAATCTGACAAGATGAAATTCAATAATGAGAAGTAAAAAGCACTGCTCCCCAGAAGAAGAAATCATATGTGTAACTACAAAAAGAGGAATAGTTCACAAGGCAGCAATATGCCAAGAGAGACCTGGGAATGATAGTACATTCAGAGAAGAATGAAAGTCAACAGAGAGATGATAATTCAAAACTAGTGAATCTCATTCTGTGATTCATTAAGACCATGTGAGAGGTGAGATACGGGAAATAATGATTAAAGTTCACCTACCGCAGTTCCAGTGAGCTACTGTATAATTTTAAGCACTATAGTAGAAGATATATGTAGCCCCAAAAGTTTGAAGGAAAAACAGTAAGAGAAAAAAAAATCTATAATACATGACTTACAGGGAAAGGTTGAAAAAATTGTATTCCTTTTGTCTACAGAAGGGTAGACAGAGACTGAGACAGGATGGCTATCTTCAATATGCAAAATGGTGTTATAAAAAGGGTGATGATTAATTGCTTTCTGCATCCACAGGGGATAAGGGAAAAAAAAATCAGTTTAACTTGCAAAAACATAACGAGAAACACATTCAGATTACAAGGGAGTAAAGCACTGAATAGGTTATCCAAGGAAGCTGTAAAATCCAGTCCATTGGAAATTTTTAGGAAAATGTTTTCAGAAAAGCACCTGACAGAAAGGGATAAAATACACCCATCTTGTCTCATATCTAGGGGACAGATTAAAACATGTTCTTTTGAGATCCTGTCAAGAATTATGCTTCCATGTTTTTTTTGATATTTGAAGATAGAAGCAGTGGTATTTGAAAATAACTAGGAAAGTCACAGGGGTGGTAAGGATGAGAAAGCTGTTGAAACTTGAAAAAGGAAATTGAACTCACTAGTCCACTGATGGTGAATATACTAAATTATACACACAGTGTGTATTTTTAAAATGGTTCAAGGATACTGAAAGGATATAGGTATCCTTGTTTTATACCATGAATATAAATTCAGAGTGGAAATAAACACTGATTTGGTTTTGTCTTTGTTTTAAATAGGGCATTTCTAGGACTTTGAGAGTAGATTAGTCTTCGTGCGTATGTTTCATCTCAATAATTTTAGCCTGCGGCAAATTCAATGTTTATATCTGAGTTTATCACCCCGGCTACCTTTTGTAGTCCAAAAAAGGAAATATGTGAAATAATGCATGATTCATCTGATCAATTTAGAAACCTGCTTTAGAATGACATTAACTGGTCTGTGCAAATGGCTGGCTTTCTCCAGAGGCTGTAAGAAAATGTCTAGACACTTATCTTAATTCTACCCACCACGTCAAGTTGGTACCCACCACCTCACCTACTGATGAGAAGCCAACGGGATAGGAATTCTGACAGGAATCTCTCTGAACACTAGGAGATTAAGAGCATGCTGCTGACTGCACAGCCAGGTGAAATATTTGTGCCTGTCATGCAAGCTTGTTCTGTTTCAGATGTTGTTTCATCTACAATTTTCTTGCACCCATTTCAGTTTCCAGACAGTGACTGTTTCATTGCCATTTCTGATCTCCTTTCCACAGCTCATTCTTATAGATAGACAATTGCCTTAAACAAATACGTGCCAGTATCCAAGTACTGTTGTTGATGTACTCCCAAACTCATATCCTACTCCCCTGGAAAACCAGATTATTCAACTGTATTTTGTCACATGAAGTCAAAGTTGCTTTTCTTTGTTAGTATTACCTGAAGAAGATTCAGAGCTTAAGCTAGACTCAACCTTAAAAATTGCCATTTCCAGCTGATAAAACAGATTGGCAATTTCTCACTACAGGTAAAGGCTCTATACTATGTAGGTAGAAAAGCAGAACATTATCAAGTACAGTGCTTCTACGTATGTCACTATGCAGGAAGTAACCTCTAGTCATAAACATTGCTTGGAAAAGGGATGATGATTCTCCCTCTCTGTAACTGTAACTGTAGGAGTACCAGCTTTATGGAAATGAGGTTTGGATTAGAATAGGAGAGACAAAAGAAGTATTTATTTCCAGTCCAATAATATTGTATGACCTTCAGCCACTGAAGGTCAATGGATCTGGTTTATATGTAGAAACACAGAAAGGAGAGATAGAGACAAAAGACCCACACGTCAAAATCCCTGGCATCCTGAAATATGTCTGTGCAGGCTATTGTGAGCTTCCCAGAAAGAATGGGACAAGAGTCTCTCAATGTAAATAATACATAGATGTATTTTGGAAATCTGTGTGGAGAACAGCATTCTCGTAAGTTGAGTCTGGTCTCCATAAACTTCCCATTTCAAAGAGAAAAAGACACCTGAATCCTTCTTTTCTGGCATGAGCTGTGTGAAGCTCCTGCTCATAGAACTTCTACTACTCTGCATAGCCAAGGAGGTAAAAATCAGTCATTAAGATTTGACTATGTGATTTGCAAAATTCAGCCATACAAAATAATAATTTTAGCAACATTATTACCAACATTTTGATACTTATTCTTGGCACCAGTCAGCTGTTAGAATATCATGCAAAGAGAATGCAATGACATTGAAAGCTGAGCAGTGGGAATGGGATGAGCTGCAATAGAGCAAAGCACAAGGTTATGCATTTAAGCTTACACAGAAAGCTGATTTCAACTGTGTGTTTATAAACTGGAAATAACAGTGAGGGTGAGAGTAATCAGTGGATCAGCTGGAAACAGGTTGACTATGGGCCACCAGTGTGGTGCATCCTTAAATAGATGTGATCCTGAGACATCTCAGATGAGTTAATTCCAGCCTTCCTAGAGAGCATTCAATGAGAATGTAGTGCACAATTCTGGGGAAAAAAAAGAGGACTATTTAAACTAAAAACATTATGTTAGCACAGGAGCTATTATGTATAATCTGACTTTAATTATATTTAAATAGGAAACGAGAAGAAATATTGTTATGATTTTTGATGAGTTTCTCAATATTCATCCAAAGGACAGAGTCACTAGATTTCAGGTGGGAAAGATTATGGTTTGTTAGTGATGCAAGTAAAGTGAATATGATGAAAATATTCTTTTTTCTCATGTTGAAGGAGGTTTTCATAGTGGAGGCAAGATAGTACAGGCGACACCAGAGAGCATCTCTGGGTTCCCCCTCCTGTCACAGAAATCTCCAATGAAATTTTCTGACTTTCTGTTAGCGACCAGAGAATCTACACTAAGTGATGGCTTCTACTACGCATTGCTCTGAAACAAAGCCACATCTTTTTCTTTCCTCTCTTTTTAAAATCCAAATCTTACAACCACATCTACAAATATCAACTGTATCCTTGTAACTCCCCTCATGGAGCTGTTCAATTAGAATCCGCCTTCCTTTGTCTACAGGCTGTTCTTTTCTATGTGCATGAAATCCATTAAAAAAGTAATTAGTAAAGATTTTCAAGAACGGGATAGGATTTTGGCATGGAGATATCACATGTGCTAATTAGTTTAAGGTCAAACAAATGTAACTGAGAACTTTTTAGGTCTTTTTTTTTTTTTTTAATAATGTGGTCATTGGAGTAGTAAGAAGACAAAGATTAGCAAAAAGAGTTCTCATCTATTATGCTCATTTGCTGCTGTCATGTAGTTACATCGGAGTTAATCTTTAAGTTAATTATAAGGTGAAGAAATGCAAAATGGAAGCACTAGCATTTCATTCTTGTAAGAATGTTTCTTTTTGAGAGGGAAAGAAAATGGATAATTTTTTCCCTCTCAACTTCATTTTTGAACAATCACTGACATCTTCTGAATATGAAGAAAGTGTAAAATTTTGTTCTTGATATTACCTTCAACTTCTGTGCTTCTAGGATGAGAAAATATTGCATATATATTCCAAGAAAACAATTTTAATGGCTAAAGACATCACCTTGAATAAGAATTATATAGATCTCTGTTTTCCAGTCCACTACTTGAAGTGTTTAAGGTAAAAAAAAAAAAAAAAAGCCACATTTACATGTAAAACAAACCCTTTTTTTAGCAACAGTATTGATTCTGCACAGCAAGAGACATTTAAATGATTTCACATATAATAGCTGTTTTTCCACAGTTTATATATTTTAAGAAAGCCTGTTCTTCCTTCCAGTGCTGGTGAAGTTGTAGTATTTCTTTCTTACTTTGACTAAACTCATGAATTAATTTTAGGTTCATAAGTTTAGTCCCACTAATGTAGTGCCTTTCTAATAGCACTATTTTATTATGTCCAAGTACCAGAAGCTGCTGAAAGTGTTTTTCATCTGATTCAACTTATTAATCATAGATCAAATTCAGCAGTATCTTAAAAACACTTCAGTATTTGCTTATACACAAATTCAGCCATTCACACACATCATCAAAAAAAAAAAAATCCAATTTTTGTAAATGTTCTATTTGTTCATCTTCTAGACAAAGATAATTTATCTTTCCAAATATTATTCCTTACACTGTGTTCAGTTCTGAATTTGTTTAGACATCAGTCCTTCCCCTGAAGATGTGCATTAACAATCTTAAGTTTTCAGATGCCCTTCTCCCTCTCTTAATTAGTTGTACAAATGTAATGCTGCAATAATATGAACTAAGACAATGAAGGCTCTATATTAGCTAAGCACCATATTTCAGTGACATCAACCCAGACCTGGCTCAGAGAAGGGGTGGAAGAGATAACAGGTACCTGATGTATTTCTATAGGCGTATTTAATTGATCAGTCAGCAGGTCTTCCAGGAAAGAAATCTGACCATGGCATTCTTTAGCATTCACTGAATATTTGAGAAAAAATATGGCATTTAGAGGGCATTCATTTTGCTGTTATGCTATTTGTACATGCAGGGATCTCTTAGGAATATTTCCATTTCCTCTACAGTCTCCAATTAAGCAGACAGCAACAAAAGGGCAAATAGCACCGTTAGTAAAAAAAAAAAAATAAAATAAATTAAAAAAATCTCTTTTTGGAATAAAACCAAAAGCATTTGCAAAACAAGAACCTCTCTTGTAAGCAATTGGTTGGCTTCTGAACGCAGTGTACTGAGACCTCACAGGTAACAGCAGAGCTGCTCCAGGCCTCTTGCAAACAGATCTACAGTTCTTTCATGTTACTTTTCTTCATCTCCTCTTGCGTGTGCACGTGATAACTGACTCCCAGTTCAACATACATCTCTGCTGCAGCTCAAGAGACACAAATATAAGCACAGTGAATACCGCGACCCAGTGTGCAGCAGCCGTTCTCAGCAGAGAAAAATGCCTTCAATAATTAATGAGAGAAAAGGACGTGGAACCACTAAATCCAGCCTGAAGATGATTACAGAGCTGTCAGTCATCTGCAGGGCAATGTAATGAAACAGAGCAGCTCAGCAGCCAGGATATGTATGAAAGTCATTTCCTATCACTTCTGCACATTTTCTTATGGGTTATAAAACTGACAATTGGATTATTGAAAGGAAAAAAATGATGAAATATGTCTGTTTTGAATGGGAACGTATCTCACTGATATAGCCCACACACACTCTGTCCTATTTTTATCCAGACTTCAGGAAATAAATTATTCAAATGTATTTAAATGAGATTTCTACCCCACCAATATGGTTTCATACTGCTTTATCTGTTGTGTCATGAACATAAACCAACATAGATTATATTTATATTTAATTATTTTGTTACTCATATATCCTTCTATCCAAGATATGTCCCTAAAATGGCTGTCTTTCCATTCTAAAACCTCTACTGTCTTTTTTATCTGAAGCAGAATGCAAATCCGTTTCTCAAGGCCATTATTAATAAACAGGTAAGCCTAATACCAGGCAAACTTTTGGTTTAGAAAAACAAAAAATACTCAGTCATAACTTTTTTGTGATTGTTTTATTTTTTCTTCTAGATGAACTGATAGAAGCATTAAATTCCTTATGAAATCTCATTGAATTAATCAAATATAATGTGGTTTGCAAGCTGACGATGCTGGAAGTGCAATCTTACATGGCTCTTCTGTCTTCCCCCAGAAAGTCTCTTGTGTCCATATCCTACTAAAATGCCAGAATAGGTCTGTTTGAATTGTCACCTGTTATGCAAAATCTTCTAAAGAACTGAAAGTATTTCTGAGGATTTTTATGTAGTTCTGCTATTACTTTCCTTTTTTTTAAGAAAGAAAAAATTACTGAGGCTCAGTCTTACTATCTTCAAACACAGTGGGAAAAATTCGGGTTCAGGTTAACTCTGTAGTAATTTTATCACTTATTTAACAGAGTTCAAGATTAGCCAGGACGAAGATTAACTACTGAGCAGAACTATAAACTCAGAATGGCACGTGTATCAGGTTCTTGAACTCTTTGGAAGTGCAGCTTGCCTTACCCTGGGGATCCGCTATGGTGCACAACTGCAGCAATGACCAAAGGGTCAGTGGGCTGCAAAGGGGTCTTACGACCAACCTCCTTTGAGTCACTGTATGACTTCTTCCCAGATTTATGGATTCAGCAAGCAATTATTACTGATGATCTTTTCTTTGGTAGTTACGGTAATATATAAGAGAACAAAGTGGTTAAGTAGGTAGTTCAAGTTATGTTTGTAAAGTGCCTTTGTTTCCATGGGTGCAGAAGGCAGACAGCAGTATCTCCCCGAATGAAATCAGTACAAACAAATAAACATGTTTCCAGTTACTTTAATGGCTTGCATCTGCTTATGCTGGCAGTAAATTTGGCCCTAAATTTCAGTTATGCCCAAGGATAAGTGTCTATGGGTGCAAAACTGTGCATACAAATAGCAAGGCGCTCTGCAGGAAATGTGAATCTTAATAAGTGAAATGCTTTAAATCTAGTACTTTTAGATAAGTAACCTTTTTGAATAGTAATGCCTTGCTTAAGATTCACCACCTTATTTTGCACCGAAAGCCCATTCTTTAATTTTTTGCATGGTACTTTGGAAAGCATTTGCCCTTGACAATGGGAGTAGAGAAATGTGTAAAACAATTTTGGCTTATGTACTAAATACAGAATCAGAGACTTCCAGAGCTGAAAGCGTGAGCTGCAGCAGCTTGAGCTAAAGATACAAAATTATGTATCCAGGAGTTGTAAAAATCGTATTGCCTGTGATCAACATACCTGGAATGTGTAAAACATGCCCACCAATGGGTTTCAGCAGGCTTAGGTGGGGGACGAGGTACAATACAGTTGTTAAGATCAAGGTAGAATGATTGGATGTGAAGTTCCACACAAGATATAATTTTGGTTGATTTTTTTGGTATTATTTTTCTGAAAATGAAAGTATTTTGGTTGATGTCAACATGTCATAAGGGTAATGTTTCTAGGACGCATTCTGTTCCCAGATAATTAGCAGTATCTGTAAGTATGCAAATGTTTGTGCTGCATGCCAGTAACATATCTGTTACGTGCTGTTTGACGATTTAACTGTTACCCAGGTCAATAGAGGGTGAATATTAGCTTGCATCACCTGGCAGATGTTCCGTGACACATAAGGAATTAATCAGCCATACTCTTCTGCTTCTCCAGGCATAAATACCCACACAGAATAACACATGAGACAAGAACATTTTTTTGTCAGCTTCTAAGGCCAATAGTTTTTAAAGGTCTGAACTGAGGTGCAGTTATAAGAACAGAAGGAAGAGTGACCCATCACATCCTATACTGAGTCTTTTATTGGTGTACAGAAATTTTCTCACTGATCCCAAAGAAAACTTCCAAGACATTGGTTTCCTCTTTGCCTTAGTATTTCCTTTTTATGAAAGCAGAGTTCTAAGAAAACTATACTTTTTTTTCTAAACTGCCGGTCCCCAACACCAAAGCCTTCTAAATAATTTTATATTGATTTCCAGCAGTCTCTGGAAAGTCCAGAATGTCCCAGACCATGCTTTTAATGCATTTCTGGGGTTTCTTCATTTACAGAGAGTATTTTGATTGTCTGTGTTTTGTGTCATCAGTAACACTGAACCCAGCTCCAACACTGTTATTTGTAATACAGGAAAAACAACATTTTTCTGTTTACAGAATGCAACTACTTTAGTTTTGATTTTCCCACTGAAGGTTGCATGTAATTATCAATATATCCAATTGTAGAAGAAAATATACTGCAGGCGATTTCTAGCACAGTAAAATTTTCCTTTATCAAAGCTCTAGCCTATTGAGTGATAATGAAGAAATAAGTTAAAATATCAGTTAAAATCTGATTGGTCAGGATGGTACCAGAAAAGCAGCATGTATATGTATGCTTTCAAATAACTTAGATCCCTGGTTGCCAGCCTGTGATTCCTTGATTGTCACATCTCACGTATGCTCAAGGCTTTCCTTGGGAATAAGTCAACTATATTTCTCCAAAACAATGCCTCGGTGCAATCCTAGGGATTTGGTTTTTACCTTTCAGCACCCAAAAGCAACTTTTAAGAGTGCTCAAAAAAGAACTCTTAAACTGTAACTCCAGCTGCCTGCTGTGTTGGTTATCCATGTGGACACAAAGAGAGTGTCTCTTGCCATGTCTGAGACTACAGACTCTACTCTCTATGCTTCTGTGGTCTAAAATGCTACTACAGTGAATAATGAAAATACTGTGGCATGATACCTGGCAGATGAGCTGCTCATACAGATAAGCAAACTATGACATGGAGCACATGACAGTCAACACCAAGGGAAGAGGTATTGCCTTCTTCACCTGGCTGATCGGAGGCAGAGAAGACAAAGGCAGATCTTTCTTGGTGGTGGACAGTAAAAGAAGAGGAGGAATTTTACGACAAATTAGATTCCTTTAAGACATTAGGAAAAAAGTGCTCACCAAGGGAGTGGTCAAACAAAAGAAAAAGCACCCTCTTAGAGTAGGATCCTCATAGAGGAGCCTCTGACCTTGGAGATACTGTAGACTCAGTTGAGGAACAAGATCAAACTTGGAAGTTAGCCCTGATCTGAGTGGGGTTTTGGAATAGATGTCCTCCTTACGTCCCTTCCAAATGAATTATTCTGTTTCCATATTTTTACACATCTCCCATGTTTTGTACAACATATGTGCGATCTGCTCTTTTGAGATCTCTGTTTCAGCAATCTCAGCTCCCTCCTTGGGATGACAGTATCATCATCTCTATTCTGTGAGATTTTCCTTCTAAATTAACCACTAGACAGGGGGAGGACCACAGCACTGCAGAGGAGACAAATAAGCATTTGATGTGTCCCTAGGTTCAAATATGGGACCTGTTGGAGAGAACAGCCTTTCTGGCTGTAGCATAATGACATTTCTTCATGATTTAAGCCAACATTTAGTATATATCCTTGACATTAGTGTTAAACATGTAACCCTAGGCATTATCTTTAGGGAAAAAAAAGAAAAAAAAATATAAATTCTCTCTTGGCCATGCACACTGAAAATTTGAGAGCCTTTCAACTGGAATTGCACTGTAAGAGTTAGGATAAGGAAAATATGGAATCAGTATCTGGCAGTCTTTATTTGCCTTTAACCAACCATAATAGGCATGCTTAGAATTTTGCATTCCTTAGTGGTGGTAAGTGCTATGATTAGTGCAGGTTTTGTCATCGGCTGAAGGAAAATGCTGGAGGGAGACTCTTTGGAAAGTGAAGTGTGAAGAGCCAGTGGGAGAGAGACAAAGCAGTGTGTTGTAGTCAGTGACTGTGGCCGTTAGGGAGACCCAGAGCTGCAGTTTTGTGGCTCTGTGGGAATAACCAACAGCCCGTGGCTTATGAAGTAGATGATGTGTCAGCTGGAGACAGCAGGGAGACTGGAAATAAGTGACTGGGGACAGGAAAGGGACTATGGAGTAAGGCTGAAAAAGCCTCGTGGGAAAAAACAATCAGGAGTGCATGTCTAAGCTTGATGGATATTTTATGAAGTAGAAGAAACAAGATGTTTTTCCAAATTACTTGTACATACAGCTAAATAACTTGAGCTGAGTAAGCAGATTTGTAAAACAGTCTGTAAAAGCCAGATCAGAAAAGACTAGTAATTTTTCAAATTTATGGAGATAAGGTAGAAAAGTACACTGGAAATTTAATCTCTGAGTTAGATATTCCAAAGGCCACAAAACTTGGAAACAGTAGTCAACTTTATGCCCCAAACAAGTACTAACTCTCTAATGCTGTTACTTCACAGAAGAAACACACGTGTAACTTCATGTCATGGTTTAACCCCAGACAGTAACTAGGACCACCGTTCACTCATGTCCCTCCCACCCCAGTGGTATAGGGAGAAGAGGAAGAAAAAAGGGAAAAAAGCCTCATGGCTTGCGATAAAGACGATTTAATAAAACAGTAATGGAAGATGAATAAATAAATAAGTAAATAAACAAACAAACAGCAATAGCAATAGTAATAAGAATTATGGCAAAATAATATACACAATAAGTGATGCAATGCAATTACTGTCACCACCCGATGATCAATTGTCCAGCCTGTGCCAAGCAGTGATCGTGGATTCCTGTCCCCAGCCAACCCCCATTAATATACTGAGCATGAAGTCTGTGGCATGTAATATTGCTCTGGTCAGCTGAGCCTGTCTGTGCTCCCTCTCAGCATCTATGGGAAGCTGAAAAAGTCTTTGACAATATAAACATTACTCAGCAACAACTAAACCAATATGTGTTATCAACGTTATTGTCTTACTAAATCCAAAACACAGAAGCTACTCTGTCCTAGCTGAAACCAGGACTCTTCAGTAAGCTGGTCATACCAAGGGGTCCAACAGGTGTGGAGAAGAGCCAGACCTTATTCCTTCCTATCCCTATGGTCTGTATGTTTTACCCCCAGATAAAGCCATTCCTCTTTTCTACAGCGTGTTGAGCGTAGAAGATGGCCAAGTTAGTCCTGTTGCACAGTGTAAGGGCAGCGTCCAGAGGACGCTCCTAGAGGATCATTTTGAAAGATCAGATTTTTAGGCTCAATCATTCACCAGTGTGACCCTTTGGTACATCTGGAATTGGAACTGCCGAGGTGTTGGTTTGGACAAGCAACTCCCTTGAACATCACTGGATGAGAAATCTTTGATCAGATCAGATGGTACAAGGCTTCTACAACCGGTTCTACGGTTATGCATTACCTGGAAGGACTGGTTAGGTTCTCGAAAAATATGGTCATTTCTATCAATTAGCCAGCATATACAATAGGACTTTTACTCTGGTTTAATGTTTTTATATCAGCATTATGATAGAGGTAGGAGGATAGATGATACCTAATCTAGCCTCTGCTGAATGGTACAAATAGGCAATGACTAGTCGTCTTCCTTCCACTGGAACAGGTTGCCCAGAGAGGTGGTGGAAGCCCCATCCCTGAAAGCTTTTAAGTCTAGGCTGGATGGAGCTTTGAGCAGCCTGGTGTAGTGTGAGGTGTCCCTGCCCACGGCAGGGGCTTGGAACTAGATGATCTTTAAGGTCCTTTCCAATCCTAACAATTCTATGATTCTATGATATGTGTCAGTAAATATGTTAACCTGACAATAATTTTAAAGAAATTTGAAACAATGCAATAAGAATGAGTTGGTGTAAAGTGTTCTGTGGAACATATCTACAGGGTTTTTGACTGCGTACATGGAGGCAGGAATCTGGCTTTATTGGCGTTAAAACATGAGCTGAAGTTCTCTGCACAGTCACGGTAGACTCTGCTAAGTCTTTGTACAGTAAGCATAGGACTCCTAATATTCACTGGACACTGCTTTACTCCAAATTATTGGCACACACAGAGCATCTGACTAGGGTCTTTTATGCAGAGAAATTGCTGGAAAGTGTAATATACAAAGCATAGTCCAAAAACTGGCCCCTGTCCCATACCCATTCGGCAGAACCTTCTACAAATACACTCTAGGAAAAAAATTACCTCAGAAGTGTTTGTAGGGAATTTTTCTGGGATTTTTTTCCACTCTACATTAAATATTGTGAGTCCTCCAAAAGATAGCCCTTCACAGAGCATCTTACAAAAACTGTCAAAATATCTATTTTTCATTTCAAATCACTCATGTAGAAATGTTATCTTGTTGAAAGTCAATGGAAAAAAATGCTTTAAAAATAGAAGAAAAAGTACCTTTTATGGATCTTTGTAACCTGTATTTTTATAAAAATGTGAGTTCTTGAAGCAATGGTACTTTTTATGCTCTGTGGGATGGAAAAATATTTAAATCTTGAAAATATAATAAAAAATCCTTGATCAACTCTACTAAAAATGAGTAATATTGGAAGAACAGATCCAAAGTAGAGATGCTTTTGGAGCACAACTTTATTTATGAAATTTATGTATCTATAAACTGAAAAATACTGACTTTGCTTGAAAGTAATCAGTAATTGCTTAGTAATGCATCTCAGTAAGACTCCTCTCCAGCATTTAAGGTGCCATGGCAACTTCTGCAACTGTGGCTATATTTCTGTGAACTTCTGGAAAAAGTTCTGATTTGTTCTTTATTTTTGTAGGAGCTCAAGAAAAGTATATAGGTTGTCATGCTTTTGTAAACATTTCAGGGTGGCATTTCTTGTTTCTGTATCACTGAGTGGCTGGGAGGTGGTAGGAGGGTTGTTTGTCGTCATTCCTTGCAAGAAGCAGGCATCATGCCCAAGAGCAGGTGTTATTACTGCTGTAGGATATTTTGTATAAACACCTTGTGATGTGACCTACTTATTCCCACAGCCTCTGGTGAGAATTAACGTTCATGTTTACAACATGACCCATTTCTCCCTGGCTTTTAGTGCATCAAGGAGCTTGTTAACATCACCAGCTGACTATACCATAAACAGCTGTAGCTTCCTCTCCAGCACTTATAGAACGCAGCAGTGTTAACGTAGGGTGAGACAGAGTAAGCGCAATGTGAAGAAATGCAAAACCTGTTAAAAATAATAATTTTGGAACACTTAAAAATAGATCATTGAAAGAGCTGTGACAAAGGCATGTTCTGAGTTCTTTTCAAGTATCTTTCTAGGAAATTTCCCATGTATTCATATAATACTACTATAATCGTTATACAATATATTAAACTTCCGTTTTAATATTTTACAATCATATAAAAGTTCTGTTCATGCATTATGTACAAAGACAATATTCTTTTTTTTTTTTCTTTTCTTTTTCATATTCTTAATTAGAATGAGACTCATGGAAGAAGTTCAGTATCAAAAACCAGACAGGTAAAATTTTCAACTGTGGGGAGATTTAAGAGATTCTTTTTAAAATAAAATAACCAAGTCTATTAAAAACCTAAGGCTGTCTCCTTATGATTTCTAGCTTGATGTACGTGTGAGGGTCTGAAATACCTGCTTGCAAATCCACTGAGGCATTGTGAGTGTTATGTGAAGTGTCAGGGTGTCCTGGTGTCCTCCTAGTGCCCAGCACCCTCCCAGAGTGTTAGAATTGTTCTCAAGAAGCCATCTCTGCTCAGGGTTTAAAGGGCTGTTGTAAACTGGAATATTTCTTTTCCCTTTTCCAGCGAGCCTACAACAATTAGCCCCCAAACAATTGCTTCCTGCTCCTCTTTCCAATGATAATTCTCTGCAAGGACAGCCAAATACCTCGGGAAAATCAAACATTCAAGGATCAGAAACCCATGTGTGCTTTGTACGGCATGAAGGGATGCTTAATTATGAAGGTCAAAGCATGGTGAACACTTCAAAGTAAACTGCAGTGAGTTCCTGGCTGGATTTTGTTCTTTTTTTAGTGTCTCTCTGCAGAAGAATATCATGTTGCCAAAGGCTTACAATGAAAAGACTGGCACTTTTATATTACTGTAGTTGAAACAGCACTGGCTGTATCATGATGGATCACATGTACTCTTTGGAGTCAATTCTTCAGGTGCAACTGCTTAATTAAATTTTAAGCATTATTGATTTAGTTTACATAGCCTCCCCACTTCTAGCACTACTGAATCTGAAGTAGCTACACTCTGCAGCAGTGAAAAAAAAAAAAAAAATTAAAAATCAAGGGTTATTAAAAATGAAAGCACTTTGCTGGAAGATGCAAGGAATACCTTACAGTATGCAGAGCTTAATTACTGCAAGATACGTAGTATTCTCTCTTCTGCAGAATAGAAATCTACAACAACTGAGAGAGGTTTGTGGGGCAGGTTCTCACACTGTGCACATGAGGGTGGCAGTATCTGTGCACTCAGAGGTGGTAACGCCCTGTGGAGTGCAGGAATTGGCCTGATCTGTATAAAAGTATTTGATCAATAGAAAGACAAACCAGCTATTAGTCAGTGCTATTTATGATGGGATTGCCAGTATTTTTAATATTTTTTTATTCTTCATTGTTCAGTGCTGCTTGTCTATCACAAGGCTTTATCTAGACTATATCTCAGCTTTAGTGTCGGTTTAAGACAAACCAGGAACCTGACAAGAGCAGCAAGAATAGGCTGAATGAGCTGGGCTCAATCTGGAAAAGACTGACAAATGCAGTTAACGGTTTTCCAATACATACAATTTGTACTAAAAAGGAGAGGGATTAGCTATTTTCCATGGTCCTTGGATAGGATAAAAAGTTTTATAGAATATGAGACGATTTAAATTGAATATTATAAAATGTCCCTCCCAATACGTATGAAATTCTAGAACAATGTGCCTAGGCAGGCTTGAGGAACTCCTTCACTGAAGGTTTTCAAGGACAGCTAACATACAGGGTGTTGCATGTATTTTTGGTGCCGCTTCAGTGCAGGTGGTTGAACAAGAGAATCCCTTAAAGCCCGACATTTCTGTGATTCCAGATTTATTGTAAGCTAGTCAGAACAGGCTGTATCTTCTGGTATACTTTTGTGCCTGTGGGTAGAAGATGCATTTTGTGGGTAGTTTAAGCCTTTAAAAGTTCTTTTTTTTTTTCCTTATTTTCTTTTATTTCTGTGCTGAGAAACTTCCTGAACTTGATGCTTGCTTTGCTAATGGCTGCAAAAATGGTCTGAAGATTTGGCAGGGAGCTTGGTTTTATTTATATATATATATATAAATGATTTACGCAACTAAATAACTCCAGAAAAATCCCTATAGCAATTGGGGCATTATTGTATGTGGACATTGGCTATTTTTTAAAGTATATTATAACTGCATCAGTTGTTCTTTTATTACCCAAACGAAGGCTGCAGTACTCATTTGGATTCTGTCTTAAAATATTGGATGTTAGTGGCTGTAGTCTTTTCTCTCCTCCTTTTCCCCATAGGCACTCTCTTCCACAAGATACGTGGTCTGAGCAAGACACCACCAAAGGAAAATAAAAGCCTTCCAGGACTGCTTTCAGTTGTCGCTTTAAAAAAGGCAAGAATATTTCTTAGGATATTATTGCTATTGTTAGTCTTATTGCTATTATTGTTATTAGTAGTAGTAGTAGAATTGTTATTATTATTTTCAGCTGAAATATTTTGAGGCAGTTTTTCTTCTAATAGCATAAATACTTTTCAAAAAATGTGTTAATGGAGAAAAGTCTGTGTTACCAGAGCTGTGGCAATGCATAATGATGCATTCAGTTAAAAATATAGAACCCTATTGATGTATAGATACTCTCAGTGGCCATGGGGAGATGTATGCAGCAAGAGTAGCAATATTTTTATGCAGAGGAGGGTATAGTCTCTCTGAGGAGAGGAAATTCAGACTGCGTCTGTGCTTCCAGATAGCTCCAGGCTTGAGTTCACACTCTCACCTAAAACACTTAATTGCCCAGATTGCCTGCAAGCAGGCAGCTCTGCCCAAAAGGGAGGCAGGCTCACACATGCCGCACAGGTACTGGGGCTCACTCTACCTCTCCCTGACTTTCAGACTGCGATTACAAGCAGTATGGAAAAACATCTTTACATATAGCCATGGGTTTGGGAAGCACTATGCCTGGAGGTGACCTGCAGCTTGTGGCTTCAGGCCTTAGTGGGAAGCGAAAAGGTTAGTACCGGTAAAACGGAAATGCATATCCAGTGTGCATTTGAGATTCCTCTGCGTTAACCTGTACCCTCTGCAAATTTAACATCCTTTCTGCATACCTCCTATGCCACAGTAGTGACCCTCGTTTCCCATACGCTGTCTCCATAAGCTTTCCGTGATACCATGGTTGGGAGTACACCCTATGCCTTGCTCAGCCCTGCTGCTTTCTGAGCAGTATTTTGTCTATATATTCTTTTGTAGTAAATAACCACCTTTTGCTCCAGCCAGGCTATGCAGATGTGCATTCAGATCTTGTCCACACTCCAATATACAGGCTGACAGGGCTTACTGGCAATGTCTACACTCTGAAGCAGATCTCTTACGCATTTTGAGAAGCCTCCAGTCTTGCCGCTTCCCCACCTAGCCCCTTCTGTGGAAGCAAACCCGCTCCACGCCTTCAGTGAACAGGGTGTGAATGGTGGTGTTGTGAATGAGGCTGCGGAGAGCATCCGCGCGATGAGAAACAGCTTTGCTGCTTGTGAGAGCCCTGCGCTGCTACAGCCACGGGTGACAGCTGCTTCCCCAGGCGGCTCTGCCAATCCACCTTTCATCCGGCTCACACGTTCTTTCAGCGTTTGTGCCTGGTTTTAACAGGCAGCCAGGGGTTTGTGCCGACTGGTGCCAAGCTGGGCTGGTTTCATAACGGTGGAGGGCTGAATGTCTGCCTGGAGATGAATGGGACCCCTGGACTGCGCGGTTGTTGCAGAAGAAAGTTCTACAGTCACATTCCCCACATCCTTCCCTTCCCCTTCATTTGAAGATTTAATTAGAGCTTAGAAGCTAGGGCTTTTTAAATCAAGCCAATTATTTGTTTTTCTTCCTAAGGAAGGAAACTCCTTTGCTTTTTACTTGTTCCAATGCCGTCCCTTCCCAGCTCCTGCAACCGGATGCTAGCTGCTCGCAGTCCCGTTTGTTGACCATCACATAGTCTCACGCTGCTGACAGAAAAGCCCATGTTGCTAGCGATCGGTGGGAAGCACATAAAGAGCTTTCTCCGCACCATGACTGACGCCTTTGCATTGCAGGGTGCAGAGAGACACCTTCTCTCAGGGAACATCATCATTTAGATGTGGGGCACAGAGACAAGTTCATCCTTGACCACTCCTCTAGTTTGCCAAGACGAATTTCCAGAGACAATAAAGTATTAAGTATTAATTAAGTATTTCCATGTTTAATGAGTAGGCATCTGCTATGCCTAAAATTCCCCAAGCTGTACTGTGCCACCCCAGTGTAGGAGCAGGCAGAAACTCTGCAGAAGCACCCCACACACCTCAGGAAAAGTATCAAAATGGTTGATTTCCCTCCTTCCAACCATACTCCTGAGGACAGAGAGGGTTGCTCTTGCCTCACCAAGCATCCACCCTGTGACCGGAGGGCTGACATCCAGCTCACACAGATGAGGGACAGAGCACTGAAGGGACACTTTTCTCTTGGTCTAAGAACAAAAGCCTGACTGCAGGGAGCGCCCCTTCCTTCTGCACCTGTGCAATCAAGGAAGTTTGGCCTGAGCCTGAACGAAGTAAATTGGCTTTTATTGTTTAGAAGCCTCTCTCAGATACGTTTCCAACCCTTCGAATACATCTGTCTCATCTTATCTGTATCAAGAATTAGACTGCGACTTCCCTGCTCCATTTGATTATACAATATATTGAGTATTCGTGTCAGAGGGAATGGTGGGTGGTTGGCATTTTAAATGGCTGTTCAGCCATTGGCAGAATAGAATTAATAATCATTAGAGCAAAAAATATAGGAATATATTTAAATGAACCTCATGCATGTTCAACAAATTGTATGCTGGCAAGAGGAGAGCTCCACAGAGATGATTGTTCACAAGATAGATTTGACTGAAAACAAAATATTTAATGGGACACTGTCAATTTTAATTACGTTTTGTGCCAAAAAAGTCAAATCAAGATGTTAATTTTTTTCTTTCATTTTTCTAAAATACATTTTAAATAGCTCTTTTCTTGATGAGATAAAATGTATTCCTGATTCTGCTTTTCATTTAATATTGTATTTAATATGATTTTATAGTATTGGTTTTTAATATGGCTTATATTTCTATGATCTTACAGCACTACTTAATGGTACTGATTTCTTGAGATGAAAGATTTGTTCTTTATATAATTGAGATTTTTCAGTTTGGTAGAAGAAAAACCTTGGCTACTATTGTAAATAAATGGTCATATATTTTTGAATAGAAAACACTCAGCTTTACTGTTTTCAAAAGAAATAATAGTATGTTTTCTACTCTGGTCTATAATGATCTTCTATTTCTCTGTCCATTGATCCAGGAAGATAAATTTGTAATAATCCAGTTTTTTGCTTCATGAGACTTTGATAGTTTTTATCTGGCTCACGATGCCCCAGAGACTTCTTTAGTGCATTGCTGAAGCAGAACATCTACGGTACGTTCTGGCAGAGGACACTTAGTTCACCTGGGAGGTGTCATTCTTGGAGTTCTCTGTGCCACTACTTTAATAAGCCGAAACTCTTCTAGACACAGTAGCTCAATTACAGTATTAAACATAATAGTTAATAACATAAAAAAATATATTTATATCTATTAACAGCTGTACAACTGTATATATCAGATGAATACGCAGTTAAGGGTGTGCTCAAGGTCCATTTCTGAGTATACACCCTGCGTAACATTTAAGCAGAGTTTGTGCATGCATTGGCCTTTCTCCGCTAAGCTTCATTTTATCTGCACCATCTCTTCTGTTGTCTTTTCTCTCAGCTCGAAACTTTAAGAAGTAAAGTAATCCATAACCTCATTTGAATAAAACTTCATAAAGAGTACTTGCAAGATATTGAAAATTCTAGTTAATTAAAAACTGATTACATTTAATCGTAGACAGACTTTCAGCATACAGGGAACTATTTCATTTCACTAGGCTAAACAGCTGTGACTAAAAGGATTACTGACAGAGAAAAACATTCTTCCTAAATTAAAGGTGCACTAGCGTGAAAATATCTATTTGACCATGGGATTTTTAAGACAATATGTGGATGATTGCATAGTTAGGAACAGTGTAGCATATTGATACCAGATAACACAGATTAGAATAGAAGATTAATGGTTTTGAAAGGTGAAATATGGTCATTATCTGTTTGTTACAGCAGAACTGCAGTTCTTCCTGCCCAGTTATTCATTCATAAGCATCCATGATCCCTGCTATTTTCATTAAATATATATATCCCAATACAGCAGATATGACCTTTACTGTAAATTGGTTTACTCTTCCGTGAGAAATGTCTCTCAATCTGCTATAAAACAGATTTTAGTGCTTCAGTTTGTTTATTTTTCTCCCCCTCCACTCTACCCACAGCTGCCTGTTCCTGGCCCACGTACCTCCTGATCCCTTAGCCCCTCATTCCCCTGTGTCTCCAATAAACTATCACAGATCGGTAGAGCTGCACCTCTGCAACCTCAGTGAGACACCCTCAAATCCGTAAAGTTGCCTTTTGGTTGCACTGCAATCTTCCAGCAAGGTTTATTGACTTACGCTGCATGCTGTGCCTTCCCTTTAATGTTAGCATAATTCATTAAAAAGGCACCAATCGGGAACCTCTATACTATACAATTATACAGCTGCTTCATACAGAAATTTTTGTACATGACCTGTTAGTAAAATTGCTGCTTTATCACATGGGGCTTGATAAAAATTTGAAGTTCCTTTTTAGTCCAAATCTGGGTCTAGAAGGAAATTAAAAAANATTAAATATATGTATAAATATATATATTAAAGGTGCATTACTTTATATTTTCAGAACTGTCATTTTGTAGGTAAAAGTAACGTCAGCGATAAATTCCTTGGATTCAGTGACACTATATTTTCAAATGGCAAATATTTCTTCCTACAAATTCAACTAGTTTTTCATTTATAGCATTATCCTTTGAACATCATCTTTAATGAATTTTGGATATTTCAAATTGCTTAGTAAAAAGAATTCATATTGAATGATTCTGACAGAAAACAAAAGTGCAACTGTGGAAAGTGAAGGTATGAAAATATAGAGGAAGCAAATCTCTATAAAATATAAACTGCTGACTTAAAGAGCTATTGCTTATTAACTGAGTTGAAATAATTGACCATGTCCATATTCTTAGATCGTTCCAATGAAGTAAACTGAATGTGTTTAACAGGGATGCTTTATGTCCTCTGCTGGAATTAATAGGGTTAGCAGTGACAACTGTTGAAACTAATGTGTCAAAGAGTGAACTAACACTGTGATTTTCTAATGCTTCTGTATATTGTCAGTGGAGACAGATAAGCACTTAATCTATATACATCAACATAGAATCACCATGGCAGTACTTATGAATCACCATCTCAGTCATGAAATAGACTGTATATCATATGATATGGTTTGATTATATATGATATGCACAAGGTAACTTTTGCATTTTTGTATTTTACATGTATGTATTTGTATTGTATATTCAAGCTTGCACTGGTGTATTACTTTCCATCACAGAAGACTACATAAAGACATTGCAAACCAAACTCCATGTGCATACAGCGTCTAGCAGAATGGGTCTCTGGTTCCAGCGCCTTCACATGCAAGAACATTCAAAATAATAATACACAGTTACAGTTTCCACTTTAAAAGCAAGTAACAAGGAGACAGAAAATAGTGATTACTTGGTATATCTAGAAAGCACAGTCCAGTTTACATTTGCCTATTATTAGTATTGGCTTATAATTCCCTCTTTGCCATGATCAATTAATGCTTACTCTATTTCTTGATAAAGCTGTAATACAGTTTTATGGGCAACGAACCTGTTGGGAAAGAAATAGAAACACCCTACGGTGCTCTAAAATAACGTTTTATCTACAGCCACCCTACACCATGAATCTGATAATCTGAGATACTACAGCAAAAGATAAAGGTATCTATAAATGACGTACAAATCTATAAAATCCAAGGTGCTGAAGAAATATTCTGTGGCAGTGCAGTTAGAGATCCTGAGATGTGTGAAAACAATGACGATCATTAAAAATGCTTCATTAGTCCAGCTCAACATCAGAAAGCATGGGTCATTTTGTTTAAGAGATGAAAGCAGTGATCAAAGAGATGAGAGAGACTATTTTATTCTAGGAAGACTCTTTGAGAAAGATGTAGGCCAAGCAGTAAGTGGAGCTCAGACATCTTGACATGTAGTAGGTGAAAATACCTTTGCCATCCTTGACAAGACAAAGCTCTGCCCTGAAATAACATCGTTGCTTTCCACAGCGATGACAATGGCAGCTTTATGAGAAGGGGAAAGAATAAGTCAGTTCATCTCCAGATTTGTTAAGTAGAGCTCAGCTTATCTGACCCAGGCTGTGCCTGTCATTTGGCAAAGAGATGCTGCCAACATGATGTGAAGCGGTGGCCATTAAGCGTCTGAGAACTGCTGTTGGGTATATCTTCCCATTTTCAAAACTGCTTCAAAAAGAAGGATGGCTACAAAATATATCAGGTATTCAAGACCATTGAAGCATTTAAAGATTGTCAAGCACTGCAGCACCCGCTGGCTCAGCCTCCAGAAGTGCACATCAAGGACACTGCAGCAGCATCCAACCCTTTTCAAAAATATTTCAGGAGCCAGGAAGAGGTAGATAAGTGTGCAGGGTTCAAAAGCGTAGCGGAACACCTCTGTTCAATAGAGATTAAGCAGTACTGTTATTATCACGATTACATCTTCACACCACTTAGCAGACTTAACAGTGACTCGCGGGCGAAGGCTGCCAGGGAGCCCGCTTGACACCAGAGTTTATCCCATTACCTTGAAAATTCTGGGCCAAGTAAATTCAAGTCTGTCACATGGTTCGGTCATGACATATGATTATAGTTGGCTTCAAGGTCAAAGAAAAGAGGTTCCATGGTAAGACAAGATTTAAAGAATAGTAAGCTGGAAATAGATTGCAATTGTCACCTGAGTGGAGGCTTAGAAACTGTTGGAGGATGGACCCCTTCCAGCTAAACTGCCACTGAAGAACAGTTGGTACAATTTCAATGAAACGTGTGTTAGAAAATTAGGTACTGTTAAAGCCCAAGTGTTTTTCAGAGGTCAGTTTCAACAAAGTTCCCAGCAAAAAGGAGAAATATGTGCTTGCTGACATGATTTGTATCAGGCAGTACCTTAGGATGTGAGTGATCTCACAGTGCACGTGCTTCCTTCTGTGCCTCGCTTGGCGGCCACTTTCTCCTGCTGCGTGTTGAAGCCACACACCAAGCCACAACAGAAAATGTACTTTGCCCAAAGACTTACTTTCAAAGCTGGAAAAATACTATGTGAAAGATGGAAGACCTTTGATCATTCTAAGTCACCTACCAAAAGAAGAAAATAAGGTGGTAGCTTGTCACATGAAGTGATACTTCTATGTAAAGCAAGTTTTCTACATTTCAGGAAAGTAATGCTGGGCCACCTGTAAATGATGGTAGAATATGCCAATTTATTGCCACTGAAAAACACGCACAGGACTTTGTGTTTGGGACTGACAGCACATGTTGATACAGCTGTCTTTTAGGAAAGAGGTTTTCATATGGATTCATTGGGACAACCGTGTGGATGCAATGCTGTCAGTGCAAACTGGCTTCCACTGACAAGGCATATTCCCTTCTCATGTTAAAAGCTACATTTTTTTGCTGTACATATAATGTGTGAGGGGGAAATTAGATCTTTCTTCTTCCAAGAGTAGGTCAGTAACTGGTCCTCTTTACTGGTATTGCCCTCATACACGAACATTTTTGCAATCACAATCAACTTCTTATGTTAACTCAGCACTTTTGAACGTTCAACAACCACTATGATGAACTTACCTCCACTGCTGTATCCTTGACGTGATCCTCCAGGAAAAATCTGAGATACATTGCTGGATGCATTTGGGAAAGGTGGCTTTGTCCATAACTGATGTGTACTTCAAACAGGAGAATCTAATTTTCCTAAACATAGTAAATACATCAACAGGAGAGCATGAATTTCCTAACTTAGTTTATTTCCTAAAAATTAGAAACATATCCTTCAAAATTAGTATGGATATATGCATAAGAAATTTATTTAAAATAAGCTGTAATTTGCATGAACTTTCCATCTTTTTTTTGCAAAACAATGCTAATTACCCTATTCAATGATCCAGAGCATCCCCAATTTTTACCTTTCACAGTTTTCCATCTTTGTAATTGCAGTCCTAATTTCCATTACCATAACTGTATTGCAAAACAGCAACTTCAAAACAACCTCATACTACAAGTATTCTCTTAACTTGGAGGACAGGAATAATGTATAACTAGCATGTTATTTTGTCTAGAGGGCCTTTTTTCCCTCTAATAACAAAGAATTCTGTCCAATAAGAGGCACCTTGATCCGAGATTCAAGATTCTTGAATGTTGTTTAAAGCCCAATATTTAAATATATACATATACACACATTTATATATAACTGTCTTAGTGTGTATATATATATTTATTTATATAAAATTCATAGTGCATATACACAAGCTATGACTCCATACAGTTACTGTTCAAAGCTAAGAAAAAGATGTAAAGGAAAACTGAGCACCACTCTCATTCCTAAATTCCAGCAGAGGCTGATTTGCCACCTCCCATTGTTAAGTGAATAAAAGACAAGAATTGGTACAGAATTCATCTCAGGGATTTTTTGATTTATAAATCTGATTTTATATTTATAACTATAAATGTGAATATAAATTTCCAAGGGCAAAACTAATAAAAGTTCAGGTAATTCCATCATGTTCCAGGCAGGCTCAGTGTTTTTACATGCTCTTTTAAATCTTTTCACTATGTTATATGCTGCCTATCTTCATGCTACCTAAGTAATTTCCAGCAGAATATTAAATATTTTTCTCACATGTAGCCTTATTCTGATTACTTTCTTTTTTCTTAACAGAAGAAATCCTCACACGGATTTCATTTATACTTTCTTCGTTACTCTTTTTTTTAATCTTAGCTGTGTTGACTTTAATCTCTGCAGAAAGGATGTGTCTGTGCGTATACTTGTGAGTGTGTTTGAAGGATCTGTATTTTTGTTAGATAAGAATATCATTTAGTCAGTTGATATTTATGACTGTAACTGAGGAAGGTCAAGAATATATTGTTTACTTTTTAAAAAATGTTCAACTTAAACCAGAAGCTTTGGAAACTAGTTTGCTAGGTGATCTCACGTATGTTACCTGCATGCTTATACAGCTCTGATGACTCATGTATCTACTGATAACTTGCCAATGGGATGCTGATACAAAGATTTAAAATTAGAATTAAGCTGAAATGAAATTACAGTGCTTTTTCTTGTTCCTTTCATAAGCAGATTTTTTTCACTGGTTTCATGACAACTGAATATTAATTTAATTCCAAGATTCAGAATGATTAAACTCAAATTGCAGCAGATTTTTTCATGGAGCACTAAAGCCAACTATATTGTAAAATATGCACTGGCATTCTGCAAGAGATAAAGATTGTTTACTGTACATTGCTGAATCCCAAGTAATCCTCCTGAGCTTTTGCTAGCGATAATCCTTCCTATTGCTATTATAAGTACTGGTGATAACTCTTCCTTTAACATACAGTGATAATTCTTCCTCTTTACCTTCTTAAAACTCTTTTACCCTTATAAAATTTCAAATAAACCAACCCAAACTTGTAAAGCAGAAACAAATCATCCTCACTTGTAACAGAGAGATAACGCGAAGCATGTCCAAAGGCTGCAATTAATCCTGGGGTAGCAGTATTCAAAAATCACAGCACCCAACGAAGAAAGGTATCATTACCTGCTGTGTTTTGCCTAAAAAAACCCACGGTGTAAAGGCATATGGATCTCAAAAACTGCTGGTTCACTTTCTATTTCTGGTCTGGCCTGGGAGCTCAGGCAGACTACCTCTCCTCCATTTCCCTCCCTGGAAGTTGCCTGCTTCTGCTTGAACCTCTTTGAACAAGGTATTGTCTCTCCCTTTATCTTTGTGCTGCACTCAGCTCTATTTGGCACAAAGAAAGGAAACACTGAAAGGGGTACAAAGAATTAGGCTGGAGTATGCTGCTTCCCAGACAGACAAACCCAGGAGCCTCAATTCTCAGTGAGCAGTTTAGCTGAGATGCAGGAGGAAGGGGAGTGCAAAAAAGCTAAACGTGGTATTGCTTCAACTGTTCGGCTGTTATGGTGCCTGGCACAATGAGAAGGAGAGTTACAAGTACCTAGCTACTGGTGAAATAAACAACAAAAGTTATTATTTCTTCATATAGAGAGTTTTTTGCCCTCCTCTCCTCTCCTCTCCACTCCTCTCCACTCCTCTTCTTTCCTCTTGTTTCATTCATGCCAGCACCTCACAGACTATTTTTGCTACCAACCACCATAAGAATAGGATAGGAACAGGGAAGTTGCTACCTTGACAGTCAACTAAGTGCTATTCTGGTTTACAGCCACATAAATTGAGAATAACTTCATTGAAACAAATGAGCCAGAGCTCCAAGTGGTGTAAATGACTTATTCATTGTTCTCAGGGAAATTACACCAATTTTCTTCAAATGTAGATCAGTCTCTAAGTAAATCCAATTTATGCTCACTTACCAGGGCATTATTTGGCCCCGTCTCAAAGAGAATAATTTGCCCTCTCCAGTAGCACGAAGTATTTATTTCTTTCATTTTTCCCTCTGCTTAGCCTTCCTTAGGGGAGAACATGATTTTATATTCTGCAATTAACATAATTAGAACAATTTCAAAAATTTACCTAATTATTCCTCACAACATGCCCAGGAGGTTGGCAAATATTATCACCCGTGTATTATAGGTGGGGAAATTAGGTTGAAGAGGTTAAATGACTTGCCTGAGGATGGGTTGCAAGGCAGTGGGACAGCTTGTATTGAATCTCAATAATTCAAGCTTCTCACAGCCATCAATGGACAGTGCTGACCATATTTTGTGCCTGTATTTTACCTACTACCTCAGCCTGGTCGCTCAGGTCCTTATGTGGTGACTCAGTTGCATGCATTCTTCACCACACTGTCAAGAAGTAGCTAAGCAAAAAGTTCACTGACATACATGATTGAGCGCAAATTTTGTGTACAGAAATAACTTAAATGGGTGTTACACTCAACATGAGGCAAGAATAAGATGTTCTCCGAGAACCCAAAATCAAGATGAAAAACAAAGTATTGGAATAACACAACGCATTACATAGTAATGAATCATCACTGTTGCATCTTAGCTGTCTAGGAGCTCTGAGAGAATAAATAACGAAGCACCTGAATTGCTGTTTAAAGATACACAATTTATTGTTAAAAATCTGCAATAAAAAACCTGCTACCGCAGCCAACTGGGTTGTAGCCAAGACTGCCTAAATCTTTCATAAAGTGCCAGAGGCAATTGTCTCTTATAGTTATGCAGGACATACCACAACATCAGGAAAAATAGTCAAGAAAATAATGAAAGATAGAGTTATACATTAATTTAATGTATCCAACTTGGTAGGACTAAAGGCTCAGGCTTCTCAAGGCCAAACAGTACCTCTCTAAGCTGCCGACACTCATTCAGAGTTAACAAAATAATGAATAAGGGAGAAATGGTGGATAAAATTAATTCAGGCTTTCAAAAGACTTTTGATAGAGACCCTTACAAGAAACTCTTAGGGAAACTTGGTAACCATGGAGTGAGAGGTAAAACTTCACATGGATTAAAAACTCGCTGGGAGATAGGGAAAAAAGAGAAGCAATAATGTTCTATTCTTACTGTAAAAAGAGGTTAGTGGTGCAGTAGCCTACACACCAGTGTTTTTTGTCTATGCCAAATCACGGAGTACATACTCATGAGCAGCTCCATTGAAATCTGCTGCTAACTGTGGTGGGAAGTTTGTTGCTACTGTGCTTCAGGAAGTTTAAATAAGGTTTAGAGGACATGGTGGTATATTTATAGGCAGTCTGAAAGGGGAAGAGCTCAGTAAATTAACTGTATTAGGTGGGCATGCAAATCCAGTGGGTTTAGTTAAGAGCTGAGACAACTATGAAGGACCCCAAAATCATCTGAAGTGGTGTTGTAAACGCAGTGCTGTGCAACTCACTGGCTCATCCCATCAATGGCATGGCTGAACTTTTTATCCAGATTTCCTAACTGCTGATTTCCTTTGGGACAGTGGTATATGTGTTCAGGAGATTGCATTTTACCTCCTTTCTTTGAGCCTCTAGTAAACTAGGAATGTCTGTCTAGAAAAAGAGAGGAAAAAGAAGCAGAATCAAATTTCCAAATAAGTGAGGCTTGAGAATTACTGTGACCAAAATAAATCTGTTTTGTGAAGGAAGTTAAGATATTTTTATTCTGGATCCTGAAGCAAGAGTGAAATCTTCATAGAATGATAGAATCATA